>NW_020769309.1:46989691-47103469 GCF_900518735.1 Pseudonaja textilis
TGATCCATCTTCGACAGAAGTGCCACTGGAAGTCCCAAGATGTTGGGACTCCAGAAAGAGTGTAGGGGAGCAACAAAGATGATTAGGAGGCTAAAATATATGAATGGTTGCAGGAATTGAGTATGTCTAGTTTAATGAAAGGAAGGATTAGGGGTAACATGATAGTAGTGTTCCAATATCTAAGGAGCATCCACAAACAAGAGGGGGGGATCTATCTATTCTCCAAAGCACCTGAAGACAAGACAAGAAGCTGTGGAAAGGGAACTTCATGAGGACAGTGGTGACACCCAAGCAGGAAAAGCCCAAAGGGAACATCAGGCCAGCCATAAAACAAACTTGCATAGGAAAAGAGATTTAATAAAAGGTATTGAAAGAAGCCCCCTAGACAAAAGCCAAGTAATTAAGAAAGCTAGGGAAACAAGAAAAAGAAATCCCTTACAAACAAAAGGTCATGCCAAATCAGCAAAACAAATAGACAAAAGACACAAAATAAATTCCATAGCAGACAGGAGATTGCCACCAAACAAATATAAGAAAACATTAGGAAGACAACCCCTGACAGGATTTAAAACATTAAGAAATACAAACACAAGCACACACACACAAAAGGAGAAAAGGTATAAAAATCAGGGGTTTATTATACAAAGATGGCTAGCCCCAGGAACGCAGACTTCTTGCTATCTCTTGCCTTCCTGAAAAATAAAAGGAACCCGCTTCCAAGCAGTTGTCTGTGTCCTTGCACCGGAGCCCTCCCAGCAGGAAAACCGAATCCTCAGAAGAAAGGCATTTTGCAGCCTTTCAACAAAGCAATGGAGGGAAACTAATCAAGGAGAAGCAACCTTGAACTAAGGATAAATTTCTTGACAGCTAGAACAATTAATCAGTGGAACAACTTGTCTCCAGATTTTATGGGTGGTCTAACACTGGAGATTTTAAAGAAGATATTGTCTTTTGTCTGAAATACTATAGAGTTTCCTGCCTGAGCAAGGGCTATACTAGAAGATCTCCAAGGTTCCTTCCAACTTTGTTATTCTGTTAAATGATTTCACATCTGCATGAATTTTTACAGCTAGGAAGCCAAATTGCTGTTTTCCAGAGACAAAGAAAATTTTCTTAAGTTAAACCTTCTGCACTCAAAAATATGATTGACTATAGCCCTATACAGCATGGAAGCATAAACTCTGTTAGACTGAAGGCTACCCTTAACTTTTAATTTGTATATTGAGAACTGTATTCTTATAAATTTGTGACAAGATAACCATGACATTTAAATTATATTTAAATATTACGTTAGTTAATATGATTAATCCTGTGCTGTCTCACTCATGCACACACACACACACACACATACACACCACAGATGCAAGGAATCTTTACTAAGAGCCTGAATTGGTATTCCCCAGCAATTCACTGTGCTGGTACCCAGCTCAACCCCAATGAGTTCCACAGGCTACTCAAATGGAGCCAACACTAGTCCTCAAGGCAAAGCCAAGTCCAGTCCATTAGGCCAAAGAAAGTTCCAAGACAAAGTCAAATCCACAGGCAAAGACAAGGCAAAGGAAACAATTGAAGAGACATGATCCAAAATTCAAGGCAGTAATATACAGCAAGAAAACAATGGTTTTTCCAGCATCATCTTCATCTGTCTGCTGTGCTAAATAGCCAACTTCTGGTGCAGTCCATCAAGAAGGGTGAGGCTGCCTCCTTGTGAGTAATCTGGATGACCTTAGCTGCTCCTGCCTTTTCTCTGCCCTATGCATTTTTGGATCAGCAGTAGAAAGCAATTCTTCCTCATAGCTGACTAGCTGCAGCTGTGTGCTTTCCCACCTGAAGCCTCAGGGCTTCCCTGCTTTAGCTGTGTTTCAGCTAAATCACTCTCAGATGGCTGCTTGGAACCATTGACCAACTCCCCTCCTGACACATCTGGAACTGGTTCATCTTCTAGCAAGCTGACATCTGGAGAGGTATCTGGGGAAGCATGGGAGAGTCATCACGCTAATATATGTACTAGCTATCTAATGAACAATTACAATTTGGGATGACAATATTTGGAGAACTTTTTACCAGCTATATCCTAAGCTTTTGAGAATAACTTTTGGGATTTGGGCCTGAGCACCCAGAAGTATGTTGATTTTTTACTGCAGTTTGGACTGTATGCAAAATTGCAGAATCTACTTGTTCATTCTTTCCTTGAGAACATGGATGGCAGAAATTAGCATGGTATGAAACCTGCTGAAGCCCCCAGTCCAACAGGAACCCACTTTAATTCTTGCACTATTGAGACATTATTGTCATTCCCTTGTTCACTCTTCTTGTATGTTTCTGCATTCTAAATATGAGCATGATTAAGGGGAAAATAAAAAAAGAAGTGATAGCTTTCATTTGCCTAGATTGGACTAAAAGAGGACAAGGAATGATAGTTTTTATGATTTTGGTGTATAGCTGTGAAAACAGTGATGAAAAATAATTAATTCCCCTGTGGTAAAGACTCCAGTAAAATCTGATAAAACAAAATGCCTTAATTTTTTGGCATTTGTAAACTTTTGATGGCTGGATTGCCTCAAAACCATTGCATTATGATTTTAAGATTACAGAATATAGATATGATTGATCCCCATATATTCACATATATTTATAATTTCTATTCTACCAAAGAGCCTGAATCCAGAGGGGAAAATACACCATAATAAGAAAAAACACCACAATCTCCAGATGGGTGAAAAGCTGTGCTTGACTGTCAGTCATCTCATTATTCTGTATAAAATTGCAGTTTTTTAAAAAAATTCTTCATACTTTCTTAAAGCCCATTAGAGTATTCTTTTCTTGTTAATTCAGTCATTTACATCTGGAGCTGAACCACCTGCTCAGGTGTCAAGATTCTTGGCAAAAAAGAAAAAAACAAAAAAATTGCATATGTTAACATTTCTGTTTTGTGGTTAGAATAAAGTTTATTGAAACACCAAGACAAAATAGTTTATTGAAGAGAGGTTGGACAGACTTCTGATACATTTAAAGTAGATTTCAACCTGTTCAGTGTTTCTACTTTAATACATTGGTTGTAATTTCTTGAGCCTGCTGAAAGACAAGGCCTGGTTCAGATACAGTCAAACATTAAGCTGTATGATTTTAAATTACTGTCTTTTGGAAAGGAGATGTTACAATGGATAGACTATAATTCATGGTTTAGTGTGGCTGAATCCAGTTAATTGTAATTTATTCAATAAGTCACACTTAAACAAATTATATATTAGCTGAGGGTGAAAACTTAAAGATTAAGGAATACCATGTGAGACCCAGAATCCTTATAAAATTATGACAGATCTAAAGGCAAAACATTTTTATTCTAGCTATTAGGGTTTTATAACAAGGAATATTGATCTGAAAATTAATGCGTCAATGATGCAAGGTAATTGTTTCATGGGAAAATGGCATGACAAATTACAAATTAAATCAAAATTAATAATTTATTAAATTTATATATGCTGTTTCAACTCTAGAAAGTTTTCAAATTCTTAAAAACATTTAAAAACAAAACAAAAGGAAACAAAGGAACAAAGATGGCTGAAATAACAAACCCAGATTGGAACAAAAGAAGAAGAGGGGTGTTAATCAGCTTTGCCAAAAGCCTGGGTAAACATCCATGTCTTCAGGGCTGTTTGAAATATTAGTAGGGTGGGAATCTCATTTCAGAGAAGGCATTCAAACCTTGTGTCTGAACATCTGGCCATTAACAGGAAGGGGAAGCCCGACTGTGCCTTTGTGACCAATTCTCTTTCTGTTTTGAGCTTTCTGTATGTATAAGAACTTGCCACAATATGCTAATGGGATATATTGATTAGTGTTATGTGGATTCACAATACTGACCTTGGCCCAGTCACTTGTCTTTCAGCTTAATCTACCCCAGAGTTTGTTATCAGACAGGAAATACAACTGACTGAACTCCTTTGAATAAAAAGTGAGATATGAATATGATAAAAGGAATATTAATATCTCTACCAGATGATCACATTTTTTGCAAATAATGGGCAAGACAGATATATTTATCTGAGATACAAATATGTTTGCCCTAACAGGTTTGAAGTGTTTTACATATTCAAAGTTCATTTTTTCGTTCAACATGTCCAGAGCCTTTGAATATTGGCATAATATTTATACCTATATTCCTGATGGCGTGAAACACAACATATCAAAAACACCCAAATCACCTCATTTTTAAGAAAGCAAGATGAAGATGAAGGAAAGCTACAATTCAGTTGTTTCTGATATAAATGGTGTTGAACTGTACTTACTGCAACAAAATGGGCACATCTCCTTCATCAGTCTTTTTCATTTTTTTGCTTTTCATCTTTTCTCCTTCATTATCCAGATAGCCTAATGACTTTATTTTACCTTCTCAAGTCCTCTCCCTTAAAAAGGAAAAAAAAAATCAGACCAGAGATGTTCCTTTTGATTTGCTGTCCATCTTGCTGACTTTTTTTTTAACCGTCTGCCATTGTACTGGATGCCAAACATGAGCAAAAATGTATAAAGTCCCCCTTGCCTTTAATCTTCATATATTTTGTGAAGATGAAACTTAAATGTGATCCATCTTTTCTTTTCTTTTCTTTTCTTTTCTTTTTTCTTTTGGGTGCCATTCAGTCTTATGAACAAAGCTCCCGAATTTTGATGCCTACCTTTATCCTTTTTCAGGACCTCTCTAATATCGTGGGTTAGCATTGAGCTGAGGATGCAACTTCTGTATTGATGGACTCTGTTCCATATTAACATACTTGGAGGATCCCCTTTCTGATTGGCCCAGAGAGACTGTTCAGGGATTGGTTGAAGAGACCTGTTGGGATTGGTCCCTAGGAATCACCCGCAATTGGCCGGCCCGATCGCGGGAGATTCAAAGAGCTGTCATTGGTTGCAAGCTGCGAGGAATCCCTATAAGAAGGGTTGCCGCAGCTCCAAGGTCCAGCACAGATCTATACATTGAAGAAAGCGCTGAAAAGTCACACTGGTCTCGAGTCTCTTTTCGTGCAATAGAACACTGGCAACAAAGGTGGGATTCTGAGACAAAGAGACCAGTCGAGCACGTGGCAACCAGAGCTGAACAACCAACGAGATGGCCAGCAGCAACTCGCCACCCGCACCATTCGACCAGATGGCAGAGGACTGGGAATCGTATATTGATCAATTCCTCATGTCCTTCGAGAGCAACAACCTGAAAGATGCAAACAACCAGAGGAAGAGAGCCGTATTCCTAACACACTGTGGGCCCGCAGTGTTCAAGATGGCCAAGGCATTGGCCAAGCCCAAGGACATGAAAGAGATGGCATGGACAGACCTGGACCGGCTACTACAAAACCATTACACACCGGCTGTTCCCAACCTCATCCGGAGGCATGAGTTTTACAAATGAGACCAGAAGGAAGGGGAAAGCATCGGAGACTTCGTAGTGGCTCTGAAGAACATCAGAGGTGCGTGCAGCTTTTCTGACATGGACAAGGCCCTGAGGGACCACGTGGTTCTCAGATTAAGAGACCCCACACTCCAGAGCCAGCTGATGACTCGAACAGACATCACGGTCACTGAAACCATCACCAAGGCCACCACAGCCGAGGCCGTGAAAAAGTCAGCAGCCCAAATGCAGCAAATGAACACGATAGACCGGCTAATACCCACGGAAGCAAACCCACCCCTGGAAAAAAGACCAGAGGTAAGCCAAAAAGCCACGACCACGCACCACGAGGACGTCGATTCCCTTTCCGAGAAAGGAAGAAATTCACAGACTCCAATTGGAATGAGACAGATGGGAGCGGAGAAGTTGTAAGTCAGGGTTTCAGTGCGCCGGGTGCGGAGGAGACCACCCCCGTTCAGAGTGCCGGTTTCTAGACGCCAGTTGCCGGCACTGTGAAAAACGGGGGCACATCGCCAAGGTCTGCCGAAACAAGAAGAATTACAGCCCGAGGCAACGTGACAGCACCCCCCCCCCAGAACGAGAGACTGGCATGCAGAGAGCCAGTGGAGCCGCGAAGGCAGAAGCTAGCGACTCAGCGAAAACCATCAGAAGGAAGAAACCCACCAGACGGTCACTATCGGACACTCGAACACAACCGATGCCAGAAAAGTGCACGTGTAGGTCAGCATCGAAGGCCAGCAGTGCAACATGGAGGTGGATTCCGGATCCTACCTCTCCATAGTATCCTGGAATACAATTAAGTGTCTAGTACCCAGCATATGCAGACGGGAGTTAGAAAATCAGAGACTGACTCTAAAAGACTACCAGGGGAACAGGATCCCCGTGGTCAGAATCGGACATTTTCACGTAAGTTTTAAAGGACATGCAGAAGTACTCCCACTAACCATCATGGATAGAGACCGCCCAAGCCTGCTGGGGTTAGAATGGTTTGCGCCATTGGGGATCGAGGTCACTGGCATCAACCACGTCGGTGAAACAGACTGGGAGGAGAACCTCATGAAGGACTTCCAGGATGTCTTTGACAGCAAATTAGGCAAGTAACGTGGGTCCCCAATCTCATTTAATCTGAACCCAAATATTGCCCCGATCTGTCTTAAACCAAGACGAGTCCCCTTTGCACTCAAACCAAAAATTGATGAGCAATTGGACAAGCTCATTGCACAAGGGGTCCTGGAGCAGATAGACCACGCACGGTGGGAAACCCCAATAGTCACCCCAATAAAGCCAGACGGGTCCGTGAGAATCTGCGGTGACTACAAGGCCACCCTCAACCACGCATTGCAGCAGAGTGCATACCCCGTCCCAGTGGTACAGCACCTCCTACACTCGCTGGGGGGAGGAAAAGTATTCACAAAGCTCAACCTGGCGCAGGCATACCAGCAGTGGCCAGTCGATGCCGAGACAGCAGAGGCACAGACTTTTGTGACCCACAGGGGGATATTCCATTGCAAAAGACTCCAATTAGGAGTCAGCGTGGCCCCAGGGGTGTTCCAGAGTTTAATGGAATGATTATTACAAGGAATCAAAGGGGTGGTGCCTTATTTTGATGATGTGCTAATATCAGCAAAGAGCAAAAGCCAATTGGAAAGCCACCTCAGGGAAGTCCTGCAAAAATTTAAAGAGGCAGGACTCAAAGTAAAAAAAGAAAAGTGCCAACTATGCACTGAGAAAGTAGAGTTCCTGGGGTATTTGTCAAAAATGGAATCCACCCCACCGAAAAGAAAGTTAAAGCAATCAAAGAAGCCCCTAGACCACAGAACAAAATGGAGCTGCAGGCTTTCCTCGGACTTATTAACTTTTATAATGTTTTCTTGCCACAGAAGGCAACAACAGTGGAACCCCTACATAGGCTGTTAGACAAGACAGCCACCTGGTCCGGGGCAGCGAAACCCTACCACTGACCGTGACCTGCGACGCTTCACCATTTGGCATCGGAGCCATCCTAAGCCACACTCTGCCAGATGGGAGAGAAGCACCAATCGCATTTTTCTCCAAGACATTGTCCAGGGCAGAGAGAAATTATAGCCAGCTGGACAAGGAGACGCTAGTAGCAATCACCGGTGTGAAGCGGTTCCATGAATACCTGTATGGTAGGACTTTCTCCCTTATCACTGATCATAAACCACTCCTGGGAATACTGGTAGGGAACAAGGCCACCCCAAACATATTGTCACCATGGATGACAAGGTGGTCCGAATTCCTTGCTGCCTACAGCTACCAACTAATACATCGACCAGGAAAAAGCATCTCACATGCCGACACACTGAGCTGCTCCCCCCTACCTGACCTGGAAGATGACCTGACACCCACCACATCTATACTGCAGATAGAGACGTTACCCAACCCACCCATGACCGTGTCAGACATTGCCAAAGAAACTATTAAAGACAGGCAACTAGCACGGGTTTTGAACTGGGTGGAAAAAGGGTGGCCGGAAACCAATGGGGGCGACCAGTTTAAACCTTTCTGGAACCATCAGACTGAACTATTTACACAAAAGGGATGCATATTATGGGGGGACAGAGTTGTGGTTCCTGGGACATTACAAACAAGAGTGCTGGCCATGCTACATGAGGGACACCCAGGGATCATCAAAATGAAAGCCCTAGCCAGGAGCTACGTATGGTGGCCGGGGATGGACAAAACCATCGAGACATGGGTGGCAACATGCAACAAATGCCAGAGATCCAGGCCAACCCCCCCTTCTGCACCGACCCTCGAGTGGGAGATGCCCAGGGGCCCATGGTCAAGAGTCCACATAGATTTTGTGGGACCTACAAAGGGACATACATTTTTGATAACCGTCGACGCTTACTCCAATTGGCTGGAGGTTAGCATCATGCAATCAACAACAACAGAGGCCATTATCAAAAAATTGACAAAACTATTCACGACCCACAGACTACCGGACCTACTAGTTTCAGACAATAGGCCACAATTCACGGTGTTGTCATTTGAAAAATTCCTAGCAGAACTAGGCACACATTAACAGCACCCGCTCACCCGGCGGCTAATGGATGGGGGGAACGAATAGTCCGGTACACCAAAGATGCACTAGAAAAAAATGGACACGGGGGACATGCACGACAAAATAAATAAATTACTGACAATACAACACATAACACCCAGCTCGTTGACCAACAAAAGCCCAGCAGAACTGCTAATGGGCAGGAAACTATGATCACACTTAGACAGATTGAACCCAACATACAATCCCGAAAAACCGCCAGACTCTTTCAGCAAACACTGCAAATTTACACCAGGGAACTTAGTCTACGCAAAGAACCTTAGAGGGGACCCACTCTGGATACCAGCCACAAGAACCCAGGTGACAGGCCCCAGGTCATACTGGCTAGTAACAGAAGATGGGAGAAGCTGGAAAAGGCACATAGATCAGCTGAGGTCAAGAACAGCCGAAAGGAACACCGACGACACGGAAAACACAGATAAACCATACAGGCCATACCAAATAGACAAGAATAAAAAAAACAGGGGGGGGAAACCCCAAACAATAACCAAAGGGGAGGGGAACCCCCCCCGACAACACAACACCAAACAGAAACCCCAAACATTAACCAAAAGGGAGGGGAAAACCCTCCGGCAATACAACAACCCACAGAACACCCCCCCACCAACACCAGCAGGCCAGAAAAGAAACCAACACTACTTACCGGCAGACGACTTTGGCAGAAAGGAACCAGCCACAGAACACCGACCCGAGGCCTCTCCTGGAAGAAGCAGCCAAGCTTACTTGACCGACCTGGACAGACCAGGCGGGAGCGGCAGAGCTGAGACCAACCCGGGTAGACCGGGTGGGCGCGGCAGGACTGACTCACCCTTCCAGGAGGTTCCACCGAGGAGGACAGGAGAAACAGAGATCCTGTCCAAACCAGCTGAAGACAACAATGCAACTGAGCTGCGCAGGTCAAGTAGGCACACCAAGAGCCCCGCCTACTTACAGGACTACGTTACGTAGGTTGTACTGGACCAAGAGGGGAGGGGTGTTCCATATTAACATACTTGAAGGACCTCCTTTCTGATTGGCCCAGAGAGACTGTGCAGGGATTGATTGAAGAGACCTGTTGGGATTGGTCCCTAGGAATCATCCGTGATTGGCCGGCCCGATCGTGGGAGATTCAAAGAGCTATCATTGGTTGCGAGCCGCGAGCAATCCCTATAAGAAAGGTTGCCGCAGTTCCAAGGTCCAGCACAGATCTATACATTGAGTAAAGAGCTGAAAAGTCACACTGGTCTCGAGTCTCTTTTCCTGCGATAGAACAGACTCTGTTGAGCAATTGCATGTGCTCTTGTTCCATGTCAGTTCTCCCAGTTCACACTGGGTGTGACTGGGCCAATATCCCTGGATTAAATAACTGGTTTTGTTTTTTACGCTATCATTGGGGATAGGGCCCTCTTCAGGGTTAATGTCTTGTCACAAAGCAAGATCAGTGTTGTATCTATCCTTGAAGAGAAAAATATTTCTTGATTTGGTCTTGGGTGAGATGACAGCAGGGATAATGTTCCTGTTTTGTTCTGTTCTGTACTTAGCCAAAGGCCGGTTGCATTGATTGCTCTGATTTTGAATTGATGGGAGCTTATGAAGCAATTTTAAGCTCTTACTTAGCATTGACCTAGCCTATAACGATCATACAAGCAGGGTCAGCTATCTGGATCTGCTTGAAGGAGTGGAATTGGTGCATTTGTTCAGCTGTGTTTAGTCTGTGAATTAATGGGAGCTGGAGATTTTTGTAATAGTAACACTGTACGCCTTTTCAAACATGGCTAAAGATTTCAAGGATGGTGAACAGGATACGCATATAGAGAGCTTTTTCAAGAGAGTATTATGGGTTATGTAATACCTTTTCATAGCTCCTACAGCACCATTCATTTCTGAGAAGTGGTGTGAATGCTTGAGAATTGGAATGGAAAGGGAACAAATGTGATGTAGCCACTAGACACGTCAGCCATGTACTAAAATAGCTTTCTTTGGAATGTGCAATGATTTTGAACATGAGTCACATCAACATGCTGAGTGCTTCTTCATTGTTAAGCCATATTATTTATACATGTGTTTTAGGCAAGAAACAGAGAACTGGGAAATATCTAAGTGAAGTATTGCTGCTCCATTAAACTGGAATTTAGCCAACCAGCCTCAGTACTTCAAATGGGCTATTAGTCTCTGCTTTCACCATCTCCCCTTAAAATGATTTATTTGCCATATGTCATTGCATAAGAGTCTTTAAAAAAATACTTTAAGCTCTGAAAATTTTTCTGCTGATATGTAGTTCAAATAAAGGAGAATATCTTTAAAATACTTTTTCCTGGAGCAATCTCTAAATATTAGCTAATGAGGGGCTTCTTCTCAGCCTTCTTTGAAAAATTTTAAAAAAGTGAAATAATCATTCCTTTATGTGTTTTCTTCCAACTTCAGGTTGTGCTTGTCTGAAAGACTTAACTGTGCTATTAAAATTTAGTAGCTTAGCTATTTAATGTCAGCTGGGAGAGAATTATGACCCAATATTAGCATAAGTGGCTGGATGACCTTTGATTTTTTCGCCCTCCTGCTTTCTTAACTTTTCAATGAAATTCATGCGATTGGTCTTTCCAGAGAACCGGCATGCTTTGCAAATGATCTTTGCAACATATTGTGTGCAAGTGTTGCATTCTGCTGATGAAAATGGAGTGCAGTGAAGCAAGCAGAGGTGGCACATTTGGAGCTAATGGAAGCAGCCACATATGTCTCATGATTAAAAGTGAGAAAGTGTCTAGAGTTGTTAATTTGTCCCCCTCCCTCCTCTCCCAAGTGAAATGGACTAGATCCTTCATTGAAAAGAATGAGCCTCACTGGGAAACAAATAAACATGGCATTCCCAGGAGGGCTATTGGGAATATCTTGAGTCACTATCATTAATTTGCATACTTTATTGCCTTAAGTTAAATGGAAGAGTATTAAAATTTTATTTCTGTCTATATGTCTTTCTTCGGTAATAGTCTCATTATTTTTAATAAGAGCTATAGTTCACATGCTTGTAAAACCAGTATAGCAACATATCTATGGAAAGATATGGAATTGGAAAAACCTTATAGGATAGGCAATCGTATCTTGTAGGGTTTTGGGAGGCAGGGAATGTGCAATACTTATGAGGATAATGATAAAGAAAAGGAATGCATAAATTGAACAGCATGGATAACTGCAGTTTGCAATGTGTATATGTGTGTTTATACTGACACACACATATTTGCAAACAAAATTATAATGGGAACATTTGACTGCCACTTTCCCTTCATCTCTCTCTTTTTCTTCTGCTAATACCACTCCAGTTCCCAAGATACTACTATGTCTTTGTAGTGGCCTGCTTAACCTTCAGTTATAGATTGCAAATCATGCAAAATCCTTCTTGTCTGTGCTCAGATAAAACTTGCCAAACATGTTTCCTTCTGACTTATGGTTAAATCATGATCTGAAACTTGAGACCTCTTCATTGCATTATGTGTGTTTAACTAATGAAATTGGCTTCATGGGAGCTTAGTTTAATAGGCCTAGGTTACAAATGAGGCTTTGGATCCCATTAGCATACATTTTAAATTGGCCTTTTTTCACTGTAAATGGTCACAATAACTTGGCCTCTTGGTAATAAGGATGCCTTATGCTTTAGAGTTTGCACTGCTTATAAGGGTGATTGATTTAAATGGTTTGACTAGGGCTGACCTATCAAACATTTTATTTATTGTTTTAAAATCTACCACTGCAGCTAACTTCATAGAAGCTAGAAAGAGTTAGCTTTTTCAGCTGCATTCTCAAACTCACTTATGAAGAGCAGAATCATCTGCAGAGGGGTTTTAAAAATGTCAAGATGGTGGCTGTGGTTGTGTGAATGAATCCCCACTTTTTTTTTTTTAACATGCACATATATAAAAGGAGGATAGGACTTCAACTGTGCCATTGTGTCTATTCTCTTAATCTCCCTGCACATCTCAAAAAAGAATACTGGAAGGCCCATGAATTTAGGAGTATAGTTTTTGAGAAAACATGCTTAAGGAGTCTATTATACTTCTGAATTTTGGTATGCCTATACATACTCCATTCTTTTAAAATTACTGTTGACATTTGGCAGCCTCATAACTATGTGTAACCATCAGGAGGTTAAGTATCTCTTCAATCTTCTAATTTTGCTGTCCACTAAGCACAAAATCCTATGTCTATTTTCTCCTTTGTATATGAGATTGGTGTATGTGTTTAGGGCTATGCAAAGCATTGGAAAGAGGCACTCCACAATACACGCAGACACAAAAAAATCCACATCTCTTTGAACTCTAAAGCAGCCCATTTAGATAATTAAAGCAATGTCTTTCTGTCTTAGGAACTTTTAAGGTATACTGACTTCAACTCCCAGAATTTCCAAGCCAACACTTAAAATTATTGAGCTTGAGAAACACTGAGTTAAAGTAAAGCAACTGTATGTCACACACATGTGCTGAGGTGGCTGGGAATAATTTCTGAAGCATCTATTCAATCTTGGAAAAAGATGTAGGTGCTTTAATGATTGAAAGACTCCATTCATCTGAACACACTGCAAAACACCACCTTCAAAGGCTTTGCCTGGCCCCAGAGGTTATGTAGTATGTAGGAGAGTGTGTGTTTGAGATAATAGTCTGGTTTCTTTTGGCCTTCTCTCTCCTTCATATTTCTTCATTTATTTTAATCTTGGACATCAACACAGAGATGTAAAGGGGAAAGGATGAAGATCACTCAAATGATGATCAAATGTTATAATGATGTGCAATCTCTACTATTAATGCTGCATGCTTCCTGGAAATTCTAGGGATCCAAGCACTAGGATACTTGGTAGGCATCAGGATAGCAATGTTAATCTTATAGGCAGTACATGAAAGTATGAACAGAAATTTAACTCTGCTATTATTCCCTTTAAATTAGCTTCTAAGTGGTAAATTACCAAATCTATTATTCACACTTAATTCCTAACCTGATGAAAATTAATTTTTCTGGTAGCACAGTGCCTTTCTCCTGAATGTACCACCTTTTAAAAAACTGAGTTGTAGAACATATCATAATATGCTATGTAATATTCATCCTGTTTGATCTTTTTAACATAATCTAAGTTTCAAGTATATGGAACAATGACAATCCCACAATTTCCTGATTAATTTCACTTCTACCACTTTTTCAATCATCTGCATAGCCTCAACTCCCAAACACTTTAACCACTGACTTCTCTTGTGCTAAGTAGATCTAACTCAGGAGTGTTGCGATGATACGTTGTTATGTGGCATGTCACAACTTTTTCCCCCTTTGCTAAAATGGGGGAGTGGTTGGCCAGCACATGATGCATACAGCTTGCAGGCTGCAAATTTGACACCCCTGATCTAACAGAATATGATTGCTATGCATTCATCATTTGTGAATTATTTACAGTCAGAATCCTGAATGTATTTAATGAAACACAATTGCAGTTTTGCTTCACATCTTTATTATCACATGGGGTGGGTGGTAGAAGGGCACAACCAGTAGTTGTGTCCTTATCGTTCTTCTACAGTTACATTTGCTAATTGTCTGAATGGCATGTAAGATTTATTTGATAAAGCTTCACTAAATTATGCACTTAGTTTTTTTTACAATAATTTACTGTCAGTAGATTTATATCTGTGTATATTTGTTCCATGTCTGACACATGTATTTAATCTGTTTTATAAAACTTCTATATTATTTTCTAATTTAAGAAAAATCAAGAAAATTCACATCCATTGTCATGTGAAATGTTTCCTAAGAGTTTTAAATGAAATAAATCCAGAGGCAATATCTAAACAGAAATTGCATCGTAAAATTTGGAGATGTACTCACTGATGGGAAAACTCGTTCTCACGGGAAGATTCATTAGCTCATTAGAAACATAGGCCAAATGAAAATTTCTATCTTGAATATATATATATATATATATTTGTTTTCTTAAGTTTTCGCAGGTACTTACATGTATGGTATTTAGCTTTGTTCGGGTATTTTCCCACGTCATTATAGTTGTGCCTTTAAAGTTGTAGCAACATTTCGGCAGAATCTCAACAACAACTGTAAAAGTCTGACTCACAGACGAACACAATACAGAAGCCTGATGATGGCAGATGAGATTCTGCCGAAACGTTGCTACAACTTTAAAAGCACAACTATAATGACGTGGGAAAATACCCGAACAAAGCTGAATAACATGCATGCATACATACATAGATATATATAATATTGACCTAATATACAGATAACCATGCTGCTTGTACAGCCTAGTTATTATTGTGCATTTTATGTGTTTTGTGTTATTCCAAATGTGATTGATTCTCTTATTTTTTTAAAAAAATAATGGTCTTTTAAAGCTTGTATTTACTGATCAGGCCAGATAAGAAGAGGTTTAGAAGAAGACAAGTAAAGGCAGCTGTAAGATATCTGAAGGAGAGTTAAAATAGTCTTCCAACAAGTAAAACTGAACTCTCTAAAGAGAGTTGAAGGCTGTTCTCCCAGCAAACAACCAGAAAAGAAATCTAAAGAGAGTGTAGCCAAGAACTGGTAGGATAAAAGACTATGGTGAAAAGGAACTGAAAGTTAAGAGTGTGGCTGGAATTAACACAGCATCAAGAAGCAAAGAACAACTCATCCATTTTGGCAGACAGTATAAATTCTTGATTTATAGTCACCTGCTTGTAGGCCTCAAAGGGGTACCAGGAAAAGAAAAAAAAAGCAGTAAGACTAGAGCACTCTGTGAAGAAGTTAGTAAGTTAATAGGAGTAAGCTCTAATTGGAGATGGGCTAAGAAAGGTATTGACAGAGGAAATAGGTATAGTACTTTAACTTTAGTAAAACTTCATTTGTTTTCTTATTTTATTTTATTTGTCAATAGCTTACAAGAAAATAAACATAAGTATAAATACAAGAAATGGTTATGAATAATTGGGGACAATAGGACAGGGTCGATAGGCACAATTGTGCGCGTATGCACACCCTTTACATATTTCTTAGGAATGGGTGAGGTCAATAGTGGTTAGTTCGAGGGAAAAGGAGTGTGGGTTTGGGGATGTGACAACAGAGTCTAGTAGTGTGTTCCAGGCATTGACCCCTTTGTTGCTGAAGTTGTATTTTCTGCAATAAAGTTTGGAGTGGTGTACATTAAGTTTATATCTGTTGTGTGTTCTTGTATTGTAGCAGTTGAAGGTGAAAAAGTCATTGATTAGTAGTACATTAAAGCAGATTATTTTATAAACTATGCTTGAGTCAAACCGTAGGCGGGGTAGTTCTAGGTTGTCCAAGTTCAAAATCTCAAGCCTGGTCATGGAGGGGATTCTGTTGCGAACAGAGGAGTGTAGTACTCTTCTTGTGAAATACTTCTTGACACGCTCAATTGTATTAATGTCCAAAATAAAATGCAGATTCCAGACAGCCAAGCTGTATTCAAGTATTGGACTAGCAAAGGTTTTGTATGCCCTAGTGAGTAATTCAGTATTACCAGAGGATAAGCTTCTTAAGATTAGATTTACAACTCTTGAAGCTTTTTTGACAATGCTGTTGTAGTGAGCTCTTGCACTTTGGTCATTAGATATGAATACTCCAAGGTCCTTGACAGAGTGAGGGTCATCAACGAGGTCATATCCACCTAGTTTGTATTTGGTGTACTGATTTTTTTTACCAATGTGTAGGACAGAGCATTTGTTGGTTGAGATTTGGAGTTGCCAATTGTTTAACTATTCAAACAAATTGTCAACTCTGAAGCTAGCCTGACTGAGGCCATCTTGGAGGCTTCAGTGTTGCCACAATAGTGCTGAGGGATGGGGAGAGGGGAATAGAGATAGCCGGGGTTTTGTAGCCAAATAGAAATGGTTTCCTGAGAACCAAGGGCATTCCCACAGGTGGTTGAAGAATGGAGGAATGGAGAAATAGTGTAAGGTGGAACTTCTGGTTTGAGCTTCTTCAGCGACAGACCAAAACCTCGTCTCTGTGAGGCTTCGATCCGTGCTCACCGCTGGAGCACCCCGAGCTGGCTGGTTTCGGGGCTAAGCCACCCTGTAGAGGTGGTGAAGAGGGGGGAGATTGCCAGCAGGGTTGAGGAGAGCCTCATCTCTCCTCCCCAGCTGGCCATTACTCCCTTTCCCAAAGGCGGTTGCAGCGGTGGTCAGAAATGGCCACCACAAAGAAGAACTCGACCAGAAAAGAATGTGCAGGAGGAAGATAAGAAGAGAAAGTTTTGGTTGACCGAGTCAAACAGCAAAAGCAACAGATAAGGTACCCTGGAATTGAAACTGTTAAAAAACAATAACATTGTTCCCTAAGAAGATTTTTAAGCTGTGAAGGAGAGAGAAAAGGGAAAAGATTTGGTTTTCTCCTTTTCCTATACTGACAGCTAAGAGACTTAAGCAAGAAATTGGAAAAAAATCCATTTTGACATCAATAGGCATTTAATGCTGAAAATAAAAAGTCAAAGGGATAATAAAGATTTCTGGATAATTAAAAGCTTTTGAAAACAGGAAAGGAGAGAAAAAGAACAAAAGGGCAGGATCTGAAAGGAGACGACTGCCTGGAATTAAAAAAGAACTTACAGCAAAATCTCAACAAGACTTCCAAAAGATACATTCTAACTGAAATATCAGAACAAAAACCCCAGGAAGAGAAAGTTGAAAAAGAAATAAGAAGATATAACTCGGGACTATCTGGATTACTTGATGATTTCTGGGTTCTTGGTTATTGTTTTGAATGACTAAAATGAATCGGGTGGTTGTTTAAAACTGTTTAAAATGGGTCCACTTTTAGAAGGACTGAAAATGGAACTTAAAAAGTACAAAGAACATGCACAAGAAGGGAGAAGTTCTTTTGGCTTCGTATTTCAGTTTTTAGAAATGGAGATTTGGAATTATGAGAAACAACAAGAAAGAACAAGAAGATTGCGACAAAGAAGAAGCCATCTTTAATGAACAAGTAATCTTAGATGGGGGAAAAAAAGGAAAGGGGGGAAAGAGAATGGAAAGTTTAAGATTGGGAAAAACAACTCCAAAAAAAAAAAAGAGTGAAAAATGAGTATAAAATTAGAAAGCAACAGAAGAGGGAAATGCAGAAGAGAGAATTAGAACTAGAAAGATAAGGGGGTAAAAAGGGGAGGGAGAAGATGAGAGGGAAGAAAGAAAGGAAAAGAAGTTTAAAAGGACAGAAGCAAAATATAGAGAAACAGGGCCTATTTAGAGATAATGGGTGAAAACTTAATGGAAAAAGGGATTCTGCAAAGGTACATAAGATAGTATGGTTATATTAGAAATAATTTTAGAAAATATGAAACAATGTATGATTAAAATGTCTGATAAAATAGCTATCGTAATTCAGTGGAATGCATTGAAGTCTGACTTTTATCCCTTATGGTAGGGGCAATCACCTCCCGGCCTTACTCCCAAGTTGCCTCTTCTGTTTCAGCTGCTCTTGCCTTCTAGCAGCTCTGCGCATGCACGCACGAGGAAGAGGCTCCCCTGGGTCCTTTACTTCGCTACTGCCAGTCTCCGAAGGCAGCACCCCACTCCCAGATGGTCCGGGCCCCATCCCTGCATCAGATGCAGAACCCTTGTCCAAGTCCTCTCCAGACTTCATGACTGGTCCCCTTTTTTCCTCACTGTCTGACTCCACTGTCTGTACTGGCTACTGGTGAACCACAACAGAAACAGTTCTGTTTGCTATGGGTGTATTACTTGGAACTCTGACACTAATATTCAACCTTTATATCTCCTGAGTACAAATAAACTTGCATATAGATGAAGCATCTTCCTACAGTCATGTTGTGTCTGTACATTCTAAAAATAAACCTGCAACTCCAACTTTGAAATTTTCATTATATCTCTTTTGGGGATATATTCAGCCATTCATAATGGAACTCCTTTTGATGAATTAATGTCTAAAGGAGCCATTTTTATTATATTTACAGAATTGAAAGAACTTTTTTTATTTATCCCGTGCTTTTTTTTGCAGTTTATTAAAATTCAACATTTATTGTTTAATCTATTTGGTTCAGATGTAATAACTGATTTTTAGTTCCACAGGGTTTGACAGGTTTTTGAAGGGATCCATTGCATTTTTATTAAGGAAATATAATTTGCTTGTAAGGAGTTGATTAATTTGACATTATTCATGTGGCCTCTAGAATAGTATGCTTCAAAGTCCAGGCCTGATAAAATAGTTGAACATTGCTTTACATAAGATGAAATTAGCTTCTTGTTACTTAAAAACCAAAATATATTGCTTCATGTATATTTAATATTTCAGATAATGTTAATAGGAGTTTGTAGCAATTGCCTTGCTGCTGAAGGAGTTGGAATGCTGAAAGATGTGAACTTGTTATATCTTGGATTAAAAGAAAGGGTTTGTAAATGTGGTTCCCCTGTTATGTATTAAAGATGCACTTGTTTGCATTCACTACATTTCTTGTATCTAGAATCTAAAGTATCAAGTATTTTTTAGTCATAGGGACCAGTTAAAAGAATCATTAGAAAACAGTGGAAGAAGAAATCTTTCTTTTTTGAAGAAACAGGTTGTTTGATAATTTGTCTGTATTGTTTTTAAATGAAGAATCAAGGAAGAAATTTCTTGAGTAAATAATAAATTAATGAATTGATTGGGAGCTGATCCATTTATAATTTTCTAAGTTTTTTATTATGATTAGTAATTTGATTTTATATTATTAATACTGTTATTTTATATGTCTGAGTACTTATTCTTTTGTTAATTAATTAAATAAGATCAAATCAAATAAAAATATGTACGATATAACCAGACCAAACCATTCCACTCTTCACCAATGATTCATGCCAAGGAAAAAGCAAAACAACATATAAGCCTTAATGACTAAATTAAAAGCTGAATTCGGTGTTATCTGCTCAATCATTACATTAGGATAAATATCTTGAGTAAATAATAAATTAATGAACTGAACAGGAGCTGATCCATTTACCATTTTCTACGTTTTTAAAAACTTATGATTAGTAATTTGATTTTATATGTACCTAAGTTCTATGTACTCAAGGAAAAGGAGTCCACATCACTATCTCCTCCTGACTTCCACAGTGTCACTATAAAACGTGATGTATTATTGTTGATACCTAAAGAAGTCAATATGTATTTTACTGACTATAGAAAGGCCTTCAATTTTATGTTGATCATGTGAAACTGCAGACTGTCCTTAGGAAAATGGTAATCCCAGAATGTCCCATTACACTTATGCAAAGTTTACACACAGATCAGTATAAGCCACAGTCCAGATAGAAGTTGGTGAAACAGACAGGATCCAAGTTGGCAAAGCAGAGAAAAAAGGATGTATACTCTCTTGTTTTATTGATTCAACCTATATGCCGAATATATATTGGACTGGAAAAAGATGAACGAGTTTTAAAACTGGAAGAAATATCAATGACTTGTGCTGTGTTTAGGGCATTCTTTGAAAATCCAAAAGATCTCTAAATTTTTAGTAATGAAAGTCAAGGATGATAATGAAAAAAATGGGTCAAAGATTAAATATATGAAAGGCCAAACTAATGATAATAAATGTAGCAACTAGAAGAAGTGGTGGAGAGCTTCTGCCTTTTAGGTTCAACTTAACAAACAGATAATTTGCTTGATGCCCACAGTATTTCACTTAACACTTGTAAGATAAGATAACTTTTTAGTGCCATTTTTTTTAGTGTGAGCACACGGGCCCACATTAAAAATGAACTTCAGTTGCCTGTTCTCAAGAGAAACAGTATATCTACCCAAACACATGTATAACACACATATACACATGTTGTATGCATATATAAATATATACTTGCATCACACATACACACAAATCACTGTCCATTTTGAATATGTAGTGGAAAGAGGAAACTTGAGAATTCACAAGATTGTTGCTATAAGGAACAAAACTCTGACTGAATCTAGATGTTCTGCTTTCGATACCATGAAGCTTCTTCCCAGAAGGTAACAAGGAAAACAAGTCAGGAAGAGGATGTGTAGTGTCCCAGACAATCCTGTGGAATCTGCTCAAGCAATGCTTATATGCTTTGTCCTAGGTAGAAGGAAGTGAACTGCCAATAATCTTTCACATACTCACCACTCAGCATCACCTTCCTGCCTCAAATAGTAATGCTTCCAAACCAGAGAGTAATGCAATATGACAGGATGCTCTTGATTGTCCCTCTATAGAAAGTGGTAAGAACAGGGGAATGAAGATGAACTTTTCTCATATGACTTTTATGGCAAAAAAGGTTGTAAAATTGAATGCAACTTACTTAATAACTACATTGCTTAGTGATGGAAGTTTCTGGTCCCAACTGTAGTCCTAATTTGAGGACTAATTCTATGTGTATTTCACCAATATGCATGATACTTTACCAAATGTCATGCAACATGTTGCAAAACATATAGTGCAGATATCTTTGAATATGATCTTCCTTTCTAGTGCCACCAAAAGTTGTTCTGAAATAGTTTGATAATAAATCTTCAATAGTTTAAAAATTATTGAAGATATTGCAGAGATTATGCAATGCTAGCATAATATACTTTCAAATATACTGGTATTCTTTCAGTTACTGCAAGACAAAGGAGTTGGTATTTCACTCAGCTTGCAATAATCCAAGCGGTTCTGCCTCATTCAAAAATTGTAGATTTGAAGCTCAGGCACCATATGTAAGAAATGATACTGTCATCCATGTAAAAGATTAAATGAGAGTTAAAATATATGTGTTGGTGAATGCATTAAAAGCAAAATTAAAGTTATCTCATTGAATTCTAATTTAACATAGCCCTTCCCAATGCCACTTTGACTTTGCCAACATATTTTGGAGTATTGCTTCATTTGTACACTTCATGGTCATTTATCTTGCATGCAAGCATCAAAGATCCACTCTTTGCTCATATGCAGTAATTTGGCTGCTTGCATGCAGTGTCAGTTGTTTGAAATTTTGCAAGGACAGCATTGCTCCGAGCGACTTGTTTTATTGGTTCTGAATTGTATTAATTCCATATGCTGCTGTATATTAATTTGGCTCTGATTCTCCTTTGCCTTCAGTAGGGATTTTTTTAAAGTATGATTTATTGGCAGGCTCTTTATGCTATTGGCATTAAATTGAATATGGGTTAATTGGTAGAAGTTCTGGGGGAGTTTTATGAAGAGATCAGCTCTTTTATTGCTATATATAATGAGCTTCCAATGGTTCACTGAGTAGACCTCCATCCACCACAAGGGAGAGGATTTAAGCCTTAATTTCTAGTTGGCTCTAAGTGGTTGTTTCCCATTCAGCTACTTATCAAGGGCAACATCCCCCCCCCCGCCATCCTGCTTTGTCTAAAAGAAGAAACAGCAAGGGCAGGAGCTGTTGTGACTTGTGCTTTGGCACTCTTTATCAGTTGTAGCCAAGGATTCACAATCGATTGAATTTAATGACCATTGGAATGTAATGAATTCATTCAGCTGAAATAAAATTAATACAATAAAAGTTAATCAATAAAAGTTAATAAATAAAAGCATGGGAAGCTGGGATTTTCTGCTCTGTTCTGGGTGCTGGTTCATTGGTGCTCCCATCTTTACTGCTGGAGTCCAAAGGTCCAGGGGGACCAGGACTCATTACTTTAGTCATATCAGTAACCAGCAGCAAACCCTCTATGAGGTGTGTTTTTTTCCTTGCAGAGGGGTGGCTTGGATCTGAGCTCCAGTACAAAGAGTCAGAGACACTGTCCATACCTTCTCCAAGCTGTGCAACTATGCTTTGATTAAGAGAGTCATAGTTACTCCCACCAAAGTAAGCCTTATTTAAGGCAGGAAGAGTAATTTCTATGAAGTTACTGAAGAGGTCAGATTTGCTAACTTTTTAAAGCAAATTGAATAATCTCCAGTGGTATTAACCCAGTGGTTTTTTTCCTTTAATGCTAACATTTTTTCTACTAGCCTTTTTAGTTCAGGAGACCTCCCTTCAGTTATCTGGTTCTTGTTTTCCAGGACCATTCAACTTTGGAAAGCAAAAGAGTTTGGCTCTTTCAACCTACTTTCTCTGCCTGCTGGATCTCTGAACCAATTCCTAGCTTGGAGACCTATCTTTGAAAGAGAGATCATCTTGAACAGCAGTTATTGGTACTGTTGGCAAAAAGAGAATTGCAGCATAGAAAGAGTCTCTCTTTGATGCTTCATAGCAGAGTCTTTTCCTCATGCAAGTCAACTATTACCTTAATTCCTTTTTTTAATATAGATTTAGAATTATTTTGAAACAGTGTTAACCCGTGTTCAAAAGGAACTGGAATAACAGTTGACAGCAAATAACAAGATGTATATCCTTGAGTATCTATTTGAGTATCTGATAGGTGGTGAGTAGAAAGAGTTGCAGATGGACAGTCCCTTTTGCTACCAGTGAACTCTTTGAGGGTGTAGGTTTAGAGTTCAAAGAAGTCAAATAGTTCAAATAGTTAATCATTATTTGGTAGTAGGGATAGTTGAATCTCTCTTTGCCACTTCATTATGCAACCCCATCACTCCATCATCAATAAGGTTCCATTTGAACACATTTCTGCAAAATATTTGCACAAAGCCAGGACCAAGTCTTGACTGGTTTTAACTTCTTTAGCTGAGCCATTTTTCATAACTCACCTCCTCTCCTCATCCCTTATTCAGTACAGTCTCAGGTGGATATTTTCCATTAGATGATGATGCTTCATAAAAGGGAACAGAACAAAACTGAAATAATCTACATGTCCCTTTCCTTTACATGCTTTGCACAGAGTAAATAAAGAAAAGCACTATTTGGTGGCAATCCTGAAAAGCTGAGCAGCACTTGCCCCATCTGGTGGGGGAAACCAACTTTCAGAAAGTCATCCAGTGGGTTCAGAGGTGGTATTCAGTAGTTTCTGACCAGTTCTGGAGAACTGGTAGCAGAAATTTTGAGTAGTTTGGAGAACCGGCAAATACTACCTCTGACTAGAGATTTTACAGTATCCTTCTCCTGGCATGCCCACCAGGCCACACCCACAGAACTGGTAGTAAAAAAAATCGAATCCCATCACTGAGTGGTTTGCATTTTTGTAAGACATGGGCCTGGTTGGGAAGAAACCAGTTCCAGTGACCCAAGAAAGACAAGTGGCTATGATTTCTAGAGTGATGCCAATTTGCAAAGGCTTGTGCACTTCACAGGTCTGTAAAGTAGATGTACCCCTGGACTCATAGCTCCTGCTAGAAGAGCAATTGAAGGCTGTGGTTAGGGTAGCATTTGTCCAGGTGCTTGATTGGAACACCAATTACAGGTTTACATGGACTAAGGGGCATTGAAGATGGTTAATGCCACCTCTTGCTTAGTTTGCTATATCTGGAAAACAACATGAAACTTTCAACTTTAAATATCTACCACTCTAAATTTCCATAAATTTCCTTATTAGCTTTGTTGCAAGGTTTATAGGTATTTGGGGGCAGTTTTGTGAGTTGTATGTCAGCTTTTTCTACTAGCTCATTTGTTAGTAAAATTAGCATCTTGCATTATTAACAGGTAACTAGAACAGGTAACTAGAAGTATTATTTATTGAAATTATTTATAAGCCTTTTATGATAAAAAGCCCAATGGAAAAGCAGGATTTTATTATTTATGCTGCTTCCAGAGGAACAGTTAAGTTATATATTTCTTTTTGGACAGACTTAATAGTGAAATAATTTAAATTCATTTTTAAAAAAGTGTTCTGAATTTTATTTAGGGTTAGTTGCCTTGAGTTTTCAATGTAGTAGATAAGGGTTGAGGAAACTGCCATGCAAATCAATATTGCAAAAAAAAAAAAAAAAGTTTTTGTATACAGTAAAATCTCAATGTAAAACACTAACAGAAAAGCATCTCTGAATTCATTTCAATTTCCCAGGCACAGGAATGTGGCAGCATGGAAGCTTCTGGTGCTAATATGGCTTCGAAAAGTTGACAAATACTGAGTTTAACATAACTAATTACTTAAATCTTAATCTGTGCTTTCAAAACATCATATGGCAAAATATCTGTTCATTCTTTGGGCAAACTTAACCCCTTTCAATAATATAATAACATTACAGTCACCTGATCCCTAGGTCTGTTATGGTTTCTTAACTGTGTATTCTTCTGGTGGTATTTATTGATAATGATCACTATCACTGCCTATATTCCTTAATTAAAGCTGAGGGCTGAACCTTCTGACTCAGTCCACATTGGACTGCTGAAGCTTGTGACCAACCTCCACAATTTATCACTATTGGTGGGATTCAATTTTTTTTACTACTGGTTCTGTGGGTGTGGCCTGGTGGGTGTGGCAGGGGAAGGATACTGTAAAATCTCCAGTCAGAGGTGATATTTGCTGGTACTCAAAATTTCCACTACCGGTTTTCAAGAACTGGTCAGAACCTGCTGAATACCACCTCTGCATTGGAACCATTATCCTATCAATATGCTATTTCAAGGCAGCTGAGTGAACATCACTACCTAGCTGCATTTTGTTTAACACCAATGCTTTGGCATCGGTTTCCTAATTAAGACCTGGAGGACTCTATTAAGTTTTACTAATACATTTGACAAAAGCTAACACATTTTCTTTTGACATTCTTAATAAAGAGATGCATTACAAATTACTCTGATTACCATTGGAATCCGTTCTATCAGAGTTTTTTGTTTTAGTGGCTGTTAGTGTGCAGGTACTAATGCTATACCGTAGTGGGAATTGAAATAGAAATACAACTCCAGATGGACAGTTCATTTGAGTCTGAGGAGCTGCAAAGGGACAGGCTGATTATATGGATAAGTACATTTATATTGCTGAGTACATTTCCATCTTTTGAAAAATATGGGCATGTATATTGTGAGTATTTGATTATGTATTTAAAAGCAGAGACAGAGAACTGATTTTGGCCTGAAAGTCAATTTCATTCCCAAGATGCTCAATGATGACAGAGGGCATGGCTTAAATAGAGTATCATTGTACAATCTATTTTTAATTTTTTTTTTTTTAGTGTATGGCACATGTTAGCCAGGGATCACCAAGGTGGCTGGCTGCCTCTGTGAAAGGAACTTATTCACACAGTGTAATTTTTACCTGCAGGATGCCTGAAAGCTGGTAGTCAATCAGGGGAGGCTCTTTTCTTGTCCCTACACAGTTTATTCACTCACAGGAATCGAGCTGCCAATCTCAGCAGTGCACAGGCCCAGAGTCTTATCATGTGAGCCACTGAGGCCCCCGTACAATCTAGTTAGTCCTACTTTATGATGAATACATTGGGGTTAGAATTAGGAAATATTATTTTTATTTGGCTCATTCGCAGAAACCTTTCCCCTCAATGCATAAAGAGAGCTGAGAAAAGGCTCCTATGATTTCTCATGGATTGAGAAAACTCTTCTGATTATTTCTCATCATTTCTGTGGTTAATCAAAGTTATGCTGCCTGGGATGTAGCTAATTCTCTTGGAATAAAGGCTGAAAACTGTGAGGAAAAAGAAACCAGGGGTTTTTCATTCTGTCGAGGACTATTAAGTAAAACATATCTCAGCCACCCAATACCATCACATAAACTGTGAAGTATATTAACTTGAAAGGCAAAGAAAGAAACATACATTGGTATGAAGACTCTGAATTCTTACTCTGTTATGGCCAATCAACTGTTGTATTAAACTTCAATCTCACCTTCAGTAAAGATTCCAAATTAACTGAATCTTGTCTAAAATTTTCTGCCAAATCTAGCCAAGACTTGAATTAAATATTAAATGTCTGGAGATCTGTGATTTACTGCCTGGCCTGGTAAGAAATCTGAGAAATAGGAAACAGAAGGTGAAGCTGTTAGAAAATGTCCATGAGCTAAACAGAGATCCTGCTGAGTGCAAATGACCCGCACAATGCAAGCTCTGCCCATTTTGTACGTATGCAAAATTTGGAGTTTTCATCAGAATGACATGACTTCAGTTTTATCATTCTGATGAAAAACCTCAGATTCTGTAGATGCCTCTGCTGGTGAGCATGATTAAATCCATTGTGGGATAGTTCCTTTGCTTTGAATAATTAAGGTTTCTGCTTTCTTGCTAATTAATGTAATTGATCTCTGCAAAATAAACAAGTAAGTTGCTTTGTTAAATGATACTCATGATTTTGCTACTTTCTCATATGTGTCTTATGGTCCTCCCCAAATGACAACAAAGTATTATGGTTATGTATGAGAGATATATTCAAATATTTGGAGGAGTGGTATGGAACAAAGTCCAGTCAGTGCACTTAGGCAATGTTAGCTGTGGAAATAACAGGGAGCACTCCTCACTTCCCAGGTAGACCAAACAGAAAGCATGACCAGATAAATAAGTTCTACTTTATTGTAAAGCTGTTTTAATAGTATCTTGCAAGTCTGAAAGTACCATTCCCTCACCATCAATTTTACAGTCTGATAACTTAGGGAGGATCCTTCCAGAGCCTCTTGCTTCATCCACTATGCAACTGACAGTTGCCTACCTCTTTTCTGATAGTTCCCTAGGCAGAGTTTATGGGTCCAGTCTCCTATGATCATTCCTATATACCATTACAGTATCGTGCATGGTATATATGTTATATGGGAAAACAGGAGAAAGAACTATTGGGTACTGCTGGTAATTCCCTGAGTTATAAAAATAATAAAGGCAGGAAAATAAACAAAAGTCTAATGAATGCATTTTCACCTTTCTAGACATGGTGGCTCTGTTTAAGACCCTTGTTTAAGTCCCTTACAATTCAACAGTTATTGCTACCAATTAAGAAGCCTTTTAGCACCCTCCATTTATTTCGCAGCTTGGAAATGTGGTGCCAGGTCTTTTTGATTTCTTTTTCTTTGTCTCTTCCTCTTTAAGGAAGTATACATTTGGATAGGGTATAAAGTTTATGCTCTAATTTTCTGTTTAAATGTGCTCAGACCATTGGCTAGAACGATTATCTACTGCAATTTCCTCATTCATTTGTATCCCTTCATTGGTATCATCTGGGTTAGCCCTCTGCTTTTGGCAAATAGTTTTTTAATGGTTGAGCATTAAGTTTACTTTTTTCCACTTAAAAGTGCAATAATGCATAGAAGTGTGATTGTGGTAATGGTATATTTGTGCTCACTTTAACTGTTCCTCCCTCCCACCCTCCTCTGGGGCATTTCTGATTAAAAACAAGATTTTACTTTTTGTTGCCCTTTTGGAGTAGTTCAAATCGGAAATCTAGCAGTTATATCCCTTATTGCTTACATTAGGCAGATTGCTCAAAATTTGTCAATAGGATTCAACTGGATGTCATGGGTTATCACCATTATATGTAATGTTTGAATATTTATTTAATAACAGCAAGCTTACTTAGTAATTGTGGTTTATTAAATAAATTATGTTTTAAAATAACCATGATTTTGCATAATTTGTGAACCACATCAGCATCTGCTGATTTGTATATTCAAACACACACAAGAAATGAAAGATAAATTATAATGGATAAAAGGAAAGTGAAATTCATAGCAAGATATATAAAAACGTACTTCCCCTATAAAACTACTTTCTGTTTAAAAGTCATCAAGCACTATCCCTAGGAAATCATTATAATGTCCCATACAAAGACAAACAATTAATTTTATGGCAATTGGTTAATTTTATGACATGGTCAATTGATTATTAAGACTATTAAATCCACAAAAGTTTATTTCCTTTATTAAACCACAACCCACGATGTATAAATCAAACTGGCAGGCTGCAAGTAACCTATTTAGTCAAAATCAAGGAAACCACATTATAACATGATGAGAACCAAGTCACCATGTAGAGAACAAGCATATGCAAACTGCTGAAAACATACCTCATTTCTGAATGTGAACTATATGGAAAATTCTCTGGTGCCTGAAACATGGGTGAACTGTAGATGAATATTTAATCTTCTTTGGACATTAAATAAAAGTGCTGCAAATGTTTTAAGATATTTCCAGTGAGCAGATTATGCTAATACCACATCATGGATGCTACAATTTTAAAACTGTACAAGTAAACTTTTGAAATTTTGCATGCATACAATCTTCATTAATATATAAGTAGTTTTGTGCAAAAATGTTAAAACCACTGGACAATGGTTACTAAAGTCTTAGTCTTGAAAATTTTGGTTGATTTTTAATTATGAGTGAAAATGCTTATGTTTTTTTCTGTTTGATCTTTCTTACTGAAATGTTACTTAGCAAGTAACATTTATTAGTTACTTAGTAAGTAAATAAAATAAGTAAATAAATCAATAACATAAAAAGGCACAGAGAATTTATATATTTTGATGTTTGAAATCTTCATATATATTTCTGGTGAAAATAATGAAAGATATAAAATTTACACACACACACACACACACACACACACACACATACATACAGGTGGGATTCAACTTTTTTAACAATGGTTCTGTGGGCATGGCTAGGTGGGCAGGGCCATGTGACGGTGGGCATGGCTTCCTTTTTTTTTGCAGCACCCCCCTTATTTTGCCTTCCGGGACTCAGGGAACCCTCCTGGGGCTGGTTTGCCCCAAACGGAGCACGGCACCCCCCACACTCCATTTTTGGGCCTCCTGGGCTTCAGGGAAGCATCCTGGGGGGGTGTTTTTGCTCCCAGAAGGCTTCCCTGGGGCCCAGGAAGGCAAAAAATAAATGCAGGAGGGGCGTGCAGCATCCCCCCAAACTCTATTTTTGTATATTTCTTTCCACAAATATTCATATACCTAATGTTAAGTAGAGGCATCCAATCTAATTCTCATTTTTCTGCCTAGATTCCCAGAAGATGTTATGCTGGAAAAGGAAATACAGCACCATCTTTCATAATTTGCTCAGAAACATACAGAAAATTATATTTGCTGTTTTGTTAGCTTGTCCATCAGCCCTGTTTTGAACTGAGATATTGCACTAACACCCTTAGATATTTTACACTTTTTCAATGTAAAACCCTGGCTGAATAAATGAACAATATTTTTAAATGCTACATCTGATAATACTCATGCTACATGATTTATGGTTGCCAACCAGTCAGAGGTATGGAAAGATCACAGTAACTGAGGGAATAATCTCAAAATTACAAATATGAAGCCAATTTAAAGAGGACAGGACCCCAATCTGCAATCTTTTTGGCATAGTCAATTTTGCACTAGAATAGCCTTAAATAAAGCTGTTGTTTCTGATTTCTGGAAAGTGGACAAACAATTAAATGACAATTAGTGAGCTAAAACTACCCTTTTCCTACCTTATGCTTAGTCACATCACATGTGATTACATGTTGATATGTATTATAGCCTGCAACTAACAATATACACAGATAACTATCATTGGGCTGACTTTTAGCAGTCTGTAAATCAAAACAAGGAAGGACAACAGTTCATTCTACAAGGCAAGACAGAAGTATAATCCTCAGATATAAAAGGTTGGACAAGAGGAAAGTTCTTATATAAGTTGGCACAGAAAATAAAAGGGCTTAAACGAAGCACTGTCTCACTGTCCATTGCCATCAATGCTTCTTCCAGGCCCAGCTATCACTCTGAAAGTACTTGCTCTCTTAATCTTCAGTTTTGCAACACCTCCAGCTTTTGATAGGCTATGGTTCAGGATTGAAGTTAGCATGTTTGTGTGAAGCAGCACTCTGGCAATGCCAACTCTGTAGTTCAGTAGCTGACAGCTCAACAGGGTCTTAAAGAACCAAAACCCAAACTGTCAATTCTGTATCTCAATTCATACATCACTGTATTAACTATTACCCTCTTATTAACATTCTGAAATAAATTTTACTGATGGGGAGATGAATCAACATTACTGCAAACATATATAAACTGTGAACTTTGTATCTTAAGAAGCCTGTCTCACTTTTAAATAAACATTCTGAATGATTAGCTGCAATGATCTCAGGAAACAACATTGAGAAAATGACTCTATTTCCTTTGAAATAATTTCATCCATTTTACATTCTCTTTTCCATGGGGGAAAGGTGACCACTGTTTTTCCCCATATCTAACATCAATTTTACATGAATTTCAATTTACTTTGCTTAAAAATTTACAATTATATTTAAATTTACTTTACTCTGGTGCTAATACTGCATTTTATCTTCCTTCTTTAATACCATGAATTTTTGCATTCACTCTGAGTTTTCCCTATGGAACTTTTGAAGTGACAGTGTTCTCAACGCTGATCACATACGATTCTTTGTCTAAAATGGTAAAAACACTTCTGCTGGCTATTAGTCATTTATCCCAGACAAAAAGACAAATAAACTGAAAGCATCCACTCTTGGTTGTATCCTTTATCTTTCTTCAGATTCATTTCAATCTTCAGTTTGTTCATTCATTCAGTTTGTAAGAAAATTAGAAGCTGAATCCTTTTCAAACATTAGAATTTAGACCAAAATCAAAGATTAATGTATTTAAAAGATAGTTCCCTTCTGATATTGATTAAATAATGTTTCCCTAAGTCCCTCGTAAGATATCAGGAGAATATTTGTAATTATGTAAGCTGATCAGCATTTCTAGTAATTCCACATCTTATGAGGATTTTATTTCATCAGTCTTGGTTGCTTGAGCTAAAGCCGAATAAACTTGTTTCCAGTTTAAATTGCCCATTGAGGAAAGCTGACCACAAGGTTCACCTAATGAATTGCTTAATGACCACAAGGTTCACCTAATGACCATGGTATTTGCCTAACCCAGGGGTCTGTAACCTTAAACACTCAAAGAGCCATTTTTGTATTTTCTTTTAAACAGGTATTGCTCTCTTTTTGTCTCTTTCTCCCTCTGTCTTTCTCATCTCTTATCTCTCTCTTTCTCTCTCTCTCTCTGTTTCTCATCTTTCTTTCTCTCTTTCATCTGGAAGCTGTTTTTTTATAATCCTATTTCTTTGCAGTTTTTTTTCACACACATTTGTGCATAAGTATCCAATACTCTTTCTTCCTTTCTGCTATGTATTCAAAACGGGCAATGATTATGTGTGTGTGTGTGTGTGTGTGTGTGTGTCTGTGTGTGGTGTATAGCAGGTGTATATATATATGTTATGTATGTGTATGGATATGTATATATATATTTCACTTTTAATGTTTGCCAGTGTACTTACAGTAAAAAATGGCAGTAAAAGATATCTTATCCTATTTTCCTTCTTTCCTTCCCAACCCCATTCCTCCCCACACCCTATTTTGTGTTGGTGTTCCAGTCAAGTATTGACCAGGTCTAATCTTGTTTAGCTTTCTAAAATCAGCCTATTGAAATAAATACCAAACTAAACTGCCCAATAATTTACCTACCATCACTATCTTGCACCTGATTTCAATGTAAACAGCCAATCTGCAGTATTACTAAATTTTGCTAAGCATTTGCTGCATGTTATTTTCTCTTCCTTGATAATCTAGTCTTCGCTGGGAAAAACAGTCTGGAGTCACTAGTGAGAGAAGCTCAGTGCAGAGAAAAGTCGCACATCCCCCCATATTCCTTTCTCTGTGAGCAGCCTTGTCCCCTCTTCCTCATTTGTAAAGCACACTAAGTTTAAGTGTACTGCAACAGGCTGCTTGCTGAGAGAAGAATATGACAAGACACATGACTTTTCTCTGTGCCAAGAGGGCTGCTCTCTCTCTCGCCTCCACTCTTGGCATGGAGAAAAGTTGGTGGGAGCAGCAGTTTGGTCACCCATCCCAGGGCTCACTATGCCTGTGGGGGTGGGGATACAGTGGCAGTGAGGCGGAAATGGCAATGACAATTCTGGAGGTGTTGGGGCTTCCAGGACCAGCTCCCCCCGCCATCCATGCAGCCACACATGTGGAGCATTGGGGCTTCCAGGCTCTGCTCCCTCCAGCTGCCATCAGCTGTCCCAGACTTGATCAAGGAGCGCCTTGCTGACACAAGCCTCTCCATGTGTTCCTTCCTACTGCTCTTGCTGGGACAGAAAGAGATTTCCCACTCTCATCATAAATAGCTCCTGAGCAGCAGAGAGAAGCAGGATTCAACCTGGCTGCTTCTCTCCTGCCTGGGAGCCATTTCCAATGGGAGGGGGACTTGCAAGCTTTTCACTGTTCCAATAAACTCTCTTGATCTCCCAGCTGGAGCAGCAGATGAGAGAAGCAGTCACTGACCTGGATGGATCCTCTACGAGCCTCTCCACGTGTTCCCTGGTGGAAGGCAAGGGGTGGAGGAAAGGTATGGCAGCAAAAGGCAAGGGGGGTGGGTGGGAAAGACAACCGGCAGTGGCAGCAAAAGGCAAGTGGTATGGTGGGGAAAGGTGACCAGCAGTGGCAGATAGGCAACTGGGGCTTGCAGAGCCTCACTCACCCATGGAGATAAGTTCAGGCAGGGCCGCATCGGAAGGCAGGCAGCAATGGCTGGCCTGGTGGGTGCGCAAAAGAGCCTGCAGGCAATAATATCACATGTGACTGATTCGGCAGGGAGTGGAGAAGCAGGCAGAGAAGGGCGGGGCCAGCCAGAAGCCCAATTTACTGGTTCTCTGAACTATGGAGAATCATAACCGGTTTTACTGAGCCGGTCCGAGCTGGTAGAATCCTACCCCTGATGGCCAGCCACCATGTTCTTTGATCGCCTTGTTTTTCCTTTTACTCATAGCTCTTTCAAATATAATTACTTTCTCCATTGAATTCCCCTGCATGACATGGCCAAAGTAAGTGAGACAGAGTTTCATGATTTTGCCTTATAATGACATGTCTAGTGTTATGTGCTCCAAAACTTTCTTGTTAGCTGTCTTTGCTGTCCAAGGAATATGCAGGAGATCCTAAAATATATAGTGTCATATTATCTGTTATAAATATTCTGGTGTAGGCTTTTATGCCAGTATCTGTTGGACAGGATTAAGTTTCAGGGTTTAGTGACTGCAGACAATAGATTTTCTGATGTTTCACTGGGCATTTTCATAGACATAGTAATTTGCTGAACAGTCCTCAGAAACAGAGCAGCAACTGACAGAACTTACTTTATAGCCGAGTGACTTGCTTTCTGATGCTCTTTAGTAGAACTGGTTTCTGATTGGTGCAGATTGTTTTCAGTCTGATCCTGATTGGTCATTTTGGTGTTATTGGTTCCTAATAGGTCCTTTTTCTTGTTGCCATTTTTGAGTGCTAATTCCTGATTGGTTCTTTATTTCTGTGGTTGGTTAGTCTGAACAGCTGAGTCCTGATTGGTTCCTTGTATAGGCAGGTTTCCGATTGCCCATTTTGGTTGGTCCTGCTTTCAGGCTGGATCTTGGTGTGGTACTGAAAAGGTAACCAGGCTATTATCAATTAAACTTCCACAATGGAAAAATAAATTCATTAATTGTTTTTAATATTAAGGCAGGCCACACAATGCAGCTTCAACCTCTATCTGCAATGAACATGCCTTTTAGGATCAAGATAAATTTCTTACTTACAGGCAAGGATGAAGTAACAAGGCCAGTTCTGTCACGTATATGCTTGAGAAATTGGTAGGCAAAATTACTGTGAGATGGGAAATACTTTAGTCAAGAAGATAATATTCGTCTACTGATTTAGCAAGGACAGAAATGTGTTGCTGTTATCAGACCAAGCTATCGTGCCTTTTGGCACTAACTTAGTTACATAAGATTTCATGGCCAAGAGGCGAGAGGCTACCAAGGTCTTGCTCTTTATCAAGGCCTTTTCTCTTTAATGGTTTCAAACTGGCAAAAAATCCCTTCACTAATGGCTCTTTATGGCAAAATATAGATATAAAACAGTTTTTTCATCCTAGACTTCCATACAAATATTTAGACTTTGCCTACAATGTAATACTTATATTTCCAGCACAACCCAAGCAAAGTAACAATAACCAAAACTTTCATTCACATAAATTTCCTATGCGCATGTGGTCAATAAAGAAGGTTTCTGTATTTAAATCAGTGCCCATTCTGTAATGTCTTTTTTTTTTTTTGCTGTAAAGTTAACTCTAGAGATTGTATAATAGTTGCCATAAATTATTTATATGAACATTTAAATTAGACACAATTGGAATAAATTGTTTCAGTTTTAAAGCAGCTGCTTAATCTGATTTTCTGGGAAAATTTGCCCTGGCTTACTGATACTCTTAACATATGTATGTCAGAGTGTGATCTGACATTAATGACATGTTGTAAAACATGCTGTAGGGAATATACTTTTACTATTATGGAAATTTCTGATGAGATGATTTTAAAAAATATAACAAAATTCAACATACCAGGTTGAGATAGTATATATTATTCATACAATATATGTTACTGGTACATTTATACAATTACTTAAACTCAAGGCTTGCCGCCAGTTCTCCCATTAAATATGATATAACTATACTTTAGAAACAATTTCACTGCTATTTAGCATATATTCATAAAACTGCTAGAAAAATATCTCCAAAACAATCTCTGCTCCTTTCATTCCTAGTCACTCACTTGATAGTGGGTCTGATATAAAACCACAGTAAACCTGTGAATGGGGAAGAATGAAATGATGAATATGCTGAACAAGGAGGAGATTAAAGTTGTACTTCACCTTCCATCTTGGAAGTTCACAAGCTCACAGGGTGATTTTGGATTAAACATTCTCTCTTAGTGCAACCTGTCTCTCAGAGTTGTTACTGTGGAGAAAAATTGGAGAGGAAACATATGTTACTGCCATGAATTCTTATATAAAGATTATCGGCTAGAAATCTAACAAATTAAATAACAAATGGAAGTCATACTGCTCAGTATTACATAGTAGTTACAGCTATGATCATATGTGGGACTCTAGAAAGAGTGCAGAGAAGAGCAACAAAGATGATTAGGGGACTGGAGGCTAAAACATATAAAGAATGCTTCTGAAATTGGATATCATTTAATGAAAAGAAAGACTTGGGGTGACATGATACCAATGTTCCAATATCTCAGGGGTTGCCACAAAGAAGAGAGAGTAAAGCTATTCTCCAAAGCACCTGAGGGCAGGACAAGAAACAATGGGTGGAAACTAATCAAGGAGAGGAGCAACCTAGAACTAAGGAGAAATTTCCTGACAGAATAATCAGTGGAACAATTTGCTTCTAGAAGTTGTGAATGCTCCAACACTGGAAGTTTTTAAGAAGAGATTGGACATTTGTTGAAATGGTACAGGATTTCCTGCCTGAGCAGGGTGTTGGACTAGAAGACTAGAAGACCTCAAAAGGTGCCAATTCTGCTATTCTGTTATATAACAATAATTTATAATATGCTTGTTAAAAATTCTTCACTTCAGAACTGAAGAGACTTCTTGGGTGAGAAGCAAAACATCTTCAAGCAAAAAACAAAGGAAGTCCAATTGCCTTCTGAAAAAGCAACTTTGGGACAATTATGCCCTGAATGACTGAGAATCTCTGAGACATTCCTGTAGAGACCAGTTTTGGGTAGCTGATTTATGTTTTACTGATTTCCGAGTAGATTGTAGTTGATAATGTCATTTTCTGCATTCACTGCTTTGCTGCACCTTTACAACAACAAACTATAGCTGATGTACAGTATATATTCTGATGGCCTACAACTTTTTCCGAACAATTTCCTTCTCTAGGACATATATTTTGTCCTTCAAATAAAGGCCAGTAGATGGCACAAGTGGTGCACTTTTCAGAGAAACTGTAGCCACAGTCAGAAATGAACTAGGCATTTCTTTTGTTTTCATCTCATTTATGTTTTCTAATATTCTCCAGATATTATACATATAAAGCAGCTTTATCCAAAACAGCAATACTTAATACTTCACAACCTGAACACTTAAGAGACCAGGTTTAAGGGCTGCACATATCAATAAAATAGGTTCCTTTTGCAGAATTTTGTTTACATATTTATTATAAGATTAAAGCTTGTAAGCATGTGCATTCAGCAAAGGGGCATACTGTTCCTTCTTCAATTAGGTGAAGAAAGTAAATTCCAATCTCCAATTCCATATCCAGCAATTATGACTCAAAATGTCAATTGCTATAACTTGCTGACTCAAATTTATCAGACTTGGATACTTCAGAAACCTCATCTGAGAATAAAGGGGTTCCCTTTGGCTCTGTTTCATGGTCAAGCCATTGATTCTTTAAGAAAAGAAAAAAGAAGACACATTTTCACAAATTTTGGGATTTCTAGCAATAATCCAGGGGAAGTTAGTTTTCAACTCTGCCAAGTAGGATAGGCTGCTAAACCTTTTCTGAGGCAGATATATTGCTCACAGTCCATAGGATTCATTCAATCCTCAGCCTGACAATATCAGAATCCATATATAAACAGGTCCTTTCCCATAGCTTTCTTTTCTCTAGTTAAGAATCAGGAAAGCTGTACACCCTGCACCCATATAATATGGATAGGATCGCAGGCTGTGGAATAAGGCTGAATTGGTTCTATTACCCAGCTCAATACATTTATTAAGGAATTTAGTAAATAAATTGTCACTTGCCGTTTGCAGCATTCCCTGCTAATGGAACAACAATGCTCGTTAGTTTGGGCACATTTGGCTACAACTGCAGCCAAAGCTCATTTTTGACCTAAGCATGTCATGCTACTCTATGCGAGCTAGGATGTCTAATCTAGAGTGTCAAACTTGCCTCAGCTTAGACTCCTAAGTAAAACGATCCTTGGCTCCATTTGTTGCAAAATTAGAAGTCAAACGAATTAAAGAAAAGCAAAGCCAGAACTGAAATTTGCCCAATCCCCAAGTGTAACTTTCTTTCTCTTAAGAATTTCTCACTGCTGGCCCTCCCCAATCATCCAATCAGTTTGAAAGAACATATTTTTGAAATGGTCACTCTGGGTGTAGGCTGGTTTGCAGCTGCATTTTCCTCCCTGAGGAATGACCTTGAAATGCCATCTTGGATAGGCAAGTTTACTTCCATTACTTTCATTTTCTCCCTGAGCATTCCCCTTCCCTTTTCACTCTCCCCTCAAGGTCCATGGCAGGCTGCCATCAAGCAATAACAGGAGCATGGACATAAGGTAGAAGCTCTGACATAGAGGCTATATTGCTAATCAACAAACTATTGCCCACATCTCATCAAACACTCATGGTGCTCATAACAACGAAGTTGGTATATGAAATCATATACAAACATGGTGGAAGGATGGTTCCTTGAAAGCCAACCAACATGCATAGTTTGCAAGCATGAAACAAAATATAATGAATAAGTGTTGGTATAAGTATATTTAGCCATATTTCCTTTTCTTATATCACATTTTTAATTTCACTGGCTTACTATTTCTTACTCGATTTTGCATTCAGGCATAAAGTTGAAAAGGAATAGTGTGATGAATCTGTAAATATTGTTAGAACTTTAAACTGCTGAGAGTCACTTGGTTGAGATGGACAAGCTATAGAAATTGAATAAATGAAATAGAATTAAAATTAATAAAGTATGTACTGTATGCAGGTATGCCTGAGACTTACAACTTCATCCCTACTCACAAGCTTACTTTGTGAAATGACCAGGAGGACAATGAACAGGAAACTGACTACTCTCAGTGTCTGTATATTTTAGATCACAGATTAGCAGTAGATTCTAACAATGCGCATTTTGTTAATAAATGGAAGGTGATGCTCATCAGTAGCTTATCATTGAAATTAAAGCTGACACTCATAACAAGCCAGGTAGTTGTCAAGAATAGGAAAAAAAACATGCAAGTTCAAGGAAACAAGCATAAGAAGGAGATAAAATTATTTTTTAAATAATATATAACCAAACAAGAACATAATACCTGTTGAAAATCATTGCTGTTAAAATGCAGTTTCTTGATCACAATAACCTTTAAAATGCCAACTGCTTGTCATATCTGTCCTCAGCCTTTCAATCAATTAATGCCTGATTTTAAAAGGAAACATAAGAAAAAAAAAGCAATACCTGATACTTTGCTCACCAGTTTGAACTGGTGAGAATTGGCCACATACAGAAAAAATATTTCAATCAAAAACATAATTCCTAAATGAATAGTTTTGAACTATCCTGCTAATACTTCTACAGCAGTGCTCTATTCTCCTTTTACCTGCTAACCCATGTGATTCTATGACTGTTCAGGAATCAAATGCAGCATCAGGATGACTTAGGGTTACAAAATGTGAAATTTTTACTTGGAAAGAACATTTAAAGGTTCCTTACCTTATCCAGTGTTTGACTGATTGCTGCTATTTTGCCTTTTCTGCAGGAAAAAAGCTAAGGCATGAATCTTCAATGTAACAATACCATGAAACTATGAAAACACCATAATATTAAAATACAAAAGTAATTTGTATTTTGATTATTCTTTTAGAAACCAAGATGGAGTTACATGCTGGAAAGTTTGACAGTGACATAGGAGACTATGCATAACCAATTCATGTCACAAGTATAATATTCTCCAAAGGCCCCCTTCTGCAGCTTTTAATAGCTTTTAAGCTTCATAGCAAACAAGATATAAAGCTATCTAGGACTTTAAATGTACAGCCAACAGTTTGAACTGAAGGTGAAAAACAACTGTCAACAAGTAGAATATAGGAATCAAGTTTTCAATATTGGTGCAATGTGATCTTTGGCACTTGCATAAATGAGCTGCTATGCTTTCCATCAGTGGAAACTTTCACCTACTTTTTGACAGAGTAAGAATAATGAAACCAATTTTTTTTTGTCTTTTATGACCCTGTAATCCCTTACATCGAGGTGGAGTCGGAGCAACTGAATGGAGCTGAATGTTTACTGGCCAGATGCCCTTCCTGTTGCCAATGCAGAGTTCACAGTAGATAATAACTCATTGTGCCCAGAGAGAGAAATGTCTGCTGTTACCTAGGATTGAACTCACAGCCTCCTGATCATGAGGCAAGAGCTCCACCTCTAGGTCACTGCACCACTCAAGGTCACTGCACCACTCAAGGCCACTGCACCACCTCTAGGTCACTGCACCACTCAAGAATAATGAAACCATACCATAAATAAATGGGCCCAAATCACAACAAACATAACTTTCTTGAAAGGTTTCAGTTGATGGTCCCCATGTACAGCACAGTTATCCTTTGTAAAAAGCTCAAAGGGAGAAATTGCACCAAGACAAATTCCTTGTGTGTCCAATCACACTTGGCCAATAAAAGAATTCTAATTCTAATTATATTTGGCATGAGTTAGGAAGTAGATGCTGAAATATAGCGATCAGACTTTCTTCTGAGTTTTTTAAAATCTGTTTAAAGAAGCACAGAACAGAAACAAGGTTTCATGTTGATTTGTTATTTCTGCTTTAGAATAGAAAAGAGCACCACCATGTATGTTATCAAGAGGAGATTTCTTGAGCAGATAATTCAGTTCTTTGTGCTCTATGAAAAATACTATGGGAGAAAATGTAATGTAGCTTTAGCTGTTTCCTTTCAGTGTTTTATTACCAGCATATCATAAGTACACATTCTGCCTAGCATCCTTCATTCAAAGAGAAGGAATCATTTGTAACAATTTGTACTGTATTCATTTTAATGAAGTACGAGCCCAATAAATATTGCTCTCTCTCTAAAATGACCTGAGGGCTTTGCTTTCTATATCTATGCTTGTCCAAGGCAAAATATGACTATGATGATTCATGATGATACTTCTAACTCTCTCTGCTTGGTGTTATGTTTTCGGCCTTTTACTGTTCAAGCTGTAAGTATCTTATTTAGATTTTTGAAGTCATTATTTACATTTCCTCTAATACAGATATATGGAAACTCTGAATGATAGTCTTTAGAAAGAAAATCACCAGCCTAGGAAGAAAATAGATCATTTCAAAATCATATAGTGGCTAAGATGAGTTCAGCCCACATAGTCTACCTCCAAGCCAGAACAGATTACTGCATTTAATTTTATATAGTGAAAGAACAAACATTCATAAGCAAAAGGACAATACAACTCAAAAACAAGCATATATGAAATGTATTTATGAGAGATAATACATTTTAAAGAGAAGGTTCTTTAAAAACATCACTTAAATGCATCTATGTTTGTATATTAATGTTCATATTTTTAAAATAAAAGACAATATTTTTAAAACAAAGATCATTGTTCATTGTAGAAATGCAGAATCCCAAAGGAGTGCCAGCACAGTATCTCCCTCCTAGTTGATGGCATACAGGTAAATAGTATCTTGGCTTTCAAAGTCTTTTCTAGATATTAGATCATGGCTTACACAGAAAAGTTATACTTAGGGTTTTAAACTGGGTTTTACATATGTTGATATGAGTAAAGCTAGTAATCTAGCCTATTCCATCTCTACCTTACTAAAAAGTATTATATGAAAGTCTCTATTGAACAAACCAAGGAGAGGTGGCAGAGGTCAATTTCTATGGGCCCATCTGGAGATGATCATGGTGTATGGAAGATTATGATTAGAGCATGAAATAATAAATTAAGTGAAATAAAGAGTAGTAGATACATAGTGTGACAGTTGGTCATGGTCTACTGTTTAGTAATAAAAATATCAACAGGCAATGCAAACCTAATGAAATAGGCATTAGTAAGAAACTAGGGAAAATGTTGAAAATAACTTGGGCTGTAAAAGGAAGATGATGCAAAACCAGACTGTAAATATTTTAGACAAATAATGCAAAGCTAAGAATCCTTGGGAAAGTCCCTGATGCTTAAATTAAAAGCAATAAAAAGAAGCTTAAATAAAACAGGATAGCCAAATACTACTGACACAAGTATGAACTTATAAGAGCTCAGAGAAGGAATAACTGACAGATGAACCTGGCAAATGATGTCATAAAGAGTTAAAACGAATAGAAAAACTCAATGACAACAATGTGCTTCAAATAGAAGCAATTTGGAAACTTCAGAGGTAAAATCTCTTCATTCAGTATTACACAACACACAAGAGTTTAACGTTCTTTGCAATCAACAATGACTGTCTATTCACTTCTGAATCTGCTTGATGTTGTTGACACTGATTATTTTGACTGATTATATGCCATCAAGTCATTTCAGCTTCTAACGATTCCACAGATAGATTTTCTCCATGATGATCATTCCCTAACCTGTTTTTTCCAAGTCTCCCAACTAAGCCTCACATTTGTGCCTCAAACGAGAACTCTCCACTGATCTGTATGATGATCCATCAGTTTTTGTTCTTGGCTGTTCAGGAATTTAATCCAAAACCAAAGTTCAAAGCTGCCAATATTCCTCCTACCAGGCTGTTGATATATGAAATCCTAAACTTAGGACCAAAGAATTTGCTTATATTTCTACTTAACTTTTCCTATCTTTGGAACAAATCTTGCCTTTAATATTTCTGAAGAACAGTGCCTGCTGTGGAACATTTTGCCTTTGCATCAAATATTCAGTCTTGCCATTTAACCAATTGATGAAGGCATAGCTCTTCATTCAAACCTTTAATTTATGTTTCTGGTGCATTTGTTTACTGTTTGCTTCAGTGCTGAGAAGCTGAAATGGTTTCATTGACCCTTCAAGAGGACATAGTCCTTCAACGTTTGAATAGTACTGATCAAAATGGCTTGTGTAGATCTCTTGTCTCACAGAGGTTTATTCTTATTTCTAATTTATTAAACTTCTCATTGTGCATGTAGTTACAAATACGAAAGTTAACTTTGGCTTTTCTTAGCATGAACCTTGTCCTTTTGAATCAATTAGGTGCAGGATCCTCTGTTCTTATAGTAAGGTTAAAAGTTTAGTAAATTTGAGGGTTAAACTTGTTCCTGGTCCTAAATTCCTTGAATAGATAGAACTGAATGGTTTCCTTCAGGGGTATAGTAGTTTTCCATATAAATACTGCTGAATACATCACTAAGGATATGTAGATCAGTATAAATCTATCATATTTTACTATTATGTATAACAGTATTTTTCATGTATTAAAGCATATCTTAAGGGCATGCCATTGTTTTAATTCACAACTTTTCCTAATATATAAAGCTTTTATGTACAATGTTTCATAGTATATGCTAATTAACATTTCTGAGAAACTTTTACATTTTGCTAATGCAGGCATTTTTTTTAAAAAAAGACATGCATTTCTCAAATGTAAGTTTGTTAAAATGAACATTGTCTTTCTGTGTACAACTTTTAGAAACATTCTTGAATGTATTATGATGGCTTTAATTTGTCTGTGGAGAAATAATGGATCATAATAGGTTTCATTCTGTATTAATTTTCATGCAGTGGTAGTCTGTTTTGACAGATCTCATATTCAGATTTTGGATAAATCCATGATTAAATCCTTTATAATCAATGATTATCATAGTTTGTTTTTGCTGTTCAGTCATATTGATTAGTTGCAATTTGTGGATTCTTTGAATCATAATTTTATAAAGCCACAAAATATATTTCATGCTATTAAATAGATATGATGCAAGGAATTATATGACTAGAAGAACTTAAGATATTTGATGGACAAATGCAAAAAGATAGCAGTTCAGAGTGGTGTTGTATTCTTCAGGAACAGCTTCACAAGCAATCTGCTATCTCCGAAGTGTATATTCAACATATTGTATGTGTTTGTGATTAACAGAAATTGTGCAATCTGAAGGCTCCAGGAGTATGACTAAAATTAAGGAGTAAATCTATTTTTTTCAGTGAGAATTAAATAACTGTGAAAGTTAAGTGCCTGCTATCAAATAGATGCCAAAATGTTTACGCTAGGCAGAGAAATGGAATTTATGCACAAATCTCAGTCTGAACTTTATTTTTATTTTTTTTAAAAAAAAATCACTGGTTTTTAAGACAAACATAGACAAACAAAATATAAAAACATCAAACTATAAAAGCCATCTTCCATATATATATATATATATACGTACTGTGTGTCGGTTGGTTTACAAATTGTTTTGTGCTTCCATTTCGTAGTCTTCAATTACAATTACATTGTATATATTCTCATATTTTCAATCAAATATTAAATACATTAATATCATTGTTAATCAATCATTTGAGTATACTTTTATTCATTCATGTTTTATGAGATAATCCATATTTTACTTAATTTGTTTTATGACAAATTATCTCAAATCTATCCCACAATCATTTTGTAGATATAATAAGAAAAGAATACATCTTTATATATTTATTATTTTCTAAGAATCTACATATTTCATTACCATGTTTCATTGTCTAACCATTATTAGAATAGATCCCAAATTTTATAAAATTGTTTATCATCTTGTTCTCTGATTTCAAATGTCAATCTACTCATTTCAACACATTTCAATATTTTCTTAATGATTTCCTCCTGTAATGGTATTTTCTCATTTTTCCAGTTTTTGGCAAATAAAATCCTAGCCGTTGTTAATACATTTACAATCAGGTATTTCAATTCTTTACTATATATTTCAGGTAAAATTCCCAATAAAAATATCTCTGGTTTCAAGTCTATATGCTTTTTTGTCATTTTTTCCAACCACGTGTGGATTTTAGTCCAATTTTTTTGGCATCTGCACAAGTCCACCACATATGGTAATATGAGCCAGGTATCTGATGACATTTCCAACATTTTTCAGATTTGTTCTTGAACATTCTTGCTATTCTTGTCGGGGGAAAATGCCACCTGTAAAACATCTTATACAAATTTTCTTTATATGCTGTTGACATTGTCATTTTATAATTTTGAGATCACAATTTTTGCCATTTCTCTAGATCAATCCCATATCCAAAATTCTTCCCCTAAGCAATCATAGTTTCTTTAATTTTTTCTTCTAGTTTAGTTTCTAATAAGTATCCATACAGTTTTTTAATAACCTTTTCATCAGTTCCTGTCAAAATCTTATCTAAGTCAGTCAGTTTATTATAGAAACCTTCTGTTTTAGAATCTTTGTCATACCTTGAATGTATTTTCACATATGAAAACCAATTCATCTTTATACCTTGTTCCTCTAATTTTTGCATAGATTTAAGTTCACCCTTTTCATTCAATATTTCACCATATCTAACTGTTTGTTCCTTTTTATATATTATAGGATAAGAAAATACTTCAATAGTTGATAGCCAGACTGGAATTTTCAAATAACATTGCCTTTTAGTCTTCTCCCAGTTTAACTACAGAGACTCCCGTATATAATGTCTTCTAAAATACCCCTGTGTTTTAGTTCCTTTATACCATAAAAAACATGCCACCCCAACAACAGATCATGTCCTTCTAATGTCAAACAATCTAGTATTTCTTAATGTTATCCATTCCTTAACACACATCAAATTTGTAGCTTGGTAATACAACTCCCAATTAGGCAAACCAAATCCTCCTCTTATTCTGGCATCTTGCAAAAGTTTTAACTTTATTCTCGCTTTCTAACCTTGCCATACATATTTCAACACAATTTTATTTAAATCTTCAAAATAATCTTTTCCAAGCCTAACTGGAATTATTTGGAACAAATATAAAATTCTGGGTAGTATATTCATCTTGATTGTTGATATTCTCCCTATTAATGACAGTTGTAAATTTTCCCATTTTGCCAAATCTAGCGCTATCTGCTGCTTAAGTTTGCTATAATTATTCTCTTTTAGTGTACTACATCTTGCTGTCAAATGTATCCCCAAGTACCTGATCTTATTCGTGACCTGAATTTTCAATACATCCGCCAGTTCTTCCTTTTGTCTTGATAGCATATTCTTTGTCAAAATCTTTGTCTTATCTTTATTTATTTTCAAACCAGCCACCTTTCCATATACCTCTATCTTTTCTATCAATTTTGATGCTGTTTCTAGTGGGTCTTCTAAAATGAAAACCAGATCATCTGCAAATGCTTGCAACTTAAATTCTTCCTTTTTAATTTTCATCCCTTTTATATCCTTTTCTTCTCTAATATTTTTGTTTAACACTTCCAAGGTTAACACAAACAACAAAGGTGATAGTGGGCACCCTTGTCTTGTTCCTTTTCTTATATCAGTAAAGTCTGTCAGTTCTCCCTCTATCATTACCTTTGCCATTTGCTTATGACATATATCTTCTATTGCTTGAATAAATTTTTTAGCAAAGCCTATCTGTTCCAGCTGTAATAACATGACTCGCCTATTCACATTATCAAATGCCTTCTGTGCATCTAAAAATATCAAAGCCATTTGTTTTTATGGGTGTGCCTCATAGTATTCCAAAATGTCCAAGATTACTTTCATATTGTCTTTAATTTGTCTCTTTGGCAGAAATCCATTTTGATCAGGATGGATAAAATTGTTTAGGTATTTTTTAAGTCTTTCTGCCAATATTGAAGCAAAATTTTTGTAATCTGCATTTAGCAAGGAAATAGGTCTATAGTTCTTGATTTGTAATGGACCTGCCTCCTCTTTTGGGACAAGTGTAATATAAGCTTCTGACCATGATTTGGGTATCTTCTTCTTTAATATAACTTCATAACTTCTAGCAATGGAAGGTTCAACAATTCTTGTAGTGTTTTATAAAATTCTGCCAGAAGTCCATCTGGGCCTGGTGCCTTTCCATTGTTTTGCTTCTTGAGTGCTTCAGTTAACTCCATCATCATTATATCGCTTTCTAACATTGTTTCAATCTCTTTAGGTATCTGGGGTAGATTAGCATTCTGTAAGTACTGTTTAACTCTTTCCTCATCAATATTCTCTTGTGTGTATAGTTTCTGATAATAGACTCGTATAATTTCCTTCTTCTCTTTACTACCATAGCAAACTTGGCCTTGGTCATCTATTAATTGCAATATTTTCCTTGATTCTTTCTCCTTTCTCAATTTCTATGCTAACCATCTACCTGGTTTATTTGCATCTTCAAAATAGTTCTGTTTTGCACCTCTAATTTTCTGTGCTAGTTCTTTTTTTCCCATTAGTCCCATTTTATGTTTAATTATATCCATTTTTAACTTAATGTCCTTTTTCTGTGGCATTTTCTGTAGCTCTTTTTCAAGTCCTTTATACTCATCCTCTAATGCCTCAGAGGCTAGTCTTTTCATGGTATTTCTTTTCCTTGTATAGTCTATTATCAAGCCTCTAACATATGCCTTCATTGTATCCCATACATTCTGAATTGATGTATCTTTTTTGTTTTCTCTAAAGAAAAAAGGCAATTCTTTCTCCATCCACTGTGTGAAGTCTTTTTCCTTTAAAGTAGTATTATTTAACATCCATCTAGATCTTCTTTTTTGTCCTTTCCATTTAATTGTCATTGGATTGTGATCTGCCCAAGTACTTGTTTCAATACTTGTTTTGCTTTATTGTTTTCTTTGCTGTATAGTCCAATTTATTGTCTACAATTCCATTAAAGTGTCCCATCATAACTATATTAGCATAATCCAGTTCAATTATTTTCATATGTAATTTTCTATAAAATTCTTCTTTATTATCATTTGGGGCATAGATTGCAATCAGGAGTGTTTTCAAATTATTGTCCATTATTTCCACCATTAGTAATCTTCCATCATCATCATCAGTATAGATCAATTTCGCTGGGATAATATCTTTAATATATAAAACCACTCCTCTTTCCTTGCATTGTGTCAAAGAAGTAAATATTTTCCCTAATTTTGGCTGTATCAGCAATTATTCATGTTGCTTTTTAATATGTACTTCTTGTGGGCAGATTATATCAAATTTTAATTTCTCTAATTTATGGAAAGTTTTCCTTCTTTTAACAGCTGAATTAAGTCCATTTATGTTAATCAGTTTTTTCTTTTCCATGGTTATATTTTATAGTTAGGTTTAGCAGCTCTCGTAGATCTTGATTCACGTTGTTCTTTGACTTCCACCTTTCCTACTGCACCTTCTTCTTTTTCAGTCACTATTTGGCAGTCCTCTTGGAATTCAATTAGTGACATTTCTTTTCCTGCCTCCTCCTCTTTCCCTCCAAAGTATTCTGTATAAAATAATTCAGCTTTCTCAATTGAGTCAATTCTATGTCTCTGTTCTTGCCATGTGAACATTAAACCTTCTGGAATCAGCCATCTATAATTCACCTCTTTTTAAAGTAGAATTTTAGTCAGAAATCAGTATTCTCTTCTCATCTCTCTCACTCTTCTGGGTACTTGTTTCAGGACCACAATCTCCTTGTCTTTATATTTCAATGTTTTCTCTCTTGCCACTTGCAATATTTGCATTTTAATGGCTTTCTTTGTAAATCTGATGTGAACTTTTCTTGGTAAGCTATTTCTCATTGCATATCTTGTGAAGACTCGATAAATCTCATCTATTCCATCCATCATCTTCTCTTTAGTTATTTCCAGAGCTTCAGCCAAAATTTCTATCATTATCACAGCTAGGTTTTGTCCCTTTCCTTCCTCTATGTTTTGGAATCTGAGATAAAATTCTGATCTGTCCATCTCTCATCTCAACACCCCACTTTTATCTTGTTAAACCACAGTTAATCTGCTATCAATATCTCCAATCTTCTTATCTCTTTGTTTATCTTCTTCAATTTTTTGGAATCTCTCATCATACTTCATCATCATTTGTTGAATATTCTTCACCTTTTCATCAGTTTTTCCTGTTCTTTGTTCAATGCTCTCTGTTCTCTTTTCAATATTCTCTGTTCTTATTTGTATATTTTAAATTCCCTTACACCTGAAGGGTCACTTTTTCCTGGTCTTATTCTTGCTGTAACATTGTCTGTATTGAGTGTTGTCCTCCAGATGGTGAAGAGGAAGAAGTAGAAGTTGAGGAACCAGCGGCTGTTAGTTTCCATACAATTCAAAATCTTCAGGTTCTTCTAGACCTTAATCCACTTGTAAAATAACCAATTGTAATTCCAAGTAAAAATAGTGGGGAAAAAGAAGCCAAATAACAACAACAATAATAATAAAAAACAATTTCTTCAAGTTCTTGTATACCTTAATCCAATCGATTGGTTAGATAGCAGTAAAAATTCAAAAATGGAAGAAAAGACCACAAACACACAAAAAAAGAAAAAATAGTTAAATCCTGGAAAAGGCAGAAAAATAGAAAATAAAAAATGAAAGAAGAGAAAAGAAAAGTTCTTCAGGTTCTTCAACATCTTAATCCAATTAAAAAGTCTCAGGAAAAAAGGATGCATAAAAAAAGAAAGCCACAAAAAAAAACCCCAATATGGAAGGTAAATTAAAAAAAAATACAAGGGAGGGAGAGAGAAAAAAGAAAATAGACTACTCCCTTAAAAAAAAAGAAAGAAAAAAGAAGGAAATCATTAATACTAAAGCTTTTCCTTTAAAATAAAATGCAAACATAAAAATTAGACTTCAAAAAGAAAAACAAAAACAAAAACAAGTTCCAAAAGGCCAAAGATCCAAATAGCTATTACAAAAAGTAAGCTAGTAAGGAGGGGGTTTGTTAAAGTAAGAAATAGCCCAGCTTAAAAAAAGTAAAAAGAGCACACTGAACCTTGTTTGGTTATCCAAGGCTTTTGTTAAAATTTATAACTCTTTTCTCCAGAGTCTTATCATCTTTTTTTCCTATAAACTTCAACAACAGACTTCAGCTATTGATAGAAACCCAGAAGAGCACCTGCAATAATACTCTCCCATGCTCTTCCCTCTATCTTATCAAACAGGCAATGTCCTTGAAAAGAAGTCACAGTTCTTTCTCAGCTTTGTCTGGTCAAGAAAAAAAAAGAGATAGAATATTTCCAAGCCTCTAGTTGGCAGTGTTACAAAGTTTCTTCTGCTTTCACTTTCCCCCTCCTTTTAAAAAAAAGATATAATAAAAAGTAATTAAAAAGGGAAAAAGATATTTAAAAAGATGACTAGAAGGGAGTCTCTAGCCTAAAATATTATAAAGTCAAAAAGGAAAGAAAGAATAGGTGGAGAAAAAAAAACCAGTCCAGTTTCAAAATATAAAATCATGTGTAGAAAATCCAGCAATGAGAATAAAAAGAATATTACTTTGACTTCCTGTTTAAAATCAATGCTTAAACACTTCTGTCAAAACTTTTACAGATTCTTTCTTTTCCTTAGGGTGTCCTTTCAAATCTTAAAATAAAGAAAAAAGTCTCACCAAACCAGCACACTTTCTCTTTCCGTTCTCTTTCGTTGTGGAGCTGTCCCAACTTTAGCAACTTTAATGGCTGCCTCTTTGCCGCTGGCAAAAAGAGCTTCTGCTGGATCTACCAGGGACTTTGCAGTGTCCCTGGGATCAACAGGATGCTCTCTTTACATTCACCAGCTCTTTGGGATGGTTTAGATCCGTTTGGGCCGTCCAGGAGCAAAGATATCGGCAGCAATCTCAGACCTCCAAGATCGCATGCTGTATCGTCGCAATGCCATCTCCGCCCTCTCCAGTCTGATTTTTATTTTTGTGATACTAAATTAGTAACTGAATCACCAAATCCATAGAACATCACTAAGGCAATTGAAGGAACAGTGAAATGCTAGAGGTGAGTACTGAATGATATTTCTATCTGAATCACGTACCTCGTACTACGTGGATTTTAACATGCTGTGTAACATTGCTACCCCTTTTATAATTAAAATAATAATCTTATGGAATTAGTGCATCAGCAAGAATTAAAATTTCATGAAGTATAATTGCCTCTAGGAGAAAAAGGGCTTCTGGAAGGGGATCCAATTATATCTGCTTAAATGTCAGTAATGATTATTTCTATTATTTTCTTCTTAATTTCCACATGGTTTTAAAAAGCATATGAAGGAAAAAAATCATTTTATCTTGAGGCACTTGCATTATTTGCCATAATTTGTCTGCTTGTCTTTCTCTTGATATTTTTTAAAATAATCACTGTATTCCTGTGAAGTTCCTAAATTATCACTTTGAAATAAATATTCAATCTTGTGGCAGATTGAAGAGACAGATTGAGGCCCACATTATCCCAGGTTTTGCTCTGAAGCCTGTTGGGTTATATAAAGTTATATAAGAGATTATTAAAATAATTCAAATGCAACTAGGATCTAATAAACTCCATTTATAAAGCAGCCATCTTGGAATTCAATAAAAGTTCCTCAGAAATGGTACTCTGGTTTGATACATTCAATTGGAGGATCTTGAAAAGTCTGATTATTTTAGGCTAATTATGTACTGAAATGTGAGCCTTCTTCATCCAGTGAGTGAAGAAATTTGTGAATTTTGATACAGTCTCTTTAAAAAGCTAAGCAAAATTCGCACCTGTTTGAACCAGCCAATGGAGAATAATTTCATCTCTCTATTTTATTGGATAGATGATAGAGGAAGAATTGATCAAAATAAATAAATAAAATAGAATAATGGCATAAAGAACTTACACATTAGCAGTTTGGAGACATTGCTATGGTGACAAATCACTAAAGCAGAGAAGGTTTGTTTGCTTATTTTACTCTATTTATATGTCTGCTTCTCTTGCAAATACTTTATATTGTTTCAGTACTTGCTAGGTGATGCTATAAACTGAGTGTGCAAAACCTTATAGTTGAATGAATAAAGATTTTAAGGAGCTTACCATAGAAAAACCTGTGCCTAGAAATATATACTTTTGTTTTTAAAAGCAAATTCTGGAGATAGTTTTGGAAGTCAATGATGGCAATTTGAAAACCACAATGTGCTTGCATCATGCTTTACTTAACTTATAAAAAAGAAGTCTTTTAAAAAGCCCAAATTCAATATATTTAATAAATAATTGTCAACTGATAGGGAATGTAGCACAAAGAATATCTGAGAATAAAGGCTTAAATAGCAATCAAATAAGCAGTTAATGATCTATAGAGAATGTACTACATTCAGTTTAATGAAAGAAAGATGAAGCAATTGTTTAGAGACTTGTAGGGAAAATGGGGAAACTTTTTAGAAATGATTTACTTTACACAAGTGTTAGCAATAGAAAGAGAAGGTGGAAAAAAGAAAAGAAAATAGAAACTCTTATCACCACAAAGAAAGCCAGATTGTTCAGGTTTCTTGATATATCGAAGAGGAAGAGAAATTTAGAATATGTAGCACTCACACCTACACCCACATATGTTCTGTAAGAACCACCTTTTGCATGGGTGCTGCTTCATTTGGGAATGGAAAGAATGTTTCAGAACTGAAGAGTGGGATAAAGGCAGAGAAAGGGAAAAATAATCACCTTTTCTTTTCCTTGCTGGATTGCCTATGCCCAAAGTTTGGTTCCTAAAGGTTGATAGGCTGGGAAAGAAAAACTGGGATCTATCAATAGTTGCTTGCTAGTGCTCAGTGTGGCCCTTGGCTTTTTGAAACCATTGTTTTCCCTGAGTTGTGAACTTGGACAACTTCAAAGGAAGGCATTGGAATACCACTTCTTTATCTAATTTTGGATCCAGATAACAGAATAACAGAGTTGGAAGGGACCTGGGGGGGGGGGGGGGGAGGGTTCTTCTTGTCCAGTCTTCTAACGTAATGTTGGTTAACTCTTCCAGACTGTGAAATTCAACTCAGCAGGTATGTTTTGGGGATCTAGGATAACTACTTTCAAAGAAGACAGCAAACTAGAGGGGATTGGTTCAACTCTTACAAAGTCATCAATCTTCTTAATCCTATAACTAAAAGTCCAACTCAATGGGGAGGACCTTGATAAGCCTTTGCCTTGGTTGCATTGGCTTGATACAACCCAGCCTATGAAGAATGTATGACTTTAGTTGATTCAATGAAGTTTTTCAGTCATCTGGGGTAATTGTAATCTGTTATTGTGATCAGGAATGGGTTTGAGCACTGACTCCTGAGGAAGTGGACAGGATTTTCTAGGCTGTCAGCTCAACTACTTCTTTACTTGACCCAGATCACTTCTGGATCATAAAAGTAGTAAAGAAAATGACCTGAATGCTGTAGTGTTGGCTCCTTAGATAGGTGGGTGATAGCTCCTATCTTGAAAGAGGCAATGGTGATGTGGTTTTCTTGGTAAATGTAGGTGTTGCTTTATCCTACAAGATATGAAATTATATTGTTGCTTTTAATAAAATAGTGATCATCTGCCTCCAGGATGTCCTTAAAGCTCTGCTGCCTGCTTGCTTTAACTGGGCAGCTGAAATAATCTTCATGTTTTGGATGACCCGCTCGAATGATATATTCTGGGTATGCTTCATTCATCCCTCCCTGGAACACCCCATATCATGATTAGGCAGTAGTACAAAAACTTAAGAGGAGAGATAATGTTCATAGCCCTGACAGTATTACCATCCACAGAAATGATTTTTCAAAAATCTGATATTGTTTTAACAAGACCCAATAAATAGTATAAAAGGGAAGAGTGGAGAGGGTGCATTGATTTGGAAAGGTCATGCTTATGTCTTTTCAATATCATCTTTATTCATTGACACTATTAGAATTGTAATGCACAATGGTTTGTGATAGATATTGAAGTTTTTTTTATTTTTTTCCAACGGGTCCTTTTTTAATTAGATGCTCCTGCCAGATTTCATCTACTGCTTAGGGATATCATTTTTAGTGTTCAAAGGCATTATTCGTTGACACCAATATTTTTGATCTATTGAATTGGCCACAGTATTAAGATTGCACAAACATTGAGTCCAATTTGACATACAATATAGCAAGGTCAGAAGAAATTAGATAAAGAATATATAGTATACCCATAATGTATTTGTGCTGCCTACAATTAAATGCTGTAACAAATTAATTAAAAGTGGAGCCGCCACACAAAATCTAACTCGGGGGAAAAACAATATAAAAGGAAAAAAAATGAATCAAATCCTAATCTAGTTTAATATTTGTGGGAAAACATTTTTCCAATTTTTATCTTAATATGATAAGGAGAATCATAAAACAAAGAAATGTTACTCCTTAGAACAATTATGGATTAGAACAATTATTATGGATATTGTCTTATGCTTTTTTCATAACTCTGTTATGGCTGATAAAAGGAAATTCTATGTATTTCTATCTTTTGTGAAGTTCCTTGACTAGAAAACAAGTTTTACAGCTCATTTTTAAAGATGCTGGCATTTTATAGGGGAAAATATGAAGTCTCAATCACTTCAATTGCCAAAATTTCACTTCAGAAAAATAGCATGACAGTTAGACAAACTGAAATGAATGAATGCATGTAATGAATCTTATTTCCCAGCAGACCAAGTCTTCATCTATTATAGACCTTTTTGCCTATAGCATTTGGTATTATTTGTTAGTTCTTTTCTTCACTGCCAGTTACATAAATCAGTTTTCAATGGTAAGGTAGAAAAATGGATCCTAACCTTCCCTTTGGTTGAATAGTTAAAGTTTATAGCATTGTGCTTGCAGTTTATATTAAACTGTTCAACTCCAATGAAAATCTTGTTATGAAGACTATTATTCATTATGAATTTGTTTTATCCCTTTTGAAAGGCATTCAGGTTGGGGACCAACCTTCTGTGAGTTAGCTAATAGCTAAGTGCCTTTATTTAATTATTTAAACAGAGCTGGCCATCTCACCAGTGATTGTGGTGCTGGTGGTCAGTATAAAAATAATTAAAAGTATGGCAATGTTGATGTTCATGCAAAAAAAAATGGCATCATCAGGAAAATTTAAAAAAAACCAGACATCATAAAGCTTACTTAATTTGCCCCAAATTTATTTGTCCTAAATCTCCCACTACTAAATTAATAGCCCCAGAATAAAATGTTTTGAGATAAGGACAATTGCTCCATCCATTTTCTGCCCATAAGATTCAAAATTATATACTTGGCATATGGCAAATGAGCAGCCCTATAAATAAAAATAATAAAATAATAAAAATAATAAATACATTAATATCTGCTTTCTCTTTAGATGTCTGCTGAATGAATTTGGCTGAATGCTGAATGTATGTACTTTCTTCACACCCATACCATAATCACATGCAATCTTTTATCTGATGTAGTCATTAAATGAGGATTGCTGGTGCTGTTATTATTCAGTTATTTAGTTGCTTTGAGTCTTAATGACCTAGCTAGCAGCTCAAAAGCATACAAATATGAGTAGATAAATAGGCAGCAGTTTGGTGGGAAGATAACAATGTTCTGTCCTCCTTGATGTATAGAAATGCTGGCCACATGACCATGGAAATGTCTTCGGCCAATACTGGCTCTCTCAGCTAAGAAATTGAGATGAGCCCCACCTCCTATAGTCCAACACTACTGGACAGGGAAACTTTTACTTTTATCAACTGATAGATAACCCTGGTAAAATTATTTCCATTGGGTTACAGAAACTAAAAGTGAACAGAATTCATTGATTTTTTATTCATTCATTCATTTTTTTCTGATTCAATATTTTTTATCCATTTTTTCCAGTACTACAAAGGGACTAGTTTCTCTTCATTAAGCCTTTCTAGTAGATTTCATAGGCTTAAATTGTAACTGGAGAAAATCATCATCTTGATAACAAGTTGTGATTGTTGTGTCCCTGTAGCTTAATAAGATAATAAGAACTAAGAAGAGGTTTCCTGACAGTTAGAACAAATTAATCAGTGGAACAACTTGCCTCCAGAAGTTGTGAATGCTCCAATACTGGAAGTTTTTAAGAAGAGATTGGACAACCATTTGTCTGAAATGGTATAGGGTTTCCTGCCTAAGCAGGGGGTTGGACTAGAAGACCTCCAAGATCCCTTCCAACTCTGTTATTCTATTATTCTAATATTTTGTTTCACCATAGTCTTTCTCTAAAGTAGCAAATATCTCTATTTTATAACCATGGTCACTGTTACTACTTCAGTTTCTTCTTTGCCTACTTTTATTTGGCCAATACTACATGTAGAGATAGTGTTGTTAGGGTTTTTTTTCTTAAAGAAGGTTGCTACAGTGGATTGATTTTTCTGTTTTCTTCTGTGGCCTTTATAAAGAGATTCTTTACATTTTCCTTGTTTCTAATCAAGGGTGTTCTGCAAGATGTGTTAAAAATAATGATGGCAAACATAAATATATTTTCAAAGTTCTGTCTGTTTTTATGTACATCAACAGGTGCAACTGTTACTATAGAAGAAGTTCTGCAAAGATCTTCCTGGTCACAGCTGTCACCTGCCCTTTGAAAGGAAGCTATGAATCCAGGAATGTCACCAAAGTGCACACCTCTCTTGAAGTGGGAAAATACCACCATGTTCAAAGTTAGAGGTCGAATGCCATTGGAAATTCTCAATCTTCCAGGTCATGGTTGTCCCAAAGGCAACTTGATGTTCTTGTTTATTTGTTTCTTGAAAACATTTCACTTCTCATCCAGGAGGCTTCTTCAGTTTGACTGAATGGTGGGAAATAGGATTTATATTCTTTGCAGACATCTAGTTGTTAAGGACTCTAAAACTTGGCCATTTTTCCCATCATTATAAGTATTTGAAGTATTTGAAAAGGTCTATCATGTATCCGAGTTGTTCCTTTTAATCAAATGGGCCAACATTTTTACATAATGAGAATTTGGCCCCATATTAATGCAGCTGTCAGTTTTCCTTCTGTTAACAAAGGCATATGATTAATGTCAGATCAATAATCTCATATCTTGAAGGCATCTAATCCCTAAATAGCAGTTGATATGTTGTGTCTCACTGGAATTTCATTATATTTCTGCAATATCTCAGTTCATGTTTATTTAGTGTGAAATCTTCAAGGGTTTTGCTAGCTAAGCACAATATTGTATTTTAATTAGGTTTCCATATGCAACAACAGTCTTTAGAGTGGATTTTGTTTTCTGTTTGTACATGTTTTGTTATTTTCCTGACATCAAATATATAACAAAATAGTGAAAAATTTAGCAAACAGGTTTTATGAAAAAAACAACATTACTGTTAACATCTCCACATTTCATTGAATCCAGTGGAGGGTTGTAAAAAAAAAAATCTGAATTTCTATGTTGTGTTTCTTTTATCTTTATCTTTAAATGGGCAATAAAATGTAAACAGAACAGGTGTTCCTGCTCCTCCTAAAAGTTACAGCATGACCTGGAAGTCTTTGTATTCCTTTACAGAGAATACTAACCAGGATGCTTGACTACACAAAATCACTTTGAAACCTAGGAACACTTTATTGCTCAGAGAACACTCCACCCAACAGCATTTTTGGACCTTCACAAAAGAAGTAGGAAACAACTCACCCAGTTCTTGCTCTAATAGATATAGACAACTGCACATGGTAAACCAAGAACAAAAACCCTATTAAAAATATTGATCCAGAAATGTATATCCCACAAATTTCAAATGACTTTAGGCAGTTCTTAAAATCACACCCGATTAGGCAGAACAGTTGAACAGCATGAAAGTATAATACAAACCATAAATTAGATTAATAATAAAATCAAATTTCATATTAAAGATTTAAAAAAATCATGCCGTTGGTGTTTATGTGAGTTAAGAATGACAAAGAGAGCAATAGAGTCAAATCCAAAATGCTCAATGCCCAAGCTATCTTCACTGCCTTTCTAAAATAGAGCAGTATGCGGATGCTCTCTGGAGGGAGGCTATTTCATAAGGATGGCTAATTCATAATTGATCCCCCACCACTTGTATCCAGTGAGTCGTGGTTTCATGCAGTCACTAAGATCACCCCTCCCCTGGAATCGCTATTCTAGTAGGTTTCCAAGTGTGGATCATTTTTATGGATTAACCCTCAATTACTATTCTTTGTCATTGGAGAGAATTATGCTATTAGACCAAGCTGCACCAGATTGTGGACTTATTGTTATAATTGGTAATGGAATATCCCTCTCATCTGAGACAAAAACTGAATTAATATATCAGCACACTAACAGCTTGAGATGGACTTATTGCACAGGTCAAAACCTGTGTTTGTCAAAACTGGACTTTTTCTGCAAAATTTTTATATCTAAATTCCAGCTATTTTGTTTATTCCCCCCCCCCATGAGAACAAAATGGTAATAATTATCACATCTACATAACCTTCTATGCAGTGCCAAACTCTGGATACTCTGAACATCTCAATATGGTAGTTAAGGTTAATAACAGACAATATACTTCAAGTATATAAAAATAGCTTGAAGTATTTTAAAAAGAAAAACAGGCACAAGCTTTGGCAAGGCTCCAAAAAGCAGGAGATTGGTGGTCACCTAGGATGTGTTTTGATGTGCCCTTGCTATCGAAGTTGGCACATGGACAGAATAATTAAGAAGACCTCATACATGGATTTAAGGGAAGTCAATAAGACAAATTCATGACCTGGGTACTAACTTAGCTAGAATGATAGTAATAGAACAAAGAATGTAGAATAATAGAGTTAGACGGTCCTTGGAGATCTTTTACTCCAACCCTCTGCTCAAGCAAGAGACCCTATGCAATTTCTAATAAATGGTTGTCCAGTCTCTTTTGAAAAGCCTCCAGTGTGGAGTATCTACAACTTCTGAAGGCAAGCTGTTCCATTGGTTGTTAGAAAATTTAAAAACTAAAAATTTAGTTTTTAGTCACAATCAATTTCCCACCTCCACTGATTAAAAAAAAAACTGGAGTAATTTTTATTTCATCTTGGATTGATAAAAATTAGCTTTATTTTTTAAGATCATATTCAGAGCCATGTTTAAAATGAGCATTTCTGATGCCATGTCAGCCTTTCCCAGGCTTGACCCTTTCTCGATTTGTATAATTCAATGCTCCAAATTCTCAGCAATCATTATTCTGGCTAGAGAATTCTGGCAGCTGGTGTAAGCAATCCTAATTTTTATAAAATGTGAAAACCATATGAATTATGTTCTATGATTGTGTGAAATATGATAGAAGGGAAATGATTTTTAGATATTTAATTTTTTGTAAAAAGAGAGAAAAATATTTATATTGGAACTTAATAACTCCTCCCTTCAAATATTACTGAACATGAATAAGTTTTATCTATCCAGTTTAATATAAATTTTGAGTCTACATCTAAATTTAATGTATAAGCTAGAAACATACAGCGACCAAAAAATAAAAAAAAGATTTTCATCAGGTAATATGATAATACTTGATATACTTCCCAGCTATATTAAGGACAGCCTATCTCTCTTCTCGCAACATTAGAATATCCTGATTCTTCTGCAGAATTAATAGACTGAAAAGACATTAATCTTTCCATACCACTTTAGGCCATTGCCTACCTAATGGAACATATAATGTGATAAAATTGGCACCTGGTGACTACAGTGTAGGAACATTCCCAAAGGGGTAATTTTATATGGCCTGATTATTATTCCTTATATAAAAGTGCATGGGACTGATGATGATGATGATTGATAAAACTTATACAGAAATCTAGTCTTGCTCTGAATTTTGTTAAATGGTACAATTAGCAGAATGAACTTATTAGTCTAATTGCTCAACCTATTTAGACTCTATTTGGGAGGGGACCAAAAGAATTTAATGAATGCAAAGCTTTTGAAATCACAGCTAGAAGGTGAAAATAGAAGAACAACAACAACAAAAAAGAGTTGATGCAGCAATAACAAGAAATGAACAACAGAGAAAATGCTTCTGTGAATTGGTTTTGCTGTCAATAATAGAAGTTTGGAAGGTAGGGATGAGTCTCTTTCGATCCATTTTGCTCAGACTTGGCAACTTTAAGATGTATGGATTTCAATGCCCAGAATTCCCCAGCCAGTAAGGTGGCCACTTCTTCAGATAGATTTAGGAATGCTGCTTTTTCAGTGAAGGTTTTTCTTGAATGGCAATCAGTGCCTGCACTCCCTCACAACCATTAAAAGAATGGATGGTTCTGGGCTTTGGCATTTGGCCACCCAGATTTTTAGTTTTGAAGGGAAGTAATCTTGAACACACAAGGGACTTGATTACATTAACTGAAGAGGATTGGGTGGCATGTAATGAGATCCTAATATATTTGCAAATCTTTCTTTGTGCAATTTCAACTAAAAAACACATGTCGTGGAGCTAACTGACCATACTAACTCCCCACCCTGAACTTTAAGTTACTGTGATTATTTCTTCTGTCATCTCTAATTACACGTCCTGTCTTTTCTTGGAATCAGCAATTTCCTCTCATCTTCAAATATGCCTAATATTAAGAATAAAGAAACTGCACTATATTAGGTGTATCATATCTGGACTGCAAGACCACAGATGACATCTATATGAATTGAATTGAACTTTATTTGGCCAAGTGTGATTCAACACACAAGGAATTTGTTTCTTGTACAGAAGCACTCAGTGTACATGTAAAGCATCATCATCATCATCATCATCGCCATCACCATCATCATCTGAAGATAAGTATAAATAATAATGCTATAATCACACTACATGGGTAAATAGACAAACATTAGATAGCACTGTAAGAATTAGGTGTTCAGATGAATGATGGCATGGGGAAAAGAAACTGTGTCTAATTGTTTTGGCATGCAATGCCCTATAGCGCCTGTCCATGGGAGGAGTTGAAATAGTTTATGAATGTGAGGGGTCTGTAGATATTTTCTCAGCCCTCCTTCTGACCTGCACAATATATACATTTTCTATAGAAGGCAGGCTGGTTGCAGTTGTTCTTTCTACAATCTTAATTATCTGTTGGAGTCTGTACCTGTCCTGTTTGGTTGCTGTGCCAAAACAAACAGTTATAGAAATACAAATGAAAGACTCAGTAATTCCTCTCTAAAACTGTATGAACAGTGCCTGGAGGCAATCTGAGCTTTCTCAGTTGATGTGGTAAAAACATTCTTTGTTGTGCCTTTTTAATGATGGTTTTAATGTTAAGTCAATTTCAAGCCCTGTGAGAACTCCAAAACTTGAAGAACTGTACTGTTGATATTGTGTTGCCTAGTGTAGTAAATATAGTAGATAGAATAGAAGGGCTCACTCTCACCTTTACAGTTTTAAGCATGTTCAGCTCCAGATTATTAAAGCTGCACCACAGGGCCAGTTGTTCAACCTCCATCTGTAGACTCCTCACCATCTCAAATGAGGCCAGTGACTGTTCCATTCTCTGCAAACTTCAGTACTTTAGTACTTTAGAAGTACTTTAGAAGTTCCCCAAAGGGAGAGATTTGGGAGGAATCCCCTAATCTTCCTTCCATCACCCCCCCCCCCCAAGAACATTTACTGAACAATACCAGGATCCCAGGAATTCCTCGGAAAGCACTAAATTCAAAAGCACTCTATTCAAAAATGCTCAACGATCTGCGATTTGACCCATCCTTACTAGAAGGTAAGACGGTGGGGCTTGACAGTACCAGGGGCTCTATGATCATCCTTGCAGGGCGGTGAGATGGTGAGATTCATCCCATCCTTGCAGGGCAGTGACCCCCGGGAGCTGTGAGTTGGTCTTCAGACATTTGCAGCCAGAGTGTGAAGCAGACTGCTTCTCCCCCTGCTGCCTCTCCTTCCCTCTTCCCTCTTCACCAAATTGCTAATCCGGACTCCCTCTTTAAAAGGACAGTAACTCTGGACTCCCGATAAATAGGGAAGTATTGTTATAACTGAACTCCTGTGAAGATTGGAAGCAATTTTATTTCCTGTGATAGAAGCAGAAGTATATTGAAGCCAGGAGCAAATGCTCAATACAAATCTGAGTCTACATAGTTCGAATAGCCTCTTTCTCTTAAAAGCAACAAACTTTGAAAGTGTATTTAAATTGACTAGGAGGGGACCAGAAATCCCATTCATCAAGGGAAAACAAAAACAAAGTTTCCTGTTGCCTCCCTGTGAATTGTTCTGTTTGACTCTGCTGAATCAAAGTCTGCTTGCAAAAGGGAGAGAAGAATAGTTGGTTTCCTCTGTTCTTCAACAGGAAGTAACCAATAAAAAAAAATCTCTTGCATTCCTTCGCCTCCATTGAAAAAATCTGCCTGCTGGCTCCAAAGATTAATCTTTTCGTGAGAGGAAGAAATGGGCTGTTATTCACCCCTTTTGATGACAAAATGCAAAACTAGCAAACACTTTAAATCAGCCATCTCCATAGAAACAGCCTGTGTTTTGCCCCCCCCCAAAGAGAGATTTTCAACATTCAACTAGTGATTTAAAGAAAGCATTTTCTAATTCTACCTCAATATCTATATCAATGATTAAATAATCAATTTATAAAAATAATTAATTTATCAATTGTTTAATTGATTTATTGTTTTAATTGATCAGTATAATTAGAGTGTTTAATGCAAATAGTGTGATTACTGATTAATATAAAAAATCAGGCTTAATGTAATTTAATTGATTAGTAAAATTAGTGATTCAGTGAATTTAATTGAACAGAGTATTTAACAATTAGTGTAATTAATTAATTAGGTTGATTGTTGCTTAGCATGATTACTTGGCTAGAGAGATTATTGTAATTGATTAATCGGTGTGATATTGGCTATATTGATTACCCAAAATTGTTTTATTAAGCAATTTAATCAACGTACTATCTCAACAAACCCATCATGCCAGTAAAAAAATCCAATACCAAACCACAACCAAAAAAACCAAACAACCCCCCCCATCAATGAACCACAAGACTCCTGCACATGCTTTATATGCTTTGTAACTCTAAAGGTTAATGAAAATTCCATCAAATGTTCTCTATGTGAAAAATACGCTCATCATGACTGTCTAGAATTACCCAAGCAAATGACTCAATTCCTAGAAACATCCAATTATGCATTTCCATTTTTCTGCCCAACATGCAAATCCAAACTGGACAAACTTATAGTCCTGTTTGAAAGAGTTGACTCCATAGAAACACGAATATCATCCCTTGACACCATAGTAGCATCCCTGGACACTTTAAATGAAAGATTAACTAACCTTGAAAAAAAAAAGAAGACACAATACAAAAACCTGAACATCCAATAGCTACAAACCAACAACTGCAACCTAACCAAATAGCTACAAACCAACAACTGCAACCTAATCCACAAAAAAAAAAAAAAAATCCAACAAATAATGATATCCCAATTCTCGTCAGAGAAGCTGTCAAGCATGAATGAAAGCATCCTAACGCCATCTTATTTGGACTAGAGGACATCAATAACAATGATGATATCACAATTGTCCACAATGTCATCAGTGACTATCAAGCATCAACTATATCCCCTGATGAAATACTTGATATTTCCCACATTGGCCGAGAGCTCAAAAACAGAGATGGCTCTGTGGCTCCACACTTCTGCAGAGTCATTTGCAAAAATGAATTAAGCAAACGTAAATTCATTTATACTATAAATTCACTCACCAAAAATAACACCAACCAGAAAAACCTCTGATCTCATCCTGACCTAACCTTACAGCAACATGCCCGCTCCCGTATACTATGCACAGAACTCAAAAATTGTCTAGACAATGGAGAGAAGGACGTGTACATTGATTACCATGCAGACTGTATCAAAAGAAAGTCACACAACCCACAACTCAACATCCAATCCTATTTCAATCAATCCACCATCACCCAAGACTAGCCACACAGGCCCCCAACTACCTCAATTCAAACTACAACTGGCCTTAAATGCAAGCAACTCAATGCAAGAAGCCTTAGAAATAAAATACCTGGATTTCTCCTCTTACTAACTACGGCTAAATTCGACATCATATTTGTCCGTGAAACATGGCTCAATACATATCTCCATGACTCCATTAGCTCAGTAAGAGACTATCATGTGTACCAATCTGATTGTGAAATCCGTAGAGGAGGTGGTGTTGCTATCTTCTATAAAAAGTCCTTACATCTAAAAACATCCAAGTTACCCAAGAGCTTGCTCTTCCTGAGACCATTATCTGTGAACTGACCTTAAATATCACATTTCAGTTCTTACTATGTTACAGAGCCCTGATTATGACATTGAACATGTAAACAAGATAAATACACTACTAACATGGACAGCATCCTGCCCACATGCTTTTATCTTCCTTGGTGACTTCAATCTACCTCATATTAACTTGACCCTAAACGAATGTACAACTGAACCCATACATTCAACCTTCTACAATGCTGTAACAAACCTGGGACTGGAACAACTAGTAACCAACAATACTGGCTTAACAACTGCCTCAATCTCATCTTCTGCAATAGTTTGAATTCAATTTATGGAATACAAATTAAAGAACCCTTTTCCAACAGTGCCCACAACATGATTGACTTTTGTCTCAACATGCGTCCACACAAAAATCATCACAATGATGGATCCCCAATTATGACTTCAGAAAAGGCAACTATGATCTTATAATCAATGATCTCTCTTCCCTTGATTGGCAATTTCTATTCACTGGATGCAATACTGTAGAAGACCATTACAACATATTCTTACTAGAAATCAAAAGAGCCATCAAACTATATGTACCAATAACAACTCCCAAAAACAGGAAAAACAGATTACCCATAACAATAAGGAAGCTTCAATCAAAAAAGAGATCACTTTGGTGAAAAAACAAATCTGGTCACGTTGCCAACTTCAAAAGCTGATACAAAAATCTATGCCACCAGATAAAAACTTAATGCACTATCACATTAAACAAGAGGAAAACCTTCTATGCACAAATTCCACCCATGCTTTCTACAATTTTGTAAACAACAAACAACATCCCACCCTTGAAAGGACCTAATGGCAAAGATTGCAATGATGACACCATCAAAGCAAACCTCTTTAACATATTCTTTGGCTCAGTATTTGCAAACAGCAATGGATCAAGCCTAGTACTTCCCAGTCAAAACACAGACAACTACAATGATCTAATACATATCAAATTTACAGAAGACATTGTTGAAAAAGCACTACGCAATCTAAAACATCCCTATCTATTGGACCAGATGGAATATGTGCCTACTTCTTAAAAAAGCTATCCACTACCATAGCCGAACCTCTAAGTATAATCTTTGAAAAATCTTTCAGGACTAGCTCCTTGCCAAAACTATGGTCACAAGCCACGGTCATCCCCATCTTCAAAAAGGGAGACCCCAGCCTAGTTGAAAATTACAGACCAATCTCCTTATGCTGCATCACCTGTAAAGTCATGGAATCAATTATTAACCAATCCATTATCCTCCACTTAGAGACAAACAACATAAATAATTGTCTAATAAACAATTTGGTTTCAGAAAAAAGCTATCCTGTAATCTGCAACTCTTACACTGCAAAAACATATGGACTACACAACTCGATCAGAGCAAAGCAATAGACACAATCTACATAGACTTCTGTAAAGCCTTTGATTCAGTGGTACAGGACAAACTACTACTAAAACAAACTACTACTAAAACTAAAATCTCTAGGTATCTCTAGACACCTACATAACTGGATAGAAGCATTCCTGTCAAACAGACAACAAATGGTCAAAATTGGTAGCGTCCTATCAAATTCCGTACCTGTCAACAGTGGTGTCCCCCAAGGCAGTGTTATAGAACCAACTCTCTTCATAACCAACTCTCTACATAAATGACCTCTGTGATCATATTAAGAGCAACTGCATTCTCTTTGCTGATGATGTAAAGCTATTCAACACCACAGACATCACTACTACCCTCCAAAAAGATCTTGACTATGTATCAAAATGATCAAACAAATGGCAGCTTCAAATCTCAACAAATAAATGCTCTGTCTTACATATTGGCAAAAAAAATCAGAAAATAAAATACATGCTAAATAGTCAATAGTCATCTTGTTGATGATCCAAGCTCTGTAAAAGACCTTGGAATACTCATCTCTAATGATCTAAGTGCTAGAGCCCACTGTAACTACATAGCCAAAAAGGCGTTAAGAGTTTTTAATCTAATCCTACATAGCTTCTTCTCTGGTAATGTCACACTACTAACTAGAGCATACAAAACATTTGCTAGACCTATACTTGAATACAGCTCATCAGTCTGGAAACCATATCATATATCTGATATTAACACAATTGAAAAAGTCCAAAAATATTTCACAAGAAGAGTTCTCCACTCCTCTACTCATTGCAGAATACCTTATGCCACCAGACTTGAAACTCTAGACCTAGAAAAATTAGAACTATGCCACCTTCAGTCCGATCTAAGTATAGCATATAAAATCATACATTGCAATTGTCAGCTGGTGCTCTATTCAAAATCCAAGAAAGAAATACTTAGACTCCATTAATTAGAGAAAAGATATCTTTTACTAGAAATCAAGTGGTAGCAACAAAAGAATTCTGAATTGGAGAAAATGGGCGCGTAAATCACATATACAAAGTAATGGCAACGTTCCCACCCTCAATAGTTCAATTGGCTCATCCAATTAAAAATTGTGTATATCATCATGTGGGCATCTCCAGGTGGTAATGAGGCCTCCGTCCATTGACCTTGATATATTTTGATAAAGAGTTGCAGCTGCGCATAGCATAGGGTAGAAGCTTAAGCAAGAATCTAATAACCTTATACAGAACCTTATACAGTTCTGTTTTGTTACACCTGCAGCTCACTTCCCATAACCATGTCCCCCCTCCTCCCTTCCGTTACTTATGACAGCCTGAAATGCAAAGGGAGAAAATCTTGAAGGCTGACATTGGGCCCTCCTGCAAAAGAGACATTAGTCCTATAAAAGATAAAAATAGAAGGGAACAGAAAATATACATGTAACACATAATACTATTTTTAGGGTTTATCAGGATATTTAGTATGAAATACCTTGATAAGCTTTGGAGCTCTAACGTCCTTCTCATTCACCCATTCAGATTGGGAAGGAGGAAAATGTTTCCAAACAATCAAATATTGGAGTTGACCCCTTTGTTTTGCGAGAATCCAAAATTTCTTTAACTTCAAAATGTTGTTCACCTTCAATTAACAATGGCACAGGGGGATCGACCTGATTTGGTCTCAAGTTGGAGGTATGTTCAGGTTTTAATAAACTAACATGGAAAACAGGGTGGATCTGTCAGAGGGTTTTAGGTAATTTCAGTTGGACTGCCACAGGTTTTACAATTCATTCAATAGAGAAAGGTCCAAGCTTTTTTGACTTTTTTGTGGTCTGCAAATATCTGGTGGATAAAAAGACCTTTTAACCAAGTGTAAGTCTTCATAAATCCAAAATGTCCAGCAGCTTTAGAGTCATGAGCTTGCTGTAATATTTGGTTTCTCAGCTTTGCTGGCACATATAATTTGGCCTCCACCCATGCCAATCCATCTCTAACTGTACAGTTATTTGAGTGAGCAAGGAACCAATCATCAAGTTTTAGAGCTTCTTTTAATTGTGCAGTTAAATCATTTGATAAATCAACTTCCTTCTTTTTCTGGGCTCTGGTAACCACTGGAGCTGCCAACTATTTGGTTGGGACAATAGGCCATACCACTTCTTGGCGAGCACAATTATATTGAGGTAATCTAGATAAAGCATCCACCATGAAGTTCTTCCCCCTGGAATGTACTTCAATGAAAAATTAAAGCACTTAAAGTAGTGCGCCCAGTGAACTTGCTTGGGAGACAGCTTCCAAGGCGTTTTCAAAGCCTCCAAATTTTTATAATCCATCCACACCTCAAATGGGTGTTTTGCCCCTTCTAAGAAATGCCTCCAGGTTAACAGAGCCCAGCAAACTGCAAAAGCTTCTTTTTCCAAGATGGCCCATCTTCTTTCTGTTTCAGTTAGTTTACGGGAAGTATATGCACATGGTGGTAGAGTCCCCATCTCGTTTGCTTGTAATGACACCGCCCTGATTGCTACGTCACTTGCATCGGCTTGGATTACAAAAGGAGCGTCCATGTCCAGGTGCTTGAGCACTGGTTCAGCAGCAGTCATTTCAGCTTCTCAAAAGTGGCTTGACGTTCCATGGACCACTCCAGTTTACTAGGCTTTGGTTTCACCTCCCCTTTGTTTTTTAGGAGATTTGTGATAGGCATTGCAATCTTCGCAAAAGCAGGGATAAATTGATGGTAAAAATTGGCAAATCCCAAGAAACTTTGAAGTTGTTTCCTGGTGCGGGGAGGGGCCCATTCCAAAACAGCACAAACTTTCCCCGGATCCATTTCTATGACATCATGTGATATGCGATAGCCTAAATAGTCATTTTTTTCCTGGTGGAATTTACATTTGGACAACTTTGCGTACAGCTCAGCAGCTCGAAGTTTTTCCAGAACTGACCACACTAGTTTCACATGCTCATCATAGTCTCTGTGTAGATAAGAATATCACCAAGATAAACCAACACCTCTTTGTATAAATGTTCATGGAACACCTGATTGATCATTTGCATGAATACTGCAGGGCCCCCCTGTAGGCCAAATGGAAGATTGTTGAATTGGAAACAGCCCATTGGGCAGTTAAAAAACAGTTTTCCATTCATCCCCTTCCTTAATTTGAACTCGGTAGTATGCTTCTCTCAGGTTGAGTTTCGTAAAATTTTTCTCTTTGACCAAGTGGGCCAACATATCCTTCATTAAGGGGAGGGGGTACACGTTCTCCACAGAAATAATGTTGAGGTTTCTGTAATCCACACATACATGAAGAGAGCCATCTGTCTTCTCACAGAACAATACTAGGGCTGCTACTCGGGGTCTAGCAGGTTGGATGAAACCATGTTCCAAATTTTTATAGATAAATGACCGCAGCTCTTCTAACTTCCACGGTGTCATCGAGTACAGTTTCGGTTTTGGGAGTTTCACTCCTGGCAAAATTTCAATGCTGCGATCTGTTGAGTGATGGGGGGTGGGGGGCTTTCACTGAATACCTCCTTTCATCTGAGGCCCTTTCACTGAATACCTCCTTTAAGTCCCAATATTCTTCTGGAATTTCCTCCTCCCCCTCAGACTCTCAGTGCCAGTGGAGGCTAGCTCAGTGGGATTCTTGAGTTTTGGTTGAGATTTCTCCTCCCCTTCTGGCATTGGTCAGTACGTATGCACAATGATCCCCTCCTCCAATCGACATGGGGGTTCCATTTCTGGAGCCAGGGCAAACCCAGTATTAGGGAGTGCTCCAACCCAGGAGCCACAATAAAACACAAAGTCTCTCTATGCTTCCCCATTGTCATTTCTACTGGTTCCATTATGAAATGTGCAGAGCCACCCCCAGCTACTGATCCATGCAGTTGGCAAAAGGCTATGGGCGTTTTTAAAGTGGATTTGGATTTGGATTTGGCCACCATTCTTCCCTTTTGCCTTAAGCCCATTTTCTCTACTACCTCTGAGCTGATTATGTACCTTATGCACCCCGAGTCTAACAAGACCAACATTTCCCCTTTGGCTCCCAACGTGGGTACCCTTAATCTCACTGGAATGGTCATAGGGCCCTTGTTTGGACTTACCAGTGAGTCATCATCCTCTTCAGAAGAGGTTGGAGTTCCCAGCTCCTTTCCTTTCGGAGGGGTGATCTCTACAACTTCCTCCGCTTTTAGTGCTATTTCATGAGGCTTTGCTGGTTTTTTTTTTTTAGGTTTTCTTCCTCCTCCTGGTGCCCCCTTTGGCTCTAGTTTGGCATGGCAGTCTGCAGCCTGGTGACCTTCCTTCCCACATCGGAAGCATGCAGTGGTCTTGGATTTGGCCACCATTCTTCCCTTTTGAGGTTTTAAGGCTTCTCAAGGACTGGTGGGGGAGGACTTGCTCCAACCAAGACCCCCCCGGCGTCTGTTTCGGGTCAGATCAATTTCCACCTCTGCTGCCAACACGTACCACAGCTGCAGCTCACTGGAGTCTCTTCTGGCAATACAACTTTGATATACATCTTCATTCAACCCATCTTTAAAAAATTCTATCAGGGCTACCTGGGACTAGCCTCGAATATGACATGCCAGCTCTCTAAATTCCTGGGTGTAGTCGGCCACTGATCTCTGCCCCTGATTTACGGTCTTCATCCTAATTCTGGCCTTACGTTCAGCAAGTGGGTCTTCAAACCTGGCCCGCAGCACAGTCATGAACAGGTCATAATTCATCAGCTGGTGGGCATTATCATTATAGAAAGTCACCATCCACTTTGCAGCTGTTCCTTCCAGAGCCCTTGTAACACATCTAACTTTGGCTGCTTCTGAGGAAAAATCCTCTCCATATTCTTCCATATGGCTCCAGACTTGTACCAGGAAGAATCCTAACTCCTTGGGATCCCCCCCATATTTTACTTCCAATGGAGGCATCTTTGGCGTTCTATGCTTTCTGGCAATTACTCCCCCCGCTGGGGGCCCCTGGGCTGCTGCTGCCTGTTGCGCCAGCCCAGGTTGATTTATGGGAGTGGCTGCTCTGATTCTTCTGGCTGGGACTGCCTCCCCCTCCTCTCCCTCATACCTTTGATCAGTTTGAGGTTCTCCAATAGCTTCTTTTAAAAGATGCATGGCTTGAGTTAGTAAAAAATTCTTTCCCTCTCTTGCCATGGCTCTTCTCTTCCATGCCAATGGGTAGTGGTTACTCCTGGAGGAGGCTTTTCCTCAGGATCCTTCCAGCTGACTCTCATGGACCATTTGGGTTTTACAGATGTTTTTTTGCCAAGACTTAATTCTGCTAACAAGTTGGCTTCCCCGCTGCCTCTAACAGCAGGGAATCTTGTCCTCCAGCCGCTCCCAGGTCTTCTTGGTTGCTGGCTGGATTTGACATTGTGTTCAGACCTCCTCAGAAGAAAATTTATTAATTCTCCAGGTGGGCTGGTAACATGGAGATTCAGAATAATGTCAGCTTATACAGTTCTGTTTTGTAACACTTCCAGCTCACTTCCCATAACCATATCCCCCCGCTTCCCCCCGTTACTTATGACAGCCGAAAGATGCAAAGCAAAGGGAGAAAATCTTGAAGGCTGACAGCAATGTCCTACCTGCAAATGAATACTTCAGCTTCAGTCATAACAATACAAGAGCACACAATAGATACAAACTCAAGGTTACCTGCACCAAACTTGACTCCTCCTGACTCTGTGGTTTCTTCCCGAAACCCCAAAAACTTTAACCTTAGATTGTCTACTATTGACCTCATCCCCTTCCTAAGAGGCCTGTAGGGGGCGTGCAGAAGCACACCAATCGTGCCTACCGTCCATGTCCTATTGTTTCTTTTTATTATTCTTATAAGTATCTCATGTATTCAAAACTATGTTTATTCTTATACCTGTATCTTGTAAGCAATTGACAAATCAAATAAATACTAAATAATTTCTTTGAGGTGAAATCATTGGTATATCTAGAGAAGAGCAATGGCAAGAGTACACAGCCCTAATTGCCCAGGTACTAGGTGTAATTTTTGCTAGCTTTACCTGTTGCTTTCTGTCAAAAAGCTGATTATTTACCTGCAAGTGTGAACAGATACAGTGAGCTGACTCGGTTTAAAGAAGGGGTGTCAAACTCATGGCATCATGTTGTCATCATGTGATGCATCATGACTTTTTCCCCTTTGCTAAACTAGGGGTGGGTGTGGACAGTGTATGTGGCATCCAGGCCAGGGGCCATGAGTTTGACACCTTAATTTAGAGTGAAGAGTTTTGAGAATGATGGTATTGAATGCTGAGTTGAAGTCCACAAAATGGATCATGCAGAGGTCTCCAGAAATTCAAAATGTTACAAGATATAGCTTAATATCATACTGACAGCATCATTTACCAAATTATTTGCTCTGCAGGCAAACTGCAAAGGGTTCTAACAGCAAATCTATGATGGTTTTCTAAACTCCTAAAAGGTCTTCATAACTATATGTCAGAGCAACTGGTCTGTAGTCATGAAGCTCCCTGAGGGAGGATTTCTTAGGAACCATAATTATGGTAGAGCTTTTGAAGGAAGCATAAGATACCTTCAGTGATTTATTGAAAATCTGAGTGAAGGGGTGGGGGGGGGGCAGAAGGAGAAGTCATTCTGTCTGGGCCTGGTGCTTTCTTATGGCATCAAAAAATTTAATTTTTTAGTATTCATTTACCACCATTAATCATCATTTGGATTTTTGTTGCCCAGATGTGATAACTCCTTTAGATGTTGACTGATATTTGTGGTTCAGAATAATTCCAAAATTTCAGAGATAAACCTATTCTAGCTCTATTGGAGATGCCATCTGGGATTTTATTCATATACAAATTTAGCTTATGATTCATCCATCTCCCATTTTGTTCCTTGTGCATACATTTCCTTCCTGACTTCAATCTATTTTGTAAGTGGAATAAGTTATATTTACTGTTACCTAGATGAGCTGTTTCTGCACCTAATTATTTTTACGACCCGAGCTCTCATCTTTATTTATTTTGTCTATCCATAGACAGATTTAAAATTTGCATTTTTCTTGCAAGCTTTCTCTTGTCAGGTCTTATTGGGAATTGTGAACAGCTGAATAATTGTTGTCGTTAGCATGCTATCAAGGTAGGCAAATCAATCAGCCCCCATCCAGGCATCTTAATCAACAGCATGTGGCTCACTACAGTTAAGTGTTCCCAGGCTGCCAATGGCATCTTCTTTGGAGATGGTATTGATTGCTTTTCACTCTCCTCTAAGGAAAGCTTCCAGCTGTGTAGACAGCAGTAGGGAAAGGGCAAGGATAAAGGTGGCCTTTAAAAGTGCTTTGGGATCCAAATTGGGGATTTAATTTCCCTGAGGGCAGGCGAGCTGTCTGTCATTTCAGTGCATGCAAATTTGTAATAGAAAGGAATAGGGCTGCCTGTTGGATATGGCCAGAGGAAGAACACTTTGGAGTATCTAACTTGCTTGAGAAACAAAAAGCCTTAACTGCATCCATCTTGTGGTGGTGTCCCTTAGAATTCCCTCCAAATCATGTGACTCCTGGATGGTTTCTCTAAAATCAAATGTGATGCCTGCCCATCAAGAGATTGCTTATACCCTTATTAAAACTTCCTCATGAAAAAGTGAAAAGGAAGTGATTGAGTTATATTGTAAAAATCCCATTGTGTCTTTTCATTCCTGCAGCTGGAGGATCTAGTTGCTGTTATATAACGATGTAATGACAAGCATTCCATTCTGTGCTAGACCAAATATGGACAAAGAAGCACTTGCAGGATATATAGAAAAGGAAATTTGTTTTCCCTTGTGCTGTTTTCTATTAAAAATCCCCCCAAGTCCTCTTTTGGCATCCAGAGGAGATCTAAACCTATATTTCTGAAACCCTAGCTCTTGCTTGGTAAACATAGACCACTACCCCAATCCAGATTGGTCAAAATGTTATAGCTGGAAATTATTTTGACAGAATGTATATCTTGACTCTCAGTTTTGCTCAGATCATCTGCTCCTTGTACAGACTATTTTGTTTGAACTGTCCTTGAGACAACTTTCAAATGTGCCACCTGACTCCAATTCAGATGCAATTCACTACTGTCTTGGCTGAAAGGGAAAACAAATCTTGGTAGGATTTGAGGAGAACTTATTAGTGCAATGTTATACTAATAGAGAGACAGCACCATTGCTAATGCTATTTATTTTACCCTACATCAGCAATATACAGTATAAACCAATAAACATAGCCAGGAATATATATATATAAATGACCCTAATAATATGTATCCAAGTGTATGTTTGAGAAAGACTTTCTCATTGGTCTGATTCACTTTAGCATGTTGTGCAGATATGCCTCAAAATTGTGGCTTGCTAAGCCAAAAAATGCTACTGATTAAAGATTAATTAGAAGAAGATGTATCAGAAACGGTTGTGTCTGGGTGGAACAGATGTATTCTCCTTCAGTTTTTGGCTAGCCAAGAGTAAGAGAAAATATGAGTAGTTCAAAAAGATCTTCTGTATTTTCTATTGATCAAATGAAAGACAGGATATAGAGTTCTGATGCTTCCTTTACCAAAACTAATTCCATTGAGTCTGCCAGAATTACAAATAGAAAAACAAGTCAAAAAATTGAATAATGTACAGGATCACAGGCATGCTTAATTGATAATAATACAATATACTACAGCTTCGTGAACTTTTTCAGTTTCTCAGTAATTTTTTCATGGTGACCCACAGTTCCCCAACTGTATTCTGCAGTTTGTTGTTTGGGAAATTCACCTTAACAGCAATGCCAAACTCATAGAGGATCCATGGGATATTTAAACATTTTGAGAAAAATACTAGACTAATAGTTCACAAGATGTGTGACAGATATTGAGTACTGTTGTGTTTACCTTAAAAATTTACAAAAATCCTGCAGTGCCCATGTGGCCTTGCTGTGGCATCCCAGGCAGTGCAGTGCATATTTAGGAAGTCAGAGTAATTCATTCCAAGTCTTTCCATATCTCTGTATGAAGAAAGAGCTAGCTAGCCAAAGAGAAGGGACATTTTGCAATTTTCTGAAAATTCAAATGTCTTCAAATCAATTCTCTTTCCTTGAAAGAGCTCAAAATATCATCAAAATTAAAACCATGAATACAGTTTCCATGTATTTATTTTGTTATTGAAAGGAGGAAAAAGTCTAATAATAATATGCCACTATTGGAAGTTAATGTGATATTGAAAATCCTGAATAATAAAATAATCATTGAAAAATAAGTTTTTATTAATTCCCATTTTTTTTAATATGACTATTCAGAAAAACATTGGTGTTGCATGAACTTAGTCAATACTGGCATATTATTATTATTGGTTTAAATGATAGTTTAGTGTAAAGTGTGCACCTAGATATTGTCGCTTATTTATACACACACACACACACATCATGATTTAACACAATGAGAGAATTGGAAATTCAAATTTTCCAATAACTATTTTCCTGCCCCATACTCCTGAATGCTTCCAAAGAGCTCGGGACTGGCAGTTAAACACTACAAAGGCTTCCATGCAAATTAGTTTATTGGATTCATTAGGCATCTTCAGATCATGCAGTATGTCTAAAATTTTTTCCAATGTCCAAACTTTGCCTTTAATAGTGTGAAAAGAAGGTGGTCTCTGTCCCATGACTTAACAGCAAAAGAAATCACCAATGCTGGGTCTGGACAAGAATGCCAAATAATTCCTCCTGCCCAACCATTGGCCAATCAGGAGTACAGATGTGACCACGTGACCTAAACTACATTTCCCATTAAGCATTCCCTTAAGGGGGAACTCTCATTCCTAAACTAAATATCCACTCTAGCCAGCACAACTATATTGGTAGTTTCAATTTTAGCTTTCAATATTTTGAGATGCACCCTCAATTTAGTTTATTATTTATTAGTTTTGGCCAAGTAATGATAGCTTTCTTTTAATTTAATACCCTTTTGGTCTGTTGTCCTGTTTGTTATATGTATAAATTTGAAACACAGAGCCATGGTGCCACAATGGTTAGAATGCAGTATTGTAGGCTGACTCTGCCCACTGCTAAGAGTTTGATCCTAATCAGCTCAAGGTTCACGCAGCCTTCCATCCTTCCAAACTTGGTAAAATAAGGACCCAGATTGTTGGGGGCAATATACTGACTCTGTAAACCACTTAGAGACGGCTGTAATGCACTATGAGGTAATATATAACTCTAAAAATTACTATTGCTAAAATGGTTTGTCTTCAGTTTGGTAGAATATGCTAGGAAATATTTATTTATTTAAAAGTCTTTTATAGCCACCCATATTAAAACCCAGCTCTGGATGGTTTACAGCAACAATAAAAACCCAACAAATGGATTAAGATACTCCAATGACCTTCTCAAGGAAATATGAATCTATGTGTGCATGACACAATATGAGAAAGAGAAAAGTGTACTTATTTAATGTATTCATTTGCTCATAAGAACAAAAGTAGTTTGGGATGGGACAGTCAACCTACTGTTCCTCAGTCTGGTGACTTCCAGTGTATTGGATTATAATAACCTAATCTCTATCTAACATGCTATTGGTTAAACTGAAAGCAGTACTTTTAAGCAGAGTTTCCCCATTATCTTATGCTAAAATAATGGCTAGCTTATTGTAGTTCAAACAGTAGAATCCAGATATTGTACTAAATGAGTAATATATCAGTTTTTAAAAGATATTTCTTTTTGTTACTTAGTAGGAAAACTGTTAGAACCCTTTACTTTGCTTGGTTGACTGAGATATAACACTTTGAGTAGGAAGCAAAGCTACAGTATTTGATTAAAACCAGAATTAAGATGTTATAAAAATACAAACTTTTATTTCTTTCTCTCCTCCTTCTCTGTGGAGAGGGATCCCATCACCACCACTTCTGACCTTATGGGAATTAATTCCATATCTTGGGTTGCAGAATAACAGTATTATTTAGCATTATCATCATTCTGTCTTATGAAATGGTGCTTGTCTTTACTAGCTATAAAATTAACAATATGAAATGATGCGTGCTAATTAAAATAAATTATAGGAAGGGAGGGAAGCGGGTATTGAAGCAAATCCTACAAAATGTTGTTCTGATATGCTGATCCAAATAATTTCAAATTTATAAAGTAACTCATACCCCACTGAAATAATAGTATTTATCCTACAATCATTTTATGCAGAAATAGATTAGTGCCATTCATGACACTTGTACAACTGATATTTCAGATGAGAAAAAACAATTCTTTAATTTACCTATTCCCTATTAGCAAAGAGGAATGTTTTTGCTTCAGGACTGTTGTATCTAGTTGTTTTAGATTTAAATGCAAATGTAAGTAGTTTCATTTTAAATTTTAATAAGCAATCTGAATAATCCCTTGATAGTTGGAATTTTGAAACATGACACTTTATTTGCCTTATTTGTGTTGAAGAAAATGTCATGCCTGTATCATTCCATAATAGAAGAAATTTAGCAAATAATAATTGTTTTCATCACACTGCAATAAGGAAAGTGCATCCTGTTGAATTTCCATTTTATTAATTTTTAATTTAAATGCATAAGATATATCAGATAAAACATAACTTCTATTACATATTTCTATTGTAAAGAGTGACACAAAAGTATGGTCAAGAAGTTTCCAATTGCTGCTCCATTTAATAAGGATCCTGCAATTTTTTATTTTTTTTTATAAATTTTTATTATTTTTTTAACATAAAAAACACAACAACAAAACATAAAAGTATCAGCTCCCCCATATTTTTGTACACACAGCAAGTCGGTTGGTCCATCGGTTTTGTGCATTCACCTCATAGTCACAATTACAGTTACTTTATATAATACTCTTATCAATACAAATTTATAAATCCTAGTATCGCTATTAAAGAAAAAAAAAAATTTGACTAAACTTTTATTCGGTCATGCCTTTATGAGATAACTATATTTTAAATATTTTATTCTAAAACAAATCTTATAATCATACCAATTCTATCCCAAATATGAAAAAGAAAGAAACAAAGAAAACTATTATATAGATATAGTATCAAAAACCAATAAAAAGAAAGGGAAAATAAAGTCATTATTATTCCTTATTATCTAACTTTTATATTTTAATATTTCATCATTCAACCATTGATAGAAAAGATCCCAAACTAAATAAAATTGTTTATCTTCTTGCTCTCTAATTTCAAAAGTCAATCTACTCATCTCAGCACATTCCAAAATTTTCTTTACAACTTCTTCTTGCAATGGAATTTTCTCATTTTTCCAATTTTTTGCAAATACAATCCTAGCAGCAGTCAATACATTTACAATCAAATATTTCAACTCTTTACTATAAGTATCTGGTAGTATTCCCAATAGAAAAAACTCCGGTTTCAAGTCTATATGCTTCTTTGTCATTTTTTCCAGCCACATGTGAATTTTAGTCCAATATTTTCTAGCATCCTCACAAGTCCACCACATGTGATAGTATGAACCAGGTTTCTGATGACATTTCCAGCATTTTTCGGATTTGTTCTTGAACATTCTTGCTATCCTTGTCGGGGGAAAATGCCACCTGTAAAACATCTTATACAAGTTTTCTTTATAGGCTGTAGACATTGTCATTTTATAATTTTGCGACCATAATTTCTGCCATTTCTCTAAATCAATCCCATATCCAAAATTCCTCCCCCACGCAATCATAGTTTCTTTAACTTGTTCTTCCTCAAGCTTAATTTGCAATAAATAACCATACAATTTTTTAATCATCTTTTCATCAGTACCCATCAAAATCTTATCCAAGTCAGTTTGCTTATCATAAAATCCCTCTGCTTTGGAATCCTCATAGTACTTTGAATGAATTTGCAAATATGAAAACCAATTCATCTGTATACCTTGTTCTTCCAATTTTTGCATCGATTTAAGTCCACCCTTTTCATCTAATAATTCCCCATAGTTAACTGTTTGTTCCTTTTTATAAATTATAGGATAAGAAAACGCTTCTATCGTCGATAACCAAACTGGAATTTTCAAATAACACTGTTTTTTTATCTTCTCCCAATTCAACCACAGAGACTCCCGTATATAATGTCTTCTAAAATACCCCTGTGTTTTAGTTCCCTTGTACCATAAAAAAGCATGCCAGCCCAACAACAAATCATGACCTTCTAATGTCAACAATCTGGTTTTCCTTAATGTTATCCATTCTTTGACCCACGTCAAGTTTGCAGCTTGATAGTACAACTCCCAATTAGGCAGACCAAACCCTCCTCTAAATCTAGCATCCTGTAAAAGCTTTAACTTTATTCTTGCTTTCTTGCCTTGCCATATATACTTCAAAACAATTTTATTTAAATCCTCAAAATATTCTTTTCCAAGCCTAATTGGTATTGTTTGAAACAAAAATAAGACTCTGGGTAAAATGTTCATCTTGATTGTTGAAATCCTTCCTATTAATGACAATTGTAAGTTCTCCCATTTTTTCAAATCTTGAGCTATCTGTTGTTTAAGTTTAATATAATTATTCTCCTTCAATGTACTACATCTTGATGTCAAATATATCCCCAGATACTTAACCTTGTTTGTAACTTGAATTTTTAACAGTTCTGCCAACTCTTCCCTTTGTTTCAGCAACATATTCTTTGACAAAATCTTTGTTTTATCTCTATTTATTTTCAAACCAGCCACCTCCCCATAGACCTCTATCTTTTCCAACAGTTTCGAGGCTGTTTCTATAGGGTCTTCCAAGATAAAGACTAGGTCATCTGCAAAGGCTTGTAGTTTAAATTCTTCCTTTTTAATTTTCATTCCTTTTATAGTTTTATCTTCTCTGATATTTCTATTCAACACTTCCAAAGTCGATACAAATATCAAGGGAGAAAGAGGACAACCTTGTCTTGTGCCTTTTCTTATATTAATAGGATCTGTAAATTCTCCCTCCATCATTACCTTAGCTGTTTGTTCATTATAAATTGCTTCTATTGCCTGAATAAATCTTCTAGCAAAGCCCATCTGTTCCATTAAAAGTAACATAAATCTCCAATTCACGTTATCAAATGCCTTTTGAGCATCTAAAAATATCAAAGCCATTTGCTTTTCAGGATGCGCCTCATAGTATTCCAGGGTGTCCAGAATTACTCTCATATTGTCTCTGATTTGTCGCTTTGGCAAAAACCCATTTTGGTCTGGGTGGATAAAGTTATTCAAGTACTTTTTAAGTCTTTCTGCTAATATTGAAGCAAAAATTTTATAATCTGCATTTAGTAAAGAAATCGGTCTATAATTCTTGATTTGCAGTAGGTCCGCCTCCTCTTTTGGAATAAGTGTAATGTAAGCCTCTGACCATGTTTTAGGTATCATCTTTTTTAACATAACTTCATTCATAACTTCTAACAGTGGAATACACAGTGATTCTTGAAAGATTTTATAAAATTCTACAGGAAACCCGTCTGGACCTGGTGCCTTTCCATTATTTTGTTTCTTAAGTGCTTGACTTAACTCCATCATTGTTATATTACTTTCTAGCATTTCTTCAATCTCTTTAGGTATCTTAGGTAGATTTGCATTCTGCAGGTATTGTTTAACTTTCTCCTCATCAATGTCTTCTTTCTTATACAAATGCTTATAAAAATCATAAATAATCTCTTTTTTTTCTTTGCTGCCATAACAAATTTTACCTTGGTCGTCTATTAACTGCGGTATTTTCCTCGACTCTTTCTCCTTTCTCAATTTGTATGCTAGCCATCTACCTGGCTTATTTGCATCCTCAAAATAATTCTGTTTAGCATTCCTAATTTTCTGTGCCAGTTCTTCTTTCTCTATTAAGTCCATTTTATGTTTAGTTATATCCAGTTTCATTTTAACATCTTTTCTGTGTGGCATTTTCTGTAATTCTTTTTCAAGTCCCTTATATTCATCATCCAAGGCTTTAAGAGTTCGCCTTTTCCTGTTATTCTTTTTTCTTGTATAGTCTATTATCAAGCCTCTAACATAGGCCTTCATTGTGTCCCAAACATTCTGTATTGAGGTGTCTTCTTTTCTGTTCTCTTTAAAAAAGAAGGCCAATTCTTTCTCCATCCATTGTATAAATTCCTTATCCTTTAAAATAGAATTATTTAATGTCCATCTCAATCTTTTCCTTTGTCCCTTCCATTCAATTGTCAATGGGTTATGGTCAGCCCAAGTACTTGTTTCAATATTTACTTCTTGAATACTAGACATTAAATCTGTTGAGATCCAAATCATATCTAGTCTGGACCATGATAGATGCCTATTTGAATAGAACGTAAATTGCTTAGATTTATCATTTCTTTCTCTCCATATGTCTTTTAAAATTAATTCATCTATCATTTTAAAAAAGGATTTAGGAAGAGTTTTCCTGTTATGCTTTACTGTTGTTGCAATATAGTCAAGTCTATTATCCACAATTCCATTAAAGTCTCCCATCATAATTACATTAGCATAGTCAAGTTCGGCAGTCTTAGTATGTAATTTTCTATAGAATTCTTCCTGTTTATCATTCGGTGCATAAATTGCAATCAAAAGTATCTTTCTATTATTGTCCATTATTTCTACCATTAATATTCTCCCATCATCATCTGTATAAATCATTTTTGCTGGAATGGCCTCTTTAATATATAAAACCACCCCTCTTTTCTTGGATTGTGTCAAAGAGGTAAACAGTTTCCCTAATTTTGGTTGTAATAACAATTGTTCATGTTGCTTTTTAATATGAACTTCTTGTAAACAAATTATGTCGAACCTTAATTTCATTAATTTATGAAAAATCTTCCTTCTCTTAGCAGCTGAATTCAGTCCATTTATATTCATTGTAATCAATTTTTTCTCTTCCATAATTATGTTTTATATTTAGATTTCACCACTCTCATGGGTCTTGCCTCACGTTGATCTTTAATATCCACTTGTCCACCTACTGCACCTTCTTCTTTTCCAACCTCCATTTGTTCCTCTTGGGATTCAATTGATGGGACCTCCTTTCCTGCTCCTCTTTCTCTGCCTCCAAAAACCTCTGCACAAAACAGTTCTGCTTTCTCAATTGAATCAATTCTATGTCTCTGTTCCTGCCACGTAAACATCAATCCTTCTGGAATCAACCACCTGTAAGACACCTCTTTTTCCAATAACCTTTTAGTCAGGAATCGGTATTCTCTTCTCATCTCTCTCACTCTTCTAGGTATTTGTTTTAAAACCAAAATTTCTTTACTTTTGTATTTCAGTGGCTTCTCTCTTGCTACTTGCAATATTTGTGTCTTCAAAGATTTTTTAATAAATCTGATATGAACTTCTCTGGGTAGGTTATTTCTCATCGCATATCTTGTAAAAACTCGATATATCTCATCAATTCCATCCATCATCTTCTCTTCTGTTATCTCGAGCGCCTCCGCCAGAATTCCTACCATTATCGCAACCAAATCTTGTCCTTTTTCTTCTTCTATATTTTGGAATCTAAGATAAAATTCTGATCTATCCAACTCCCACTTCAACATCTCACTTTTTTCTTGTTCAATCGCTGTTAATCTATTGTCAATATTTCCAATTTTCTCCTCTCTTTGTTTGCCTCCCTCTTCAACATTTTGGAGTCTCTCTTCATATTTTTCCATCATCTGTTCCATCCTACCTGTTCTTTGTTCAATAGTATCCATTTTTACCTTAAGATCTTGAATTCCTTGCATAATCATCTGGAAGGATACTCTTTCTTGTTCTTTTTCTTTCTCTTTATCTTGCTTTAACAATGTCTGAATTGAACGCTGTCCAGATGGTGGGGAGGCAGAAGCAGACATAGAGGCACCCGAAGATATAAATTTCTTACTCATTTTGAGTGGTTCCAACTCTTCAAGTTTTTTCAAATTTTAATCCACAAAAAAAAGAGAAAAAAATATGAAATTATAATCCAAGGTAAAAAGGCCAACAATAAAAAAGCCAAAAGTGAGAGAAAAAAAAGAAAAAAAAATTCTTCAAATTCTTCCTGACCTTAGTCCAATAAAAAAAGAAAAAAAAAAACCATAAAAAAAAGTAACAGTAAAAATAAAAACCCAATAATAATAATATACAAGACAAAGCCAAAAAGGAAGAAGGGAAGAAGAAAAAGAGAAAAAACAAAAAACAAAACAAAAACCAAGAAAAATAAGTTTCTTCAAATTCCACACCTTAGTCCAGCCAGAAAAAAAAAAGAAAAGAAAAAACCTCAATTGAAAAAAGGAAAAAGAAATAGTCCGCTGATGTACATTAAAAAAAAAAAGGAAAAAAGAGAAAACAGGATCCAAATAGGCAAAAGAAAAAATAAAATCAGTTAAATCAAAATAAAATATAAGTAAAAAAAAAAGAAATTCAGAGGCTTCCCTTTGCAAATAAATCAAACTTAAAAGTAAGGACCTTGATGTTAGTGAAGGGGTTGGCAGAACTCAAAAACAACAACAACACTGCACTCTATTTAATTATCCAAGGCTCTAATTATAACTCCCTTCTCTTTCCCACAAGCTTCAAAGCTGAGCCATGTATATCCAGAAAGACACCTGTAATAATATTCCACAAAGTGCTTTCCTCTATCTTATCAGGGGATGTCCTTGAGAAGAAGAGTCTATTTTTTATTTTTTTTTAAATATTTCCGAGCCTCTAGGTGGCAGTGTTACAAAGTATCATAGTTCTCACTTTCCCCCCTCCTCTCTTAAGGGAAAGCCGGCTTGCAATACACAAAACAGAAACCGAAAAATCAAACAAAATCAAGAGAAGCCTCTAGCCCAGAAAAAAAAATAAAAAGTCCAGAAGAAGAATAAAACATATGAATATATAGAAAAAAGAAAACAGTCCAGTTATCCAATAAATAACAATAGAGTCCGGAAGCAAAGAAAAGAAAAAAAAAATGGATTCTCTCTTTGACGTTTCCCTAAAAAAACGCCGCTAAATCAATTTTGTCAAAAAACAAAACAAAAATCACACAGGTTTCTTCAGATAATTAGAGTAAACTTTCAAAATTCAAAAAATTAAATAAAAAAAAGAAGTTCTCACCCAACCGACAAACTCTTTCTCAAACTCTTTCCGTCTGGAGTCGCCCCGGCCTCAGCAGCATGGGGGCTGCCTCTCCGCCGCTGGCAAGAAGAGCTTCACCCGGGCTCTCCAGGGATTTTGCGGTATCCCCGGAATCCTCAGGATATGCTCTTCACGATGGCTGTCCCTACGGGACAGCGTAGGTCCGTTGGACCGGCCAGTGGCGGAGATATCGGCTGCAATCGAGGAGCTCGATTGCAAACCGTATCGCCACGGCGCAAGCTCCTCCCATCTCCAAGGATCCTGCAATTTTGAAAAGGTCTCTGGCAGAATGTTTAGGATAGTTGGATATAAATTGGATGGAAGGCTTGACTTTCTACCCAACAAATTGCCACTGCTAAACAAAGCTCTATAAACTGGTCCATGCTGGTTGATCTAGTTGACTTATGTCAGTTTATTCAGGAATCAGAATGATTCAGCCCTACCTGAGTTTTTAATCTAAAATTTCCAATTGAGTCAAACTTAATTTAGCATAACTTGCAGTGTATTTACATAGTTAAAGTGTTACTAGGCAATACAGAAATCCTTCTGAATCTTACCAAGGTATTGACCAGGTTTATGTCCAACATGCAAAGCTAAAATGTGACTGATTAATTTATGTCATTCAAATCCAGCCTGCCTTATTATTTTATCTCACAGAGAGTTCAGAGACCCATTTTTGGAGCATCCCGGGGTCATTGGGATAGCTACATTGCATGCAAGCAATTTTAAAGTTCAGTGTATTGTGTAAATCCAGGTAACCACATTACATAGTGGTTCATTAACAATGAATTAGTGTATTGTCTGAATGCAGCAAAAATCCCATGCTTTTGCTAAATGTCGAATTGCAAAAGGTAAAAATAAACAAGCAGTACTAAAAGCTGACAGATCTTAGTTTACCTTACACAGTAGGAAATTATCATTTGAACAATCAATATTCTGTCTTGCATTTAAACCATTAAGATGATATTAATAGTCCCCCTCCCATTTTATCCTCACTTCTATTTTGTTGAATAAGGCATTAAGTGACTGAACCAAACAATTCAGTGAGCAGTACAGTTAGGCAAACATGATTCCATATCATGTAAAGGATGGTAAATACCACTGAATTCAATTTGCCTTAGTTCTAATTGGATGCGAGTAGCGTTATATTTTACAATGCCAATTATCCTTATTTTCTAGAACTAGAAATGACATTGAAAAATGGTTCTAGAGATTGGTCTTTGGTAAATTATGTCTCAGATTAAACTCAAAAGTAGTTTTCAAAGTGTAAAAATAGCAGGGCTCTAACACACCAGGCAGAAAGTATTGCTTGTTTGTAGATCCTCTAGAGCACGCAATGTCCTTCAGGAGCAAGGTGCTTACTATTAATTCAATGTGACCTTGTATCTTTCCTCATTATCTTCCACTTATTAACCCTGATCTAATTGTTATTGATGGCTTCATTATTCTACCTGGGACAGCAATGATGCCTTTACTGACCTTGCCCCAGGTGATCGGAAACTAATTTCATGTTTTGGATGCTTCTGTGAAGAGAGAAAGAGAGAAATATAAAGACATTTGTGGAAGGAGAAGAAAGACAGATGGCTACAGTAATAACAGAGCCAGACCCTAAGGGGGTGATGTACATTTTGAACTGCAACCAAAGGGAAATTTCATTAGTTGTAGCTTTATCTTCCCTTTTCCTTTTGCACCATTTCTTTTCTGAATATGTCCCCTTTCCTATTTAAATCTTTTATTAACCCTATAAACATATAGATATCATCTATCAATGTCTATATTGCCTTCTGGGGTGAATAACAACTTTAGAAACATATTAATTTTAACTGGGATATGGATGATGTTTTATTTTTCCCCAATTGATTATAGTTTGTGTTGTAATACCTAAGCAGCTTCATTAATATTAATGGAATTGGGATCCCAACATTTTTTTTTGGGGGGGGGATACTAGTTTAGGGAAGGATTTAGTATCCCTTCTTCTATCTTGTATTATTAATTGAAGTTGAATCTTTCTTGCTTATAGTTAATAATCTTCATTGTCTACTTCATGTGCTCATTAGTCCATGGTTTTTCCAACCTCAGTTGTAATCTGATTATTTATTAATAGTAATAGCAATAGCAGACTTATATACCACTTCACAGTGCTTTACAACCCCCTCTAAGCGGTATTAAATTTATATACTGTTAATTCCCTGATAAGGTGGATTAATTGATTATGTACCATCAATGCTTTTTTGACTCTTAGTAATTACATGAGTGAATTTTTCCATGACCCTAACCTTCTTTTTTCAGGTTTCCCAAGAGTGCACTTATTACCACTGTATTACCATTTACCTTGCACCTGGTCATTCTCTTCTTTTTCTGGTACAAAAATATGTTGAGTCTAGAAAGAATATAGAGAAGAACAACAAAAATGATTGGAGGCTGAGGTGAAATTGTTATAATAAATAGTTATGGGAACTGGGAATATCTAGTCTAATGAAGAGAAGGACCAGGGATGACATGATAGTAGTCTTCCAAAATTTGAGAGGCAGTCACAAGAGGAGGAGGGTATGTGTCAATCTATTTGCCAAAGTATCTGAGGGATAGATAAAAAGTAACTGATGGAAGCTCCAATATTGAATTAAGGAGAAATTTACAAGTAGTCTTTGAGTAACAACAGATCATTTAACAATCATTCAAACTTACAATGACGCTGAAAAAAGTGATTTATGGCTGTTTGTCAAACTTAAAACTGTTGCAGCATCCCCTTGGTCATGTGAGTGACACTTTACAGTGGACTTATATTTATGATGGTTGCAGTGACCTGTGAACATATGAACATCTTTTGCAACTTCCTGACAAGCAAAGTCATTTGGGAAGACAGATTTGCTTAACAACTATGTTACTAATTTAACAACTGCAGTGATTCACTTAACAACTGTAGCAAGAAAGGTTGTTACTTAATAAATATCTCACTTAGAAACAGAAACTTTGGGTGCCCAAATCAAGGACTATCTGTACTTCCAATTAGAACAATTAATTAGTGGAATGACTTACCTCCAGAAGTTGTGGGTGCTTTATCACTGGACATTTTTAAGTAGAGATTGGACAGCCATTTGTATTGGACAGCCTTCTAGTATGGTAGAAGGTCTCCTGCTTGACCAACAGGTTGGATTAGAAGACCTCCAAGGTTCCTTCCAACTCTGTTATTCTATATTTTTGTGTTCTGTGTCCTTTCTACTATTGTAAATACTAGACAAATTAACTATAAGTATGGTCTATGAGTCTTTGAAATTTGCTGGGAGAATGAAGTGATGCTTTTAAAAAAATGCATCTTCATTTGTAGTATTTAACATGAAGCAATACACTTTGATGTCTACCTGTCTTGTACTGAAGGCTCAGTCATTAAGTAGAGTAAGGCAATAGCTTCATGCAGTATAGCTGGGAGTCAAGAAAAAGCTGTACCGTATAATTTACCTATTATCTAACCAGACTGCTACCTGTCTATTTATTATGTTTGACAAAAGAAAAAGAAAAAAAAAGAATCATCTGCCAGTTCAGTTTTTGTTGGATTTGCAATAATGATGGAACTCATTTTATTCTTTGCATCAGATAGCAAAGTCCTTGGATGAGTCCTCTTTCTTTTTTTGATTTGCTACCTTCATTAATGTAAAGGAAGAGAAAGACACTAGGAAGCCTCACTTTTTTTTTATTATACTTAATGGAAAGGTAATCATTAAGATCTTTTGAGTGAGGGGATTGGAATGTTTAAAGAATTTTGGAATACATATGCAAAATTACCTCTAACAGAAATATGTAAAGCTTTTATGAATGCTTAAACAAGAATTCACTTCTCTCTATGCAAAGGTACAGAAAATTCATCATTCTGCATCCATGGGGAGCCCATAATATCTCATTGTACCAACCTCGGAAGGATGGAAGGATGAGTTAGCCTTGAGCCAGTGAGAATCGAACTGCTGAACTGCTGGCAATTGGCAGTCAGCAGAATTAGCCTGTAGTACTGCATTCTAACCACTATTCCACCATGGTATCAGGGCTTCCTAGAAAATAGATTAGAAGAAGTGGTAGTGGTCAGCATCTGTGCCTGGCTTTATTATTATTGCCTTCCTTTATTAGCAACAGAGATTAATCTGGCCTGCCATCTATTGACAGACATGGCCTTTTAGTATTTATGTGAAGAAGGTTGCTGACCGCTGCTTTAATCTTTGTCTTTTTATGTATTTTGCTGCATGTGCTATGAATGACTGATGTCTTCTGAGTTTATTTGAATCTATTTAGAGTTTACATTTTGAAAAAAAAATCCTGTCTAAATATATAGACATCTAGATATATACCAGAAATATATATATAAATTTATTATAAATATTCTTGTAAGAGCTGGGGGAGAGACAGAGACAGAGAAAGCACAGTGGAGCTTTCTTGGTACTAACTCTGACCAACTGTAACCGACTTTTCATACATAATCTAGTGTTGGAAGGTTATCTTATTCAAATTAATTAATTGGCAAAAATTTACAAATGGCTATTACAATTGTGTTGGGAAATATCAGGAAATATTATGGAGAACTATAAGCTTGTCTGAGAAGCCAAAGGGGGGAAAAGAACATATTTTGGAAGAAGGCAATGGGAAATCAATTCCATACTGCAGCTATCAGCTAAAGGTATATGCATGAAGTCAAGAGACATTGAATGGAGAGAGAGAGAGAGAGAGAGAGAGAGAGAGAGAGAGAGAGAGAGAGATTTTTGGGCTTTTTTGAAATTGCATACATTCTCAGATTCATTTTGTCTTTCCTTTTTTTTTTTTGTAAATTTTATTTGAGTTTTCACAAAGAAATACAAATAAAACATCTTTTTTGAAAGCAGCGCGATCCCGGGTTACATTTCTTCGTACAGACACAAATTCAATTTCATGCTCATTTTTATGTTCAATTTCATATCTTATTACTGTTTTACATTTTCTACATAGCTTCTCCCCTCTTTTAATTTTCTTAATTTTATTTTAATTATCTCATCTCGATTCAAATCCTTATATTTATACTTTTTGTCTGTCCTGTTTCAATTTCAGATTATCTTTTCCCATTAAACAAATTTTCTCCTGTAGTTGCTGATTGGAGTATGACACCTTTATATATTTTAATTTTATCCATTTAACTCTTATTTAAGCTTCAATATATACCTTAAAGTTTAACATTCAATATAATACATAACTTCAATTCGGATTCTGCTTGGTACATTTTTAAAATACACACTATATTCTTAAAAAGAAAAAAAAAGGATTATAAATATATGTACTTAAAACAACACATTCCATTCCAATTCAATTCTATCATTAATATTAATATTCATTAAAATCTTAACTTCTTTAACATTACTTTTCATACTTCTATGGGAACAGTTATAAGTTTTCCATAATTAACTCCCCCCACTTAACTTATATTTTATAAAACATTAACTAATTAAAATGTTCCCGTCCCTTTCTAATTAAATTCTCTCATTTATTTCATTTCATTTATTTTATTAACAAACATTTCACAAGATTACAATAGCTATTTTATCCCTCATTTTAATCATACATTGTTTCCAATTTTCTAAAATTATTTCTAATACTAATATAACAATACAATCTTATGTACCTTTACAGAATCCCCTTTTTAGTTAAATTTTCACCCATTATCTCTAAATAGGCCCTGTTTCTCTATATCTTGTTTCTGCCCTTTATAACTTCTTTTCCTTTCCTTCTTCCCTCTCTTCTTCTCTCTCCCCTTTTTACCCCCTTGTCTCTCTACCTCTATTTCTCTCTTCTGTATTCCCCTCTTCTGTTGCTTTCCAATATTATACTTATTTTTCGAACTATTTTTCTTTTCTTTGGTTGTTTTTTTAAGTCTTAAATTCTCCATTCTCTTTCCCCCCTTTCCTTTTTCTTCCCCACATAGAATTACTTGTTCATTAAAGATGGATTCTTCTTTGTCCCAGTCTTCTTGTTTTGCAGATGTTTTTTGTTGTTTCTCATAGTTCCAAATCTCCATTTCTAAGAATTGAAAAATGAAGCTGAAAGAGCCTCTCCCTCCTTGTCCATCTTCTTTGTACTTTTTAAGTTCCATTTTCAATTCATCCAGAAGTAGTGCCATTATATAAATTTTTAAACAACACCCGATTAATTTTAGTCATTCAAATGCAATAACCAAGAGTCCAATGATCACCAAAGAATCCAAATACACGCAAGCTGTTTGTTTTTGCTTTTTTTCACTTTCTCTTCCTGGGGTTCTACAATTTAGTTACCAAGTTTCAGTTAAAATGTATCTTTTAAAAGTCTTGTTAAAGTTTTACTGTAGATTCCTTTTAATTCCAGGCAGTCTCCTCCCTTTTTCCAGATCCTGCTCTTTTATTCTTTTTCTCTCCTTCCCTGTTTATAAAAAACTTTTTAATGTCTAGAAATCTTTATTATCCCTTTGACATTTTATTTTATTTTCAGCTTAATTGCCTGTTGATGTCAAAGTGGATTTTTTTTCCAATTTCTTATTTAAGTCTCTTGGTTGTCAATATAGGGAAAGGGAGAGAAGAAAAGAAAAAGCCAAACCTTTCCCTTTTCACTTTCCTTCGCTGTTTCTGAATCTTCTTTGGGAACGATGTTACTTTTTTTTTAGTTTAAATTCCAGGTTACTTTAGTTACTGCTTTTGCAATTTAACCCAGTCAGCCAGAACTTTCACTTCTTATTTTCCTCCTGCACATTCTTTTCCGGTTGAGTTCTTCTTTGAGGTGGCCATTTCTGACCACCGCTGCAACCGCCTTCGGGAAAGGGAGTAATGGCCAGCTGAGGAGGAGAGATGCGGCTTTCCTCAACTCCGTTGGCAGTCTCCCCCCTCTTTACCACCTCTACGGGGTGGCTTAACCCCGAAACCAGCCAGCTTGGGGCACTCCAGCAGCGAGCCCAGACTGAAACCACGCACGATCGCGGATTTCTGTTTATCACTGAAGAGGCTCAAAACTGGAAGCCATTTTGTCTTCCTTGGTGTGATCCAATGTCTCCCAGGGTTTGGAAAGATAGATGGGTTCAGTGTTTTATTACATGTGCCACTGACTTTGTGGCCCAGTGTCTTTCCAGCTGTGCCACTATAAGCTAGCAGAATATCTGGGCTATTCTCCCAGATACAATCCTATGAACACTTTTGTAGCAGCAGTGACAGTGGTTGTATGTAAGTTAGTTGTTGCCTTTTTGATTATCTCCTTGGGAGAGGAAGAGGAAGTTACAAATTTTAAAGCTGGTTATTAATTATTCATCTTTCCATTGCCAAAAATACAGCAATTGATTCCCAAGGACTGGCTTCAGAATTCATTATCTTTCCGCTCAGGTTTGCAGTAATAATAACATTGCATTTTAATCCTGTCACCTTCTCAGTTTCTTTCCTCCTCCAAGTTGTCCTCCCTCTCACTAATCTCAGAAGACCATGCTGTGCGTTTAATTTTTAGCTTTTCTTGCTATTCACAGAACCCAAAATGTGCATTCAATTGTATTTCCTGCCCATTAGAAACAAAAACATTTCTGCCCTGTGGGAAGCTTTGTTTTAATTCTAAGTGCCAGAATGGATAGTTGTCTGTGCTTCTTTGATTATTGTTGCAAAATCAAGGTTATACTTATTTTCTATCCCTTAGAATGAATTTTGGGCGAACACTGTAGTTGTATGGTGCATCTTAGAGATGCTTCTATGCTTCTCTCTAATTGTATGGAGAACCAGCTGTTTGTCATTTTTCAAGGTTGTTTTATTTACTGAAAGCTTGAGAAAGAAGAGGAAACAGTCACCCAACTTGTCTGGTTGAAACAGACAACAAGGCAACTGCACAATCAGATTCAGTGTGACAGAAATGCCTTGCGTTGAGGTTTTTCCTCTTCCTATGCATGGGCTTATTTTGTGCTTATTTATGATAATTTCTTTTTAAATGTCCAAATTAAATTTCTTCATGGTTTGACCTTCTTTCATAATGCTTTGGGTGACATATAGAAAATTCATCTATGAGAAAGTTTACTTATTATTCATGGTGAAGATTATGCCCTCCCACAGACTGTTATATATATATATTTAAAAATCATGACATTGGAGCAGTGGGCTACTGCTGTCAGTGATGAAATTGATTGGGGATTGAGAAAGTGAGAGAGAAATGTTTGGTGGTTTACTGAATGGCGGGATATGCTTTGGAGTCCATGGAAACTTCCAAGAAGGGGTATGGGTCTGTTTGTTTTCATCTGCTGTTCTTGGATTTTTAGAAGCTTCATGTGTTTTGGAAGCATATCTCCTGCTTTAAGATGACCAGTTCACTTAGCTAAATCAGAAATATTAGCTGATTTTGCTGTTTTTATTGTGCAGAAATAGTAGTAGATCTATCAATCAACTGTTAGCTTGTGTGAAATTTTTGTCTTCTGGTTGTCCATAATGTCCAACAGAGTGAGCATTTTCCAAGCCTCTTTCTTGAAAAAACATCATCTAATCAGGCAGCATGGCTTCTTTGTAATAGCACCTATTCCATGAAATAGTCTCCCCCATGAGATTTGACTGGCTCTGCCCTGTAATCCTTCAGGAAGTATTACAGACCTGGCTATTCTTTCTCTTTGTTTTTATAGCAATTCTGTTTTATGATTTATCAAGTTTGGTGCATACCGGTAAAATTTAAGGGGAATATAAATATTTTATATAAATAAGTAAATAATAATAGGCACTTAACCCAACTGTTTAATCCTGACTTTACTTTTTTCCCCTCCCACCTCAACTTCACAGCGAGACACTTAGAAACTGTTTGAAGGTACGATGGAACCCCCCAAAATATTTATCACCTGGTCATTTGATTGAATTTTGTGTACTTGGCAAGTAGTCCACATTCATGGCTATATGCACTGTCCTGTGGTCATGTGACTGTGATTTATAATATTTTTGGTTGGAAACCAATATTTATTAAGCTCTTTTCAAGTCTCTGGCATATTTCCTCTTATAATAGAATTTATTGTGCTATGTAAAGGTTGTAAAAATTCATCCTGAAAACACTTATACAAATCTGATGGATCATTTGGTCTGGGTACCTTTCCTGATTTACCTTTCATTGCTTTTGAAACTTCCTTTATCATTACAGGTCCATTTATAATTTGTGTTTGTTCTTCTACAATCTTCAGTAAGTTTTGTTTTCTAAGATATTCATCTACTTTCTCCAATGGGGCATCATATTCTTTATAAAAAATAGAATAATATGGATAAAATGTTTTCTTATGAATGCATTATTAATACATTATTGCCTTCTTATAAAATCAATATCATTTTCTTTTCTCTTTCTCTTCACAATTTATAAGTCAGCTGTTTCCCAGGTTTATTCACAAGTTCAAAATTTATTTGCTTTATTAATCAATTTTATAATTTTATTTCCATTTCTCTTGTTGTTAACATATATAACTGTTGCTATAAAATCTTAATTTGTTGGGAAATACTTACATTTCCTTTGGCATTCTTTAATTCTTCTTTTCTTTTTATTTCATCCAAAATATTTTGTATATTCTCTTTCTTCTTCTCCCTAAATTCAGAAATATTGTATAAAGTAACCTCTCACAAAGTTTTTACTTACATTCCAAACTCTTCTCAAATGAACCAGCGTTTTACATGGGCTTATCAGTCCTGGAAAGGAAACAGATTCTCTCTATCACTGTGTGAAGAATACCACCGTTCAGCTTAGAGTTTGAAATGGATTACAATGTGATTATCCTGGCCCTGCTATCTTACTGATTGTATGCACAGTATGGACATTTAGCCATATAGTTAATAGCAATATGGTTTTAGAATGCCTTGCTTGGAGTTTTGACACTTGGCTGATTTTTTGTTTAGTTCAGCTTCAGTGTTTTTGAGTCACATATCTGAAGTGTATGAATCTGTACGTATGGTGAAGCAAAAGCTTTATTTTGGAAAAAAATGCAGAACAAATTAGGACACTAATATCTTCAGCATAATGAAATAGAAGAAATGGAAATACTTAATGCATTGAACAAATTTGAAAATATTTGGGCAGGTTTCCTTACTGTGTCTCCATTTTTCCAAATGAGACATTTGGGTAGGGTTAATGACAAGTTTATAGTCACTACAGCTTTTTGTATGCTTGCTTGCTTCATACTTTCAGGTAGACATCCAAGCAAACACTTTGTACTTGTTTGAGCTAGTTTGCTGATAAGAGGAGTTTTCATTGGGAAAAGAAGAGGAATGACAGGTGAGCTCTCTCCAGAGGTGAACATGGAGGACTCTAGGAAGAAGAAAGGAGACCAAAGGGAATGGAGGTAAAGCTGGCAACTAAGATGGACTTTGACAGTTCTGGTTGTTGACAAACTAAGGTTTAGATACATTAATTTAGGCATAACTCCAACTGTTGGTATACAATGAAGCCAATAAAATAAAGATAAAATACAATCATTGTGATGGTGCAGTGGTTACAATGCAGTACTGCAGGTTACTTCTGTGATTGTCGGCTGCCAGAAGTTTGACAGTTTGAGTCTCACCAGCTCAAGGTTGACTCAGCCTTCCATCCTTCTGAGGTCGGTAAAATGAGGACCCAGATTGTTGGGGGCAATATGCTGACTCTGTAAAACCGCTTAGAGAGGGTTGTGAAGCACTGTGAAGCTGTATGTGAAGCTGTCTAAGTGCTATTGCCATTATAATTTATAGATTAACAACAAGAACCAAAGAAATGTTTCAGCTAACTACCTAATTACTCAACCTGCCAGGGCCCCCAACCATGCTACCTCAGAGCCTGGGGCAGCAGTCAGGTCTTTATGGTTTTCTCGAATGACAGAAATTTGGGAACTGCAGAGATATCTGGGGGACCAATCTAGGCTACTAGTTGGATTAGGCAGTATCTGTACCACTAAAACTTGTAAATTTGAGAGCAATTCTGGATACGTTTGCTAAAAAAAGTTAGACACGTTTGAGAGAAGAGTTCTGGAAATGTAAAAGGAAGAGGCATCCCAGAATGTGGTCTATCCTGTGCAGATAATCCCCCAGGGATTTAAGAGAATGCAAGATCAAATGTTCTACTCATCCAGAGATAAATCAGTTACAACCTTAACTCCCAAAGGAAAAAGAGATGCCAATCCTTAAATAAATTGGGAAGTAGATAGGTGAGGAACAAAGTAGTGTATTAAACTCACATCATGGTTTGAAAATATACATGTTTAGAGGCTGAAGTCCTGAAGTACAGGAAAAAGAATCATGCTCTGCCTTGCCATTTAAAACAGGGGTCGTCAACCTTTTGGATCTCAGGGACCACACACACATGCTTATTTAATTGTAACAAAATCGTAAATGCTTAATCATAACTGTAGGGCAGAGCAAAGGGAAAGGAGGGGCCTCTCTCATCCTTTGGGGGGAAAGTGGGAAGATTTAAGAAGACAAATGGTACCTGGAGGCTGGGAAAATCTGGAAGGTGAGGAACTGGCTCTCCTTCAAATGGAAGAAAAGCAGAGCCATCTCATATCTCCCCCAAGTCAGAGGAAACCTCTCCCTCCTTTGCCAGGTGTGGCTGCCTAGAGCTCCAACAAAGACGGGTTCCTAATAACCAGGCAACAATAACCAGGCCTCCACATAAGAAGAGGACTCCCCGAGGCTAAGCTCCAGGTTTCTCCTGCTGCTTCCAAGCAGAGAAGTGTCCCTCCCTGTGTGGAGGCTGAAGGGGAGGTGTCGAACCCAGAAAAGCTCAAGCTCTTGCCTGCACAAACACACTGGTTATTAGGAGCCCGTCTTCCTCAGTGCTCTTTTGGTCTGGGCATTTGGTCTTTCCCCCACCCCATGCCAAAGGAAAGCCAGCTGGGCTTCTCCTTCCCTCCTTCCCTCCTACCCTTTCCCCTTCCCCTTCCCACCACTCAATCTGACTTTGGGACAGAGGAGAGCATGCTGGAAATGTGTGTTGGCATTTCCAACAAGCATTTCTCCGGCACTCACCCACAATTCTTCGTGTTCCTTCAGGCCTGGCTTGCTAAGGGGGGAGAGCAGCCCTGATGTCTCTGCTGCCCCCCTCCCCAGGAAAAGCAAGCGAGCAGAAACAGCTCACACTGGGGGGGGGGGGGGGGGGGGGGGGGGGAGGGAGACGGCGACAAAAAAAAGGGGCGTTTTTAAAAGGCAGCAGCTTCTTTCTTCTCTTCCCTCTTCTTTTCTTGCCCCCCCCCCCTCTTTTCCCCCGGCTATGTTTCTGCTCACTTTTCCTGTGCTTTCCCGGGGCAATGATGGCTGGAGCCATGGGGGGGGGGGGGGTGGGCAGCAGAGTAGAGCGCCAAGTGGGATGTGGAAACTGACACCAACGGCCCATTCCGGACCTCTGAACTGGATGGTGAGCACAGATTTGCCCACTCTGCCCCCTCCCACCACCACCACCCAGTACTTTTCCTGCCCCGGGCCATCCCTACACCCCATGGCCATCGAGGAATAGCCCAGGCCAGGAGAGGCAAACTGGAAAGTGCAGGAGTGCCATGCAAATGCAAGTAGCGCGGCGCTCCTGCACCTTGCGGCCATCTCCATTGCTGCTTCAGTCCACCTGTGCCACCAGCCCCTTCTTGCTGCAACAGCATCATTACCTCATCCTGGCCAGCTAGGGCTGCACTGCTTTTAGCAGGTTTGCACTCGGCTGAAGGGTGGGGGCCAATTGGTGGGCGGGCCATAATCCAGGGCACTGGATTAATTGCTTTGGGGGGACATTTCTCTGTGGCTCACCAAAATTTTCTCACAGACCACCAGTGGGCTGTGGCCCACTGGTTGGCGACCACTGATTTGAAAGACAAGTGACTTTGTTGTGTCTTAGAAGGAAATTAGAAGGTTATACGAATGGCAATGCAATTTGTCTTGCTAGAAAATAAAATGCAGATAGTTTTGCTACTTGCTTCAGAGTTTTCTTAAGAATAATATTAGAATCTTACACTGAATTTGCTATCCAGTCCTGCAAAGCCATAGGACATTTTAGTCACAGGATTTTTTTTCAAGAAAAGAAAGGCACGTATACTGCTATTTCGTCTTTGCAGGAAGGCAGAGAATTTCTCCTCCCCCCTCTCCTCCACCGCCTGCAATTTTGCAGTAGATCTCAAAAGCCACACAGTTCATATTCTCATTGGCAACCTTTCCTGGCATGATTTTGCAGCAAAACTATTGTATTGTAATATATGGTTTCAGTGTCCCAGCAATGTGTCAACATTTCCTGCTAGCTACACATTCTATGGCTTACACACAGTGCAAATAAACATAGCCCTGTAGAATAAAAAAATAGTTTTAAAAGCAAGGAATAAAAGAATTTTGTAAAGATAAGAAAACTAACTAGCACCTGTCCCTGAAACATTGATCAAGCACTCTTTTTCATGTTATTCTCTCCCCCACCCCCAATGTTTTTAGAAGAGGACAATGTTTCTATGAAATGAACTGCCCAAAATCTCATACACCGAAAAAAAGGCAATTTCCTTCCAGCTGAGTTCATTCTTCCATGCTGTCTAAAATGTGTTCAATGGATATAAATTGGAGCAGGGAATCTGTTCTTCAACAGGGTCTCTCATAGAATTTGTATATCTTTTTCCAGTCTGCAGCACTTCGGGGAAGGCAGGAATCTGCAACTGTGTGCAGTTTCTGCCTGCGCTCGCTGCCCGAGTGCCCTGAGCCACCCGGCTTCAGGGCTAGCCACCTCCGTAGAAGGTGGAGAAGACAGGGGGGATCTGGCAGGGTTGAGAGACATCGCACCTCTCTTCCCTAGCTGGCAAAACCCCCTTCTCCAAAGGCAGCTGAGCGGCAGTCAGAAATGGCCGCCACATAGAAGAGCTCAGACGGAAAAAGAAAGTGCAGGAGGAGTCGCGAAGAAGTGAAAGTGGTTTTTGCTGACCGGGATAAAGTAAGAGAAAGTACCCTGGAACTTGAAATTTGCCAAAGAAATAGTTTCCAGAGAGATTTACAAGCGGCGAATGGAATTTTAAAAGGAAAAGTTTTTTCTTTCTTTCTTTTCACTCTCCTTCCTAACGTGACAGCGAATGGAACCATAAGAGAAATCAGAAAACCCACATTGGAGTTAATTAAATGCTAAAGGGATAAGGATTTCTGAACATTTTTTTAAAAAAAGAAACCTTTTTTGCTGTGAGTAGGAAGGGAGAGGAGAAAAAATTGGAGCAGAATTTGAAAATAAGGAGAAGATTGCCTAGAATTTTAAAGAGTTAGTAAACATTAACAAGACTTCTAAAAGATATATTTTAAATGGAATTTTGTGACTAAACAGTAACCCCAGAAAGAGAAAGTATTAAAAGAAACAGCCTATTTGGATTGTTTGGTGATTTTGGAACTTCTGAGAACTATCTTTGATTAAAAGCACTTGGGTGGTTGTTTGGAAAAACTTTTTCTCTGTACAATGGCATCATTGGTGGATGAATTGAAATTTGAATACCAAAAATACAAAAAAGAAGAACTAGAAGGGAAGGATTCTCTTGACACTCTCTTTCAATTTCTAGAAATGGCGGTTTGTACTTATGAAAAGCTGACTGCGCAACAGGATGACTGGGATAAAGAAGAAGCCATCTTTGATGAACAAGTGATTCTATTTGGGGAAGGAAAGAGGAAAAGGAAAAGGGGACTTTAAGACTTGGAAAAACAACCCAAAAAGAGAAAAATAAGGGGAAAAGTGGATACTATGTTAGAAAACAACAGAAAAGAGGAAAGCAGAAGAAGAAAAGGGAGGTGGAGAGATAAGGGGGTAAAAAGGGCAAGGAGAAGAATAAGCAGGGGAGAAAGGAAGGGATGAGAAGCCTCAATGGTGGGGAGCAAGATGCAAAGAAACAAAATTATTTTAGAGATAATGGGTAAACTTTATTGAAAAAGGGATTCTGGAAAGGTACATAAGATTGTATTTTTATATTCGTATTTAGAAATAATCTTAGAAAATTAGAAACAATATGTAATTTAAAATGTGATAAAACATTTAGTGTAATTTAGTGAAATTTTTGTGAAGAAAAAGAAAGCAATGAAATAAATGAGAGAATTGAAGTAGGAGAAGGGGGAATATTTTAATGAAATAATGATTTAAAATATGTGATGTGGGGGGGAAATAACTATGGAAAGCATAAGTGTTCCCATAAAGGTATAATATTTAATTGAAAAATAATGTGTAAAGTGCTTAAGATATAAATGAATATCAATATTAATGATTAGATTGTGTAACTTTAGTGAATTTTTTTGTGAAGAAAAAAGGCAATGAAATAAATGAGAGATTTGAAGTAGGAGAAGGGGGAACATTTTAATGAAATAATGATTTAAAATATGTGATGTGGGGGGGGGGAAATAATTATGGAAAACAAAAAGTATAATATTCAACTGAAAAGTAATGTGTAAAGTGTTTAAGATATAAAAGAATACTAATATTAATGATTAGATTTGTATTGGCATTGATAGTTGTTTTAACTACATTATATACTTATAAAAAATTTTTTTTTCTTTCTCATAAAAAATATTGTATAATTTTAGAATGTACCAAACAGAATCCCAATGTAAGCTATGTATTTTATATTAAGTATTATAAATGTAGGGGAAAGAGATAAAGGCGTCATACTCCAATTAGTGTACAGGAGAAGTTTTGTTTAAAGAAGAAAGATAAATGGATAGCTGGAAACAGAACAGACAAAGAATAATAAATATTATGATCTGAATTGAGATGAGATAAATTAAATAAAACTAAGAAAGTTTAAAAGAGATGTGAAGCTATATAGAAAATTGAAAATGGTAATAAGATATGGAATGGTATATAAAATAAATATGAATTTGAATTTGTGTCTGTATGAAGAGTTGTAACCTGGGACTAAGCAACTTTCAGAAAAGATGTTTTAGTTTTGTTTCTATGTTTTGTGTTTTTGTGTGTTTATGCTTGATTGAGTTAATAAAACCTTGGAGGAATGTTAGAAGATAATTGAGAATAAAAGATAGAAGAGAATAAAACAAGTCAGATGAAAAGATAAGTATAATGAATAAAAACATATAAAATAGATAAATATAGAAAAGAAACATAATTGAATAAAAGTAAAGGGAGAAATAATGAGAAATTTGAAAGGATATGTATGTGTTTATAAGGAAATGTGTCAATGCTGCATAAAATAATGTTTTATTTGCTTTGTTAAAATTTACAAATAACTCTCAGAAAAGAGGTTTTATGTTCTTATGTTTTATGTTTTGTTTGTCTTTAAAAATTAATAAAATTTGTTAAAAAAAAAAGAATTTGTATCTCTGAATAAATAGCATTTAAATTTTGCAGCAAATCTCCCATGTCTCTAGCTGGTTCCAAATACTTTGGTTTTCTCCATGCAGTATATGAAAAGTGGTGAAAACCAGGTTGTGTGTGTGGGGAAGGATGGCAAAGAAGTCAGAATCAGAGCACATACCTCAGGTAATAGGACATACATCTATAAGAACAATAAACTCATGAAAATTTTTAAGAAGAAAATCCTCTTCTATACCATGCACTCATTAGCATTCTGCTTTAATTTCTTAAGGGCTATGGTATAGGTGTCAGCAGTATTTGTTCACAATTTCTCCAGTTTGCATTTTCTACAATTCTATCAAAATCAGGTAGCACCTTTTCCGACTGACAAATTTCAATAAAAGCCAAAGGTTTTTTGACCTGCAGCTCAGTTCATCAGCTTACCTTTTAACTTGTTAATCAGAAAAGTTCTATCAAACTGCTGATTGTTTTTGCCACTATGGGCTAATAAATGTCTAATAATCTGGCCAGCCCTAGAAAGACCTGCACTGGTGCTTAGTTGTCCATCTGCAAGTCTCTAGTATAGTGATGGCTAACCTTTTTGGGCTCCTGTGCCAAAAATTGTGTGCGTGCTTGCACTCGCACGCTCACATGCCAGCACCCAGAAGGCAATCCCCCTGCCACCCCCCACCTGCACTGTGCCTCCCAACTGATTTTTGGCCCCTTTGAGGCCTTTTTCAGCCTCCCAGAGGCTTGAAGCCTTTCTGTAGCCTTTGCAGGCCAAAAAATAGTCCTGTTACCAGAAGTGATGAAACGGGCCTATTTTTCGGCCTGCAAAGGCTTTCCTCAAGCCTCTGGGAGGCCTGAAACAGGCTGAAAATCAGCTGTGAGGTACATGCATGTGCAGTGAGGTAAGTTTGCCTGTGGTTTGTGTGCCAGCACAAATGGTTCTGCATGCCACCTGTGGCACGCCTGCTATAGGTTCACCATCATGACTTTAGTATCTTTTCGAACAGGAACTCAATTGCTGCATAAGGAGAGGGAAAGATGCATCAGTGGTATTAACTATTCCATTGCTCCATCAAGTGGAGAAAAAGCAATAAGGGCCCATCGGCACTTAATTCCAGTGGCTGTTTATTAACCCATGCAGCAGATAGTTTGGTAATACATTCCCAGGCAGGTTTTGTAGATAGTAGGATCCATTCAAGCATGTAATGGAGTTCCTTCCATTAAGCTATCTCCTTTTGCCTCTGTATATCTGTTTCTTTGCTTTTACTGATGGGAATTTTTACAAATCCAAAAAGGCATAATTGCCCCGGCCTGATAGTGATGAACTCAGATATATCATGGAATACATAAGAGAGTAATTCATATAATGTATATAAGTTAGTTATGTATGCTAAGAAATTGGCACCTAAAATGAGATTTCTTGCTTTGTTTTTAAGTGGCATACACATTTCATTACTTCCAATTAATTTTCCTATCTTTTTCCACTGAAAGCAATAAATCCCTACAAAGTAAGAAAGGTCAGAGTTAGGATGGAGCAGCCAAGAAACTCCTGAGACCCATTTTCTTTTTGGCAATGCTGCTTCCTGGAATCCCCAAGTCTTTTCTGCTACTACTTGATCAACTGGACAAATCTAAAACTGCTCCTGAATAAGTGTTTCAAAAGCAACCACCCTATTTAACTATTTTAGAATCCTCAGTTCTCTTGTAATAAATGCAACCCCAATGGCAGAAGCTGTTTCTGCTTTTGGTTTTGAAAAATAAATGATAACCTTTTCCCAATGCTTAATAGTTACCGTCTGCTGAGACCAAGTGGGCATGTAGCACACTGAAAGCAGCATCTCATACTTCACAGTGGAATTCATTTTATACAATCATTATCGTGTGCAAAGCTTATGTTGTAAACCGGCTCTGCCACAGTATTCTAGTTTTTACAACTCCCTTTTGCTATTACCAACTTGTTACTATAACACAATTTTATTTAGGATCAATAGGAAACTTTAGTGATTGAAACCATGTAATGCTTCTGGGGGAGAGGCAGAGATGGCACTGTGAATTCCTAGATGAATTCTATTCAATGCAGCCAAACATCCTGGTAGTACTGTAGGTAGAAGCAATACTTTCAGTGCTTGTAATCAACAGAAGGGGAGATTTTCCTGGGCGCCAGAGTGCCTAAAAGTTCTCTAATGTGATCCCCAAATCATTCTGAGTAGAATCAGCCTTTTAAACAAATTGCTGAAATGGGTCCTGAACCAAATCTTGTTCTTGTTTGGAGACAAATTGCATCATTAATCATTTTGGCCTGGTTTTGCCATCTTAAATGGGAAAATATTCTGGATTGCAGGGTCAGGCTGAATTATTACATTAATTACATGCCATGCAGCTGACCTTCTTGCTGTTATTTATTCTGTAGTGAATACATGGTCAAAGGAATTAAACCCATTTTTAATATGGTGCTGCTTTTTAAAAAAAAGCAAAAAAAGAAAGTAGTTTAAACATGTCTACTCTGTCTGTAATTCAGGCTAGTACTTTGCACATTCAGAATGAATTAAAAACAATAATGACACCAATATTGCAGTAACTAATCTTTCCTTTCCATTTTAAAAAGGACAAAATGTGGAAAGAGGAAAAGGAGTTACTCTTTTTTTTTACTGCACAAGCAAAACCTAAATAAAGTTGTAATTCTACACATGGAACAACTTCCATTAAAATTTATAGGAATTGTTAGATCTGGGAGGATGGTTCAAGAACGGAGGCAAGACTCAGATAACAACAACAACTCTTTATTAGTGACTTCAGATCTGAGCGAGCTATCCCAGCCGCAGCAGCCCCTTAAATAGGGCTGGCTGCAGCTAGGCAGCCAATGAAAGCGATTTGAGTTTGCCGCTCTTGGCAGGGCCAATCGTGGCAGCCCGTTTACTAGCCAATCGCATCAGTCCGTGGCAACCAATTACGATCTGCTATTCGTGGGCCAATCAGAGTTGCAGGCTTTCGAGCCTGCTAGTCCGGAACACCCCTCCCCTCTTGGTTCCGTTTAAGGGGTGGAGTAATATAGTCTCGCAGGTAGGCAGGTCTTCGCACCTGTCTACCTGACTTACGCAATTCCAATTGTCCATGTTCAAATTTGGGTTCAGATGGACTGTTTGCTGGTTCTAGCAGGAACAGTGAACCGGTGCCATGGTTAGGGCTCTCTCTTCTGATGCCCCCAGGGTGATAGAGTCCTCAGCTTCGTTGTTACTGCTATGGCTCCCCGGGCTCGCTGAACCTGCTTGGCTGCTGCTTCTCGGTGAAGTGTTCGTTTGCCCAGGTTCAACTACAGCTGGTGAGTAATGCAAGCTATGGTGTGGTGATATCGGTGTTAGTTCAGAATAAACAGGTGTTGGTTCTATTTCCGGGGTCACTGCTTCCCCTCCCCCACTGGTGTCAAGGTTGGGGTCAGGGATGGCAGTGGTGGTCAGTCTGGAGCGTAGCTGGTCAATATGTCGTTTCCACGCTCTGCCATCGGTGGTCAGTAGACGGTAGGAGTGGGGACCAGTAACCTGAGTTACTTGAGCAGGAATCCAGAGGGGATCCCCAGAAATTTTTTTTGCAAATACAAGGTCTCCTACCTTAAAGGCGCGGTGCTTGCTGCTGGAACCCAGGGGCTTTTCCGGAGTGTAGGAAGGGTGCAAGCGGTCTAGAGGTGATCTGAGTTTCCTGGCCATCAGGAGTTCAGCTGGGCTCTTGTTAGTCGTGCTGTTAGGTGTGATGTGTTGAAGAAGCAGCATTCTAGTGACTTTATCGTGGATATTACCTTGTTCCATTTTCTGTAGGGTTTTCTTTGTGAACTGAACCATTCGTTCAGCCCTACCATTCGCCGCTGGATGAGCCAGCAATGTGAGTGCGTGTCGGATGCCCCGTTCAGCTAGGTATTGTTCAAAGGCTAAGGCAGTAAATTGGGGCCCATTGTCAGAAACCAGGACATCAGATAGGCTGTGTGTGGCAAAGAGTCTGTTCAATTTCTTGATGATTGCCTCAGTAGTGGTTGTTTTCATTTTATTGACCTCAAGTCTGGAGCTTTTGGTGGGGCTGAGTGGTTTTCCTGGCATCTGTTACAAGAGGCGACCCAGGTTTCAATTCGTTTGTCCATACCTGGCCACCAGGCGTAACTTCTTGCCAGCGCTTTCATACGCACGATGCCCGGGTGTCCATCGTGTAGCATCTGCAGGACTTTTTTTTGTAGTTTGGTTGGTATGACAACTCAGTCTCCCCATAAAACGCACCATCTTTGTGAGAAAAGCTCTGTCTGTCTGTTTTTGAATGGCTTAAAGGTTTCCTTTGGGTCGTAGTCTGGTCATCCCCTCTCCACCCAGCCAAGAACTCGTGCCAAACAAGAGTCTCTTTTGGTTTCAAAGGCGGTGTCCTGGGCCGTCAGTGGAGGTGAGGGAATTGTCTCGATTTGTAGTACTGGGAGCATGGGAGCTGGGTCTTCCTGTGGCTCGGGTAGTGGCGAGTGGCTCAAGGCATCCGCGTGAGGAATAGATTTCCCCGGGCAATACTTTAATTGATAGTCGTAGGCAGCTAGAAATTCCGACCATCGCGTCATTCTGGGGGAGAGAATGTATGGGGTAGGTTTGTCGCCCGCCAGAATGCCAAGTAATGGCTTATGATCCATTATAATAGAAAATGGTCTCCCATAAACATATTCATGAAACCTTTTAATTGCAGAAACAATAGCAAGGGCTTCCTTATCTAAGTGGCTATAGTTTCTTTCTGTTTTTGACAGAGTCCTTGAAAAAAATGCAATTGGTGCCTCTGAGCCGTTTGGTAGGACGTGGCTCAGGATGGCCCCCACCCCAAATGGTGAGGCATCACAAGTAACAGTTAAAGGGAGTTCTCGTTATATTGAATTAACACTGCATCAGAGGTAAGGAGGTCTTTTACTTGCTGGAAGGCATGTTCCTCCCGACGTCCCCAAATCCAGGAGGCCCTTTTATCGAGTAGTCTATGAAGGGGCTCAGCAACAGTCGCCTTCTGGGGTAGGAAGATGTTATAAAAGTTAATAAGTCCCAGGAAGGCTTGGACGTCAGTTTTGTTTTTGGGTCTTGGGGCATTTTTGATAACTGCCAATTTTTTTTCTGTAGGGTGGATTCCTTGTTTGTCAAGAAGGTAGCCAAGAAACTCTACCCTTTCTGTGCATAACTGGCACTTTTCTTTCTTAACCTTGAGGCCAGCATCTTTGAACCTTTGTAGGACTGTTCTGAGGCGTTTCTCTAATTGACTTTTTGTTGGGGCTGCTATTAATACGTCATCAAAATAGGGCACGACCCCTTTTATACCTTGTAATAGTCTCTCCATCAGGCTTTGAAAGATGCCTGGGGCTACGCTTACTCCAAACTGGAGCCTGTTGCATTTGAATGCACCACGATGTGTGACTATAGTTTGGGCTTCTGCAGTCTCGGAATCAACTGGTAGCTGTTGATACGCTTGGGCCAGATCTAATTTTGCGAATATTCTGCCACCCCAGGTGAATGCAGGAGATGCTGAACGACTGGTACTGGATAGGCGCTCTGCTGTAGCGCGTGATTGAGGGTGGCCTTGTAGTCCCCACAGATTCTCAAGGACCCGTCAGGCTTTATGGGGGTGACAATTGGTGTCTCCCAATGGGCGTGGTCAATGGGTTCTAACATGCCTTGTGCAATTAATTTGTCCAGTTGCTCATCAATTTTGGTTTGAGAGCAAAGGGAACTCGGCGTGGCTTTAGGCGAATGGGTGCAATGTCAGGGCGAAGATTAAATGAAATAGGGGACCCCTTGTACTTGCCTAAGCTTTCGCTGAACACTTCTCAGAAGTCGTGGACGAGGGCTGCCTCCCAGTCATCGTCTTCAGTATGATGGATGCCAGCCATTCCGATTCCTAATGGCGTGAACCACTGAAGGCCCAATAGGCTTGGCCGGTCTCTGTCTACGATGGTGAGTGGTAGAATTGCATTATGTCCCTTGAAAGAGACCTGGAAATGTCAGGTACCTGCGACTGGAATCCGGTTGCCTTGATAATCTTTCAGTATGAGTCTTTGACTGCTGAGGTCTTGGCGTCGGATGTTGGGAATCAGCTGCTTGAGTGTTTTCCAGGATACTATGGATAGTGATGACCCAGAGTCGACTTCCCTGATGCACGGTTTATTTTCAATGGTGACCTTTACATGGATTTTTTTAGCGTCAAGTGATGAAGCGTGGCCGATGGTGATAGTTTGATGAGCCTCTTCTCGTCTGGGTGTGCCGTTAAACCTTCGGGGTCTGCTGTACTGGTTCCACTGATTGCTAGGGCGGGGGCTCTGTGTGGTGGAGTTGCCATCATTCCTCTTTGGGCTGTTCCCTCTCCGTCTGGGGCTGGAATTTCTTTTGTTTCTGCATACCTTTGCAATATGCCCTCGTTTTTCGCAAAAATGACACATGGCATCTAAGAATCTGCATTCAGATCGAGGATAGTTTCCCCCGCATCCGGTGCATTGGTAATTGGATTTATGACCCCGTTGGTCCCATTGCTCACGTTCTGACCGGAGTCTGTGGACTTCTTCCTCCTCGATGTCTGAGGATGATTCGACATCTTCATGATGGGTGGTCGATGTGTACTTGTCTGAAGGTTTCCCAGCATCGTTGGTGGGTTGGCGGTTGGCTCCGCTGGTTCGGCGCATTCGTGCTGCTGATTTACGAGTGGCTTCAGCTGCAGTGGCGTCTCCTATGGCATCTGTAAGCGAGATGTCTCCCTTGGCCATGATCTTGCTCTGGACAGTTGGATCTCTAAGGCCAAGGACGATTCGGTCTCTCATGGCTTCTTCGAGATTGGTGAAGCCACATATCGCCCAGGTTCCTCAGGTCTGCCACGAAATCCCCAATGCTCTCACCTTCACGGTGGCCCCTCTGATAGAACTCGTGTCTGCGAATGAGAGTTGGTACTGCTGGGGTGTAATGGTTGTGCAGGATGGGAGCAAGGGTGTCCCAGTCCATAGTTTTAACTTCAGCTGGCTTTGCTAAGGCTTTAGCCATCTTAAAAATGGCTGGCCCACAATGGGTTAGAAAAACGGCTCGTTTTTTGCTGGGCGTGGCATCTTTGAGGTTGTTGGACTCTAGGAACATTTGAAATCTGTCCATATATGAGTCCCAGTCCTAGCTGGATAGAATGGGGCGGGTGGTATAGCGCTGCTGGCCATGATGCCGTCGTTGCGCTCTGTCAGCCACGTGCTCCTTCAGCTAGCTCAGTTCTCGTAGACTTCGTTGCCTCCGTATCCCATCCTCATCGCCAGTGTTAGATCTGGGAGGATGGTTCAAGAACGGAGGCAAGACTCAGATAACAACAACAGCTCTTTATTAGTGACTTCAGATCTGAGCGAGCTATTCCAGCCGCAGCAGCCCCTTATATAGGGCTGGCTGCGGCTAGGCAGCCAATGAAGGCGATTTGAGTTTGCCGCTCTTGGCAGGGCCAATCGCGGCAGCCTGTTTACTAGCCGATCGCATCAGTCCGTGGCAACCAATCACGATCTGCTATTTGCAGGCCAATCAGAGTTGCAGGCTTTTGAGCCTGCTAGTCCGGATCAGGAATTATTTCAAAATAAAATGTACATGATTCTGCACTAAAATTTCAATTTTGTGGATATTTACTGTGAAATGTACTCTACTGACTGCAGCAAAACTTCTAAATACACATGCATAGCAGTTCCATGTACTATAAACCTATATGTTCATAGTGATAAATTATTAGACCTATTTTTCACTGTGTATCATGAAATTAAAGCTAAACATTAATGACATAACATGCCAGAAATATAGAAAATGGCAATTGAATGCATCTTTAAAATTGAATTTTATTTAAGGAATTTTATATGCAAAGGTTTAAAAGAGTCTTCTTCTTACCACAAAGCCTGCCCACCCAACCAGCAGAGCCTGGAATGATATACATTGATTTTTTTTCAATTCTGGCACCCCTCTCCTCTTTTTCTTTCCTTAGCTAGATAGTTCCTGGGGAGATTCAAGGAGTCAGGAATTAGAAAGGGGATTACACAAATCCCTAAAAATAGGGCAGACTGTATAAAACTGGCTTCACTCATCCCCTCAATGTACTCCCACTGAGAGTATCTGCTATGTTTGTTTTACCCTGGGTATAACCAGAGTCAAAGCCATAGTTCTGGAGGACAGAAGACCATATGCTGAATTTCCTATGTCTCCTCGACTCTCCGAAGTACAGCTAGGATCAGTCTGATAGATAGATCCTTGGCCTCAGTGGTGGAGTTTTGTGCTAATAAATACCATAAGGAGATGAGCACCTGCATGAATACCATTCAGACCCTGAAGCATAAACTATCAACATCATTTGGGGCCTTGTGTATCAGACTGAACAATTAAAAACATTGTAATAGACAAAAGCAATTTCATGTCTTTCAGTTTATTTTCCTATCAACTTCCCTTCTTGATCTGCTCACTTAGAAGGATGACTAGGAAATTTAATGGATGCAAACTTCAAATAATCAGGCCTAGGAAGAACTACAATGGATGTTTGGCTTTTAGGACAGGACAATCATTACAGCCTGCACTTTCACCACTTGAATGAAATATTACTTTGAGTCACCGTGTACTCCAAAAATTGACTTAAGGTGGCTGCAAATTCTTTCTCTGGTGTTGCACATGACAAAATCTTTCCTCCAACACACACTGTACCCAGGTGCTTCCAACCTTTGTTTTTATAACTCCCTGTCTGGGTGATTGGCCCATACCACTCATGCCGGCAGAGGAGGCCTACTATGGGTTTCCTCAGCCTGATTATTCTGGCTGGCAGCATCCAGGAGGACGGCTTTGTCTGTTGTTGCTCCTGCCCTCTGGAACTTCTCTGCCCCCACTTCGGATGTGAGATTGGCCCCAAGCTTCCTATCTTTTCATAAGGGTCTAAAGATGTGGCTTTGCCAGTCTGCTTGAGTGGGGGAAGAGTGCAATGAGTAATAACATATCCTCCCTGCCCCCAACTCCACCCCTGTCATGTGTCTTTGGTTTCTAATGTTGATTTTAACTTTTTATGTTTTAACTTATGTGTAATTGTAAGCCGCCCAGAGTGGTAAGATGGGCACCCAATAATTTTATAAATAAATAAAATAAATAAATACATGGAAACCAGGTGTGGTCCAGTTCTCTTCAGGTTGCCTTAACATTTCAGGGTAATAAAACAAAGGGAAGAAGGAGTTCAAAGCAATTGTCAGTATCCTTGAAGTTTGACCACAAACAGTATATCTAACATCCCTGTGCAATTTTCATGACTAATGTAAAAAATTGTTTAATTTAATATGAGCCATGGTGGTGCAGTGGTTAGAATGCAGTATTGCAGGCTACCTCTGCACACAGTCAGAAATTTGATCCTGGCTCAAAGTTGGCTCAGTCTCTGGTCCTTGCAAAGTTGGTAAAATGAAAACCAAGATTGTTGGGGACAATATGCTGGCTCCTTAAACCACTCAGAGAGTGATATAAAGCATTATGGAGTGGTATATAAGCCATTTCTATTAGTAAGCATATGTAGTCATATACATTAGGGCATGAAAACCTTACTTTTACTGTTGGTATCTGATCATAGCACCAGCAGAAATGCAGTTTATTTTTGTATTTGCACAAATTGGTAGTGGCAGTAATAAATTCCTTACCAAATACACTACTTTGCGAAGTAATCAGAATCTACAACCATATGTGCTAGTGGCTTAATAACTTTTTGGGGAAGCAAGATGTACCCAATTGATCATATGGATTATGATTGAATAAGGACTTGACCCATATTTTGACAATCAATTTCAATTCGGTGGAAGCTGTAAAATTCTACTTTACACTAAAGCTTGGCCAATATATCTTTATCCTGCCTGGAGATAATTTAGCTTAAGATTTCCCTCATCAAAGTGAGACCAGGTAGCATATAAAGTCCCTTTCAAGTCAATCATTTCTACACAGCATTTTGCCTGCTTGCCATTCTTCTTCTTCTGTCACGAAATAAACTCTTGCTAAGTTCACCATAGTGCACAAATACCTATGAAAATTGGTTGTTTCTGTTCCAATTTGGCTTCATTTTCCATCTATGTGATGACTTGACATCACTCTGCTTTGGATGTGTCACAGTCAAAGCTTTTTTCACTTATAATGGGTGTCTATGTTTGGCACATTTAAGGTAGAGCATAAAGAAAATGTCCACATTTGTCATAAGCTGTCAACAGGGAAGAATCTCAATTACTGTCCTATATTGTCTGCTTCCTTTGTAGGTAGACTATTGCACACTGCACATTTGAATAAGATGACAGATCTATTTTAATTGCTTGTCTTAGTCACATTTCAACTCTGTCAATTTGGCAGAAGGAAGGATGTCAACCAAGTGAAGAGATAGTTTCTTTATTTTAAAGGCCAGTACAGATAAAAGAAGAGAATGAGAGGTCAGCCAGCATGAATCTATCAATGCAGGTACACTTGCTGTCAAATGAACTCCTCTTCTGTGGAGACCAACTATTGCATCCTTGTCCTTATAAAAACAATTTGCATTTAAACAACAGGCTGACTATTCACACCCTGTAAAAATTATTCTGAATAACAGACTGGTATTCTGTTGTTGCAAATGGAATCCTCCCCCCCCCCCGCATTTCCCCATCAAAAAGGTACATGTTGTATATTAGCAAAGGATGGGCCCAATTTTTCCTCATGGTCTTCTGTTATCTGATTGTTGAGAAGCAATTGGTATTTTTTACAGTAAACAAAGCCTTTTCATTATATTACTTATATAACCAAAGATATTTTTGTAGATATATGAATCATAGAATCATGGAGTTGGAAGGCAACATGAGCATCCAGTTTTGGTCACTACAATTTAAAAAAGGATGAAGAGACTCTGGAAAGTCTGCAGAGAAGAGCAACAAAGATTATTGCGTAACTGGAGGCTAAAACATATGAAAAACAGTTGCAGAAATTGGGTATGTCTAATCTAGTGAAGGGAGGACTGGGGTGACATAGTTAGTTACTTTATTGTCATTGCACCTCGGACAACAAAATTAAATGCCATCTTCAGTGTACATCATACATAAGAAAACTATATGACAAAACTATAAAAGAAAAACACACATCCTTCACATTCTGTACAATTAAATTCAAAACCCATAATATTGCATTAATATTGCACTATACAGTAGAATTCAATGTAGTTATTGCTCTGGGACAAAAGCTGTTTTTAAGCCTATTTGTCCTTATTTTTATTGTCCTGTACCATCTGCTAGATGATAATAGTTCAAAAAAAGGGTGCCCAGGATGAGATGGATCATTAAGAATGTTTTGAACTTTCTTAAGGTAGTTAAAGCTCTTCCTAGGAGGGGAGAGGGCAACCTATGATTCTTTGCCTCTGGTCAATATTGTTAACCCTCTGGAGTACTGTCCTATCTGCCACTGTGCAATTGGCAAACCATGCATAGGTGCAGTAAGTTAAAATACCATCTGTAGTGCAGCGGTAGAAGGTCACCAGCAGTGATTCATTCAGTTGTTGTTTCCTGAGAAGTCTCAGGTAGTATAATCTCTTCTGGGCCCTTTTAACTGGTGCTATAAGGTGAGCCCCCCAGGTCAGGTCCTCTCTTATGATAACACCCAGAAACTTAAAACTGGCCACTTGCTCCACATGGTCTCCATTAATAACCAAAGGCTTGATGTCTATTCCTTCTATATGCTCCTTGGTCTTACTGGTGTTAAGGACCAAATTATTGTCTCCACATCATGTAGTAGCAGTAGTACAATATCTAAGAGGCTGCCACAATGAAGAAGAGGTCGATCTGCTCCGCGAAACACCTGAAGGCAGAACAAGAAGCAACTAATTAAGGAGAGAACTAAACTAGAACTAAGGAGAAATGTCATTTTAGAATAATCAATCAGTGAGTCAGTCAGTCAGTCAATCAATCCTTCAGTGGAACCATTTGCCTTCAGAAGTTGTGGGTGCTCCATCAATGGACCTTTTAAAGATGAGATTGACAATCATTTGTCTGAAATTGTATAGGATTTCCTGTTTGAGAAGGGGGTTGGGCTAAAAGATCTCCAAAGTTCCTTCCAATTCTGTTATTCTATTATCTAGTCTTCTTCAAAATGCAGGAAAGGTAATTAAATTATTCTTAAAAGTTGGAAGTTCAGCCTCTTCTTAAAAGCATTCAGAGCTGGAGCACTTTGCAAGTAGACTGTTCCACTACAGGTAGTCCTAGTTCATTTACTGACCATTTGAAGTTACATCAGCAGTAAAAAAAGTGACTTTATTTATGACAGTTCCAGCATTCCCATAGGCACATTATTTACTTTCAGATGCTTGACCACTGACTCACATTTATGATGGCTGCAGTGTCCCAGAATCATGTGATCTCCTTTTGCAACCTTCTGACAAGTAAAGTCAATGGAAAAATCAGATTCACTTATTGTTATTAATTTAACAACTGCAGTGATTCACTTAACAAATGTGGCAAGAAAAGTCATAAAATTGGGGCAAATCTTACTTAACAAATTTCTCAATTGTGGTCATAAGTTGAGAACTGCCTGTATTTATAGATTTTACCATCATAATTTTTTTCTTGTATATTTAAATAAAATGAAAGTTGCACTCATTTCTGGTTCTATTTTGCCTGGAAATGGAAAATAGTTCCAGCCTGTGCTACTTATGGCAGTTTTTTTTTTAATATAGTCAAATTTGATATTATGTGTTAGTTTTTTCAGTTCAAACATTTCAGCCTGTCCTCGCTGGCCATATCCTCAGACAAGAGGCAGAATTTCAAAATCATGCCCTCAACTATTTTCTCATAACTGCCTTCTCTTAATTTCATAATGGCAGTGATGTTGATTGTGTCCTTCACTCAGTTTTCTAGTTGTGTCTATATTTCCTGCTTTTACTGAATCTTTTTGTCCTCCAATGTTTTCTCTTAGTAGGTATTTGAATGAGGAAAGTCCATTTGACTTGGTTTTATGAAGAACCACATAACATTCTCAAATTCTCTCAAGACCAAAATAAGTGGCAGTTATTTCTGAATCAGATGATTTCTGATATTATTCTGATAAATGTCTTCTCTGCAGTTAAGAAAGGTGACACCCAGTAACAATAGAAATACTACTGATATTTTAATCTGTGTTAACATCTCTATCCCTATCTAATCTATGCTAACATCAAATTTTTTCCTCTTAATGTATATTCTGTGAACCTAAGCTTGGTTCATACACAGAGACCTTAATCAGCTATGTGTTAGGTTTTGCTCAACAAGAAAATAGCATTCAACCACATGCTGAATCACTTGCTGATCATTGTATTAAGAAAATTTTGTGTGAAGGCATATGAGCTTCCTTAATTATGTGAAAATGCCTCCAATGCCTGATGCCTCTTAATCACTTGCTTTGCTTTTTAAAAATCTCATTGGAATTGGTGCAGAAATATTTTTAATAAAGTTTGAAATGAGAGAGACAGTGATGGTTCATCAAGTCTGTGTATATAATTTTTAAAACAAGTAGGCTGATCTCTCTAGATAAGTGAGATGCAACTTCACAAAAGTTGTAGAGTGCAGAGGAAGAACTTCTACTTGCATGAAAAACGTAGAAAACAGGCAGTGGCAATGTGTTGTCAAAGTCACCTGTGTACCTAAAGATCCCTCCCTTTACAATGGAAGGTTTCCTGATTTACAGCTAACATGTTGAAAAGAATGAAAAACAGCAATCTTTATAATCATTGTCCTTTGCCCTGAAATCCTTCTGGCACTATATAGGACCATAAACATTCTTGAGAAATACAAATAACAACTGGTGCATTACTTGGAAATACATCAACTCTTTCAGAAGTAACACAAAGTTACATCCAAGTTTCCCAGGAGCTTGCTATTCCTGAGACCATTGTCTGTGAACTGTCCTTAAATATCACATTTTGGTTCTTACTATGTTACAGAGCTCCTGATTATGACATTGAACATGTAAACAAGATAAATACACTACTAACATGGACAGCATCCTGCCCACATGCTTTTACCTTTCTTGGTGACTTCAATCTACCTCATATTAACTGGACCCTTAACAAGTGTACAACTGAACCCATACGTGCAACCTTCTACAATGCTGTAACAAATCTGAGACTAGAACAACTAGTAACCAACAACACTAGACTTAACAACTGCCTCAATCTCATTTTCTGCAATAGTTTGAATTCAATTTACAGAATACAAATTAAAGAATCCTTTTTCAACAGTGACCACAACATGATTGACTTTTGTCTCAACATATGTCCACACAAAAAATCATCACAATGATGGAATCCCCAATTATGACATCAAAAAAGGCAACTATGATTTTATAAACAATGATCCCTCATTCCTTGATTGGCAATTTCTATTCACTGGATGCAATACTGTAGAAGACCATTACAACATATTTTTACTTGAAGTCAAAAGAGTCATCAAACTATATGTACCAATAACAACTCCCAAAACCAGAAAAAAACAAATTACCCATAACAATAAGGAAGCTTCAATCCAAAAAGAAATCACTTTGGCAAAAAAACAAATCTGGTCACGTTACCAACTTCAAAAGCCAATACAAAAATTTATGCCACCAGATAAAGACTGAAAGCTATCCACTACCATAGCTGAACCTCTAAGTATAATCTTTGAAAAATCTTTCAGGAACAGCTCCTTGCCAAAACTATGGTCACAAGCCACGGTCATCCCCATCTTCAAAAAAGGAGACCCCAGCCTAGTTGAAAATTACAGACCAATCTCTTTATGCTGTGTCACCTGTAAAGTCATGGAATCAATTATTAACCAATCCATCATCCTCCACTTAGAAACAAACAGCCTACTCTCTAATAAACAATTTAGTTTCAGGAAAATCTGCAATCTCTTACACTGCAAAAACATATGGACTACACAACTCAATCAGATCAAAGCAATAGTCACAATCTACATAGACTTCTGTAAAACCTTTGATTCAGTGGTACACAGCAAACTACTCCTAAAACTAAAATCTTATGGTATCTCTGGACACCTGCATAACTGGACAGGAGCATTCCTGTCAAACAGACAACAAATGGTCAAAATTGGGAGCATCCTATCAAATTATATACCTGTCAACAGTGGTGTCCCCCAAGGCAGTGTTCTAGAACTAACTCTTTTCATACTCTACATAAATGACCTCTGTGATCATATTAAGAGCAACTGCATTCTTTTTGCTGATGATGTAAAGCTATTCAACAACACAGACTGTTGTGACTCCCCTTCAAAATTCAAACGAACAAAACAGAAAGCAGCCGTTT
>NW_020769309.1:47103479-47146729 GCF_900518735.1 Pseudonaja textilis
AACTCATATCAATCACAGGAGCTGAATCCAAGCCCGGAGCCACAACAACAGACAATACTGCTACCCTTCAAAAAGACCTTGACTATATATCAGAATGGTAAACCAAATGGCAACTTCAAATCTCAACAAATAAATGCTCTGTTTTACATATCAGCAAAAAAAACAAAAACAAAAAACAGAAAATAAAGTACAGGCTGAATAGTCAAGAACTTGTTGATGATCCAAACTATGTCAAGGATCTTGGAATATTCATCTCTAATGATCTAAGTCAGGGGTGTCCAACCTTTCACCTTCCCTGGGCCACATTAGAAGATGAAAATTTGGTTTGGGCCGCACATAAAATAAAATAACAGTAACAATACCTGATCATCCAAAAAAACCATAGAAAACATAGTTAACATATTAAATTTATTTTGAAATGAAGTTAGTGAGATGTTTTTATTATTTATTATTAATTATTTATTAAAAATTATTTATTTTTTATCACAGTTTTTTTATCACGGTTTTTTTATCATGGTTTATTTTCCGGCCAAATTTTGCAGAGGGGGGGGAGAAAGCTCGCCCGCCTCGCGCCTACCTCTCCTCCTGCAAATGGCCCGGCTGGATGAGGCAGGACTGGAAGGCAGAAGCAGCAGCAGCAGCGGGGGCAGAAGCAGCGGCGGGGGCAGTGGCGGCAGCGATGGCAGGGGCAGAAGTGGCAGCGGGGGCAGAAGCGGCAGGGGCAGAAGCAGTGGTGATGGCGGTGGTGGCAACAGCAGGAGGTGGCGCTCTGACGGCGCCTGCTTTTTCTGTTGCTGCTTGGCCTGGCGCTCGCCTCGCCCTGCCTCACGCCTGCTTCTCCTCCTCCTCCTTGCTGGCTCTGGCACGAAGGTTGGGGTGGGCACTGGGCCGCATTACAAGGTGACCTGGGCCGCATGTGGCCCTTGGGCCGCAGGTTGGACAAGCCTGATCTAAGTGCTAGAGCCCACTGTAACAACATAGCCAAAAAGGCGTTAAGAGTTGTTAATCTAATCCCATGTAGCTTCTTCTCTGGTAATATCACACTACTAACAAGAGCATACAAAACATTTGCTAGACCTGTACTTGAATACGGCTCATCAGTCTGGAACCCACATTACATATCTGATATTAACACAGTTGAGAAAGTCCAGAAATATTTCACAAGAAGAGTTCTCCTCTCCTCTACTCGTTGCAGAATACCTTATGCAAGCAGACTTGAAATTCTAGACTTAGAAAACCTAGAACTACACCACCTTTGGTCCGATCTAAGTATAATATATAAAATCATACATTGCAATGTCCTGACTGTCAATGAATACTTCAACCATAACAACACAAGAGCAAACAATAGATACAAACTCAAGGTTAATCGCACCAAACTTGATTGCAGGAAATACGACTTCAGCAACAGAGTGGTCAATGTCTGGAATACTCTACCTGACTCTGTGGTTTCTTCCACAAACCCCAAAAACTTTAACCTTAGACTGTCTACTATTGACCTCACCCCTTTCCTAAGAGGTTTGTAGGGGGCATGCATGTATTCATAACTATGCTTTTTTTACTTATACCCATTATCTTGTAAGCAATTGACAAAAATAAAAAAATAAAATAAAAAAAGACAAGATGAAGTGATAGGGAGCACTTTGAGAGTTAGGAATGGACCAATTTTATCGAACTATATTTCTGGTAATCAGGTATTTTGTGATTGGTCATGGCACCCTGCCATTTTGTGAATATTTAATGCTTCTCTCCGGAAGGAGTGATTTGCTTATTTGATGAGAGTGCTGACAGCTTCTCCCAAACAGTGGAAATATTTCCTGTGAGAAAAATGCATATTACTGTGAACTACATTTGAAGTATTTTCATTATTAATACTACCTTCTCCTCACTTCCTGGAGAATCTCTGAGCACATTTTACTTTTTTTGTAAGTGGAGGTATAGCTCTTAAGTACAGTCTTTCTTCAGTTCCAAATGCAATCTAGCAACCTTTGTCCTGAAGTAGAAAAAAATTAGTTGTCTCTACTGGGCTTTTAGATGATGCTATGACAGTTATATCAAGAGTGCCGAAGTCCTTTTATGGTGAAAGGATCAGCTGGTGATATCACCATTGGCCAGGGGGGCTCCTTTCACTTCCACATTTGGGCCACCAAAGTGGTACCCATTTATGTACTTGCAGTCACTCACTTTTAAATTGATGGGTTGGCAGGAGCTAGAACATGGGATAGGAGCTCAACCTATCTCATGATAGCAATTGGGTCTCAAACACACCAGCTGATTGTCAGCCCATGGTCCTAAACCTCATGAGCCACCATATTCCTTATGATAAAAGAACAGGGATGGATATTCATCTGTGATTCTCAGCATATCTATGGAAAAGCAAAATCATGTGAAGTTATGTACTGCACATGGACATAATGACCCATTAAATGAAAAATACTACTAAAATATAAAGATAAATGCCTCACTCTTTACAAGCTCACATGAACTATAATAGAAAGATAAGTTGCATGAACTGTACATGCACAAAGATCTCCCTACATTTCTTGATGGACTAGTTATTGAGAGAATGTTATCTTTAAATACAATTGCTTGTGCACAAATATGCATAAATCTGCATAACTTTTGAGAGGATCCTTTACCCCATTTCATACCATCAGCTGATCCATCGGAAGAGAAATTATGTGCATTCCAGCTTCAAAACTCCTGTAACTCACATATCCAAAAGTTGAACACCTAACTCTTTTCTATTTTTGCAGGAAAATTCCTTATTGTAAAAATGCTCAGATTTTTGTTGTTTCATTACCACCATTTTGCCACAAATTCACATAGTTGAATAAATATATGGGTTAAATAGTAGCTTGTCTTCTTAGCCAAATGAGCTTTCTTTATAACCCAAATTTACTCTAGTTTTATAAACTTTTGATGATATCTTGATCATCTTATCATCACCTAGACAACTACTGTGTTTCTCATAAAATAAGGGCCTTATTTTTTTTGAGCCCCGAAAAAATGGCTAGGATGTCTTTTGGGGGTGACTTAATTTCCTCCCCCACACGCACCCCAACCTAGAATGCCCCATGCACACTCACCTCTCCACAAGCCTGCTTCTATTGGCCGATGAAAGCTCCGCAAAGGCAGAGTCATCAGCCGCTTCTATTGGCTGGTGGAAACAGCATCGTGGAGAGGTGAGTGTGCATGAGGCGCTCTAGGTGTGTGTGTGTGTGGGGGAGGAAATCTATTGGCTGGTAGAAGCACCCTCGTGGTGAGCGCCCACACGGACTCCCCTTACCACGAAGCTATTTCTATTGGCCAAATGGAAGCTCCCCAAAGGCAGAGTTACCAGCCATCTATCGGCTGGTAGAAGCGGCCTCAGGGCGAGTGCCCATGCACAGTCCCCTCACCATGAAGCCATTTCTATCAGCCAATGGAAGCTCCCCGAAGGCAGAGTCACCAGCCGCTTCAGGGCGAGGCATTGCTGCCTGCAGAGTGCTCCTGACGGGAGCTCCCCATGTGCACTCCCCTAGCCACAAAGCCATTTCTATTGGCCGATAGCAGCTCCCCAAAGGCAGAGTCACCAGCTGCTTCTATCGGCCATTAGAAGTGGCCTCAGGGCGAGCGCCCCATGCACACTCCCCTCACCACAAAGCCACTTCTACCATCTGATAAAAGCAGCTGGTGACTCTGCCTTTGGGAAGCTTCCATCGGCTGATAGAAACAGATGGTGATGCTGCCTGTTCCGGACTAGCAGGCTCGTAGCCTGCAAATCTGATTGGCCCACTGATAACCGATCGTGATTGGTCGCCATAGACTGATGCGATTGGCCAGTAAATGGGCTGCCGCGATTGGCCCTGCCAAGAGCGGCAAACTCAAATCGCCTTCATTGGCTGCCTAGCCGCAGCCAGCCCTATATAAGGGGCTGCTGCGGCTGGGGTTAGTTGCTCAGATCTGAAGTCACAAATAAATAGCTGTTGTTGCTATCTGAGTCTTGCCTCCGTTCTTGAACCGTCCTCCCAGATCTAACACTGGCGACGAAGGTGGGATGCGGAGGCAACGAAATCTATTGAATTGAGCTAGCCGAAGGAGCACGTGGCTGACAGAGCACAAAGACGGCGACATGGCCAGCAGCGCTAAACCACCCGCACCATTCGATCCAGCTAGCGAAGACTGGGACTCGTACATGGACAGATTTCAAATGTTCCTGGAGTCCAACAACCTCAAAGATGCCATGCCCAGCAAGAAACGAGCCGTTTTTCTAACCCATTGTGGGCCAGCCGCTCCCATCCTGCGCAACCATTATGCCCCAGCCGTGCCAACTCTCATTCACAGACATGAGTTCTACCAGAGGGACCAATGTGAAGGTGAGAGTGTTGGGGATTTTGTGGCATTTCTGAGGAACCTGGGCGGTTTGTCTGGCTTTGCCAACCTCAAAGAAGCCATGAGAGATCGCATCATCCTTGGCCTCAGAGACCCAACCATCCAGAGCAAGATCATGGCCAAGGGAGACATCTCGCTTGCAGATGCCATAGCAGATGCCACAGCAGCCGAAGCCACTCGTAAATCGGCAGCACGAATGCATCGAATCAGCGGGACCAACCGCCAACCTACCAACGATGCTGGGAAACCTTCAGACAAGTACACATCGACCACCCATCACGAAGATGTCAAGTCATCCTCAGACAGCGAGGAAGAAGAAGTCCACAGGCTCCGGTCAGAACATGAGCAATGGGACCAGCAGGGTCGCAAATCCAACTACCAAAGCGCTGGATGCGGGGGAAACCATCCCCGATCCGAATGCAGATTCTTAGATGCCATATGCCGTTTTTGCGAGAAATGGGGACACATCGTGAAGGTATGCAGAAACAAGAGAAATTCCAGCCCCAGACGGAGAGGGAGCAGCCCAAAGAGAAATGATGGCAATGCCACCACGCAGAGGGACTGCCCTAGCAATCAGTGGAACCAGTACAGCAGACCCCGAAGGTTTAACGGCACACCCAGATGAGAAGAGGCTCATCAAACCATCACCATCAGCCACACTTCATCACTTGACGCTAAAAAGATCCAAGTAAAGGTCACCATTGAAAACAAACCGTGCAACATGGAAGTCGACTCTGGGTCATCACTATCCATGGTATCCTGGAGAACACTCAAGCAGCTAATCCCCAACATCTGACGCCAAGACCTCAGCAGTCAGAGACTCATACTGAAAGACTATCAAGGCAACCGGATTACAGTCGCAGGTACCCACCATGTACAGGTCTCGTTCAAGGGACACAAGGCAATTCTACCACTCACCATCGTAGACCGAGACCGGCCAAGTCTATTGGGCCTTCAGTGGTTTGCGCCATTAGGAATCGGAATGGCTGGCATCCATCATACTGAAGACGATGACTGGGAGGCGGCTCTCGTCCACGACTTCCGAGAAGTGTTCAACGAAAGCCTAGGCAAGTACAAAGGGTCCCCTATTTCATTTAATCTTCACCCCGACATTGCACCCATTCGCCTAAAGCCACGCCGAGTTCCCTTTGCTCTCAAATCCAAAATTGATGAGCAACTGGACAAAATAATTGTGCAAGGCGTGTTAGAACCTATTGACCATGCCCGATGGGAGACACCAATTGTCACCCCCATAAAGCCTGACGGGTCCATAAGAATCTGCAGTGACTACAAGGCCACCCTCAATGATGCGCTACAGCAGAGAGCCTACCCAGTACCAGTTGTTCAACATCTCCTGCATTCACTTGGGGGTGGCAAAATATTCGCAAAATTAGATCTGGCCCAAGCGTATCAACAGCTGCCAGTTGATCCCGAGACTGCAGAAGCCCAAACTATAGTCACATATCGTGGTGCGTTCAAATGCAACAGGCTCCAGTTTGGTGTAAGCGTAGCCCCAGGCATCTTTCAAAGCCTAATGGAGAGACTACTACAAGGGATAAAAGGGGTCGTGCCCTATTTTGGTGACATATTAATAGCAGCACCCAAAAAAAACCAATTAGAAAAATGCCTCAGAACAGTCCTACAGAGGTTCAAAAACGCTGGCCTCAAGGTTAAGAAGGAAAAGTGACAGCTTTGCACAGAAAGGGTGGAATTTCTTGGCTACCTCCTTGACAAGCAAGGAATCCACCCCACAGAAAAAAAATTGGCAGCTATCAAAAATGCCCCAAGACCCAAAAACAAAACTGACCTCCAAGCCTTCCTGGGACTTATTAACTTTTATAACATCTTCCTACCCCAGAAGGCGACTGTTGCTGAGCCCCTTCATAGACTACTCGATAAAAGGGCATCCTGGATTTGGGGACGTTGGGAGGAACACGCCTTCCAGCAAGTAAAAGACCTCCTTACCTCAAAGGCAGTATTAATTCAGTATAACGAGACACTACCTTTGACTGTCACATGTGATGCCTCACCATTTGGGGTGCGGGCCATCCTGAGCCACATCCTACCAAATGGCTCAGAAGCACCAATTGCATTTTTTTCACGAACTCTATCAAAAACAGAAAGAAACTATAGCCATTTAGATAAAGAAGCCCTTGCTATTGTCTCTGCAATTAAAAGATTTCATGAATATGTTTATGGGAGACCATTTTCTATTATAACGGATCATAAGCCACTACTTGGGATCCTGGCGGGCGACAAACCTACTCCACACATTCTCTCCCCCAGAATGACGGTCAGAATTTCTCGCTGCCTACGACTGTCAATTAAAGTATCGCCCAGGGAAATCTATTCCCCACGCAGATGCCTTGAGCCGCTCACTGCTACCCGAGCCACAGGAAGACCCAGCTCCCACACTCCCGGTACTGCAAATAGAGACAATGACATCGCCTCCACTAACGGCCCAAGACATCGCCTTTGAAACCAAAAGAGACTCTTGTTTGGCATGAGTTCTTGGCTGGGTGGAGAGGGGATGGCCAGATTATGACACTAAGGAAATGTTTAAGCCATTTAAAAACAGACAAACAGAACTTTTCTCACAAAAGGGGTGCATCTTGTGGGGAGACCGAGTTGTTGTACCAACTAAGTTACAAAAAAGGGTCTTGCAAATGCTACACGATGGACACCTGGGCATCGTGCGTATGAAAGCACTGGCAAGAAGTTACGCCTGGTGGCCAGGTATGGACAAACAAATCGAAACCTGGGTCGCCTCTTGTAACAAATGCCAGGAAAACCACTCAGCTCCACCTAAAGCCCCACCAGCAGAATGGGAAACACCCAGGGGTCCTTGGTCTCGCATTCATATTGACTTTGCGGGACCTACGAGAGGCCACACCTTCTTAATAAGTGTAGATGCCTACTCAAACTGGCTTGAGGTCAATAAAATGAAAGCAACCACTACTGAGGCAGTCATTAAAAAACTGAACAGACTCTTCGCCACACACGGGTTACCAGATGTCCTGGTCTCTGACAATGGGCCCCAATTTACTGCCTTAGCTTTTGAACAGTATTTAGCGGAACAGGGCATCTGACACGCACTCACATCGCCGGCTCATCCTGCGGCGAATGGCCAGGCTGAACGAATGGTTCAGTTTACAAAGAAAACCCTACAGAAAATGGATCAAGGTAACATCCACGACAAAGTCACTAGAATGCTGCTCCTGCAACACATCACACCAAACAGCATGACCAACAAGAGCCCAGCTGAACTCCTAATGGCCAGGAAACTCAGATCGCCTCTCGATCGTTTGCACCCTGCCTACACCCCGGAAAAGCCCCTGGGTTCCAGCAGCAAGCACCGTGTTTTCAAGGTAGGAGACCTTGTTTTCGCAAACATTTTTTCTGGGGATCCCCTTTGGATTCCTGCCCAAGTAACTCAAGTTACGGGCCCCTGCTCCTACCGTCTACTCACCACTGATGGCAGAGCATGGAAACGCCATATTGACCAGCTGCGCTCCAGACTAACCACATCTTCCAACCCTGACCCTAACTTTGACACTAGGGGGGGAGGGGAAGCAGTGAACTCAGAATTAGAACCAACACCTGCTTATTCTGAACTAACACCGAGATCACTGCACCATGGTTGGCAACACTCACCAGCTGCAGCTGAGACAGGACAGTCAAACGCTTCGCCAAGAAGTAGCAACCAGGCAGGTTCAGCGAGCCCCGGGAGCCATGGCAGTAACAGTGAGGCTGAGGACGCTATCACCCCAGGGACACCAGAGGAGAGCCCTGACCATGGCACCGGCTCACCGTTCCTGTTTGATCCAGCTAACAATCCATCTGAACCTGGATTTGAACAGGGACAATTGGAATTGCGCAAGTCAGGTAGACAGGTGTGAAGACCTGCCTACCTGCGAGACTATATTACTCCACTGCTTAAACGGAACTGAGAGGGGAGGGGTGTTCCGGACTAGCAGGCTCGTAGCCTGCAAATCTGATTGGCCCGCTGATAACCGATCGTGATTGGTCATAGACTGATGCGATTGGCCAGTAAACGGGCTGCCGCGATTGGCCCTGCCAAGAGCAGCAAACTCAAATCGCCTTCATTGGCTTCCTAGCCGTAGCCAGCCCTATATAAGGGGCTGCTGCGGCTGGGGTTAGTTGCTCAGATCTGAAGTCACAAATAAAGAGCTGTTGTTGCTATCTGAGTCTTGCCTCCGTTCTTGAACTGTCCTCCTAGATCTAACACTGCCTTTGGGGAGCTTCCATCAGCCGATAGAAATGGCTTCATGGCGAGAGGACTGCACATGGGCACTCATCCTGAGGCCGCTTCTACCAGCTGATATAAGCGGCTGGTGACTCTGCCTTTGGGGAACTTCTATCGGCCAATAGAAATGGCTTCGTGGTGAAGGGAGTGTGCATGGAGCACTCCTGTTAGGATTACTCCGTGGGCAGCCATGCCTCACCCCGATGTGGCTGGTGACTCTGCCTTTGGGGAGCTTCCATCAGCCGATAGAAATGGCTTCGTGGTGAGGGGAGTACACGTGGGTGCTCGCCCCAAGGCCGCTTCTTCCGGCTGATAGAAGTGGCTGGTGACTCTGCCTTTGGGGAGCTTCTATCAGCCGATGTTCTATCAGTAGTAGATTGGGGTATTCTAGCCTAGGCTACCTGCAAGGTGGTCCTAAAGGCAAGTTTTCTCCCTCCCTTCCCCCCCCCCCCCCATTTCTCTTCACCTCAAGTAGTTTTAACGAATGATGTGAGAAATGGCAGGGAAATGCATGGATTAAATAGGCCTAAATTTTGAGGGTGGGGCTTAATTTCACCTCATGCCTAGAAATCATGCTGGGCCTTCCTATTGATGGAGGCTGTATTGTAGGAAAAACATGGTATTTGTGCAAAGTAGCTTTCTGATTCAGGGCTTTCAAAGATAAAGGAATGAAGAAATGAACAAAAATGCAACTACATAATTCAAACAAAACATTTAAACAACATAAATGTCTTCTATAATAGATAGAAGTAGACTGTTTTTGACCCTGGAAGCTTCATTTGCATTGATTACAGGCCTACATTCTGAAAAAATTCAGAGAGAACCTTCTGCGTGATGGAAAAAAATTTCAACCCTTGTAACGAATCACTCAGAAGTGGAATACATCTCGAAGCTTTCAGAAAAGAACCAGATCTATACTCTAGCAACCTATTGTCTGTTTAGAAATGGCATTCTTGAAATTATCTTTGAAATTATTTTACTCTCTTCTTTTTCAGTTATAATATCCAACTGTACTTTACTTGGCTTGGCTATTGACCATGCAAGCTGCAAAATCCCCCTCCCCACAGTAAATCTTTAAAATGTTCTTAGAAACAAATTTCATATAGAATATAATTATGGTTGGTTTGATGTGTCACTCTGGGGCTCTTAAAAATAAACTGAAAGTTTGACACGGATACCAAGTATGACTAGAAAAAAGATAACTAAGAAAAATACACTTTCTGAAAAGAAACAATGGCATTCAGAAACACAGAAACAATGGCTATGCCAATGAAACTAACCCAAATCAATTTGAGGTATCAAATCTATCCAGGGACGTTTATTATTTGAAATGGAAAGATTGTTTTTCCTCTCCTTCTGTTGGGGTTTTTAGACCAAGTTAAATAGCATGTCCTTTAAATGAAGCACATTTTTGTACTCGCTCAGTTATTAAATTCCAGGAAGTAAATTAGGCAGATCCTGACAAGTTAATCAAGTCTACAAAGGAATATTAGAATTAACTATTCATATGGTTTGAAAGAAGAATGATCATTAAATCGAGGCTATACTAAAGGGATCCCAATCAAGCTTATTAACCATTTAACAACCTTTTCAAGCTAAACAAAATAACAAACTATAATTGCTGTTCCATTGTTATTCTTTTCTGATTTTCCCTGCCTGAGCAGAGGTTGGACTAGAAGACCTCCAAGATCCCTTCCAACTCTATCATTCCATTCCATTCCATTCCATTCTGTCTCCCCCTTTGGAAATAGTGCCGAAATTTTAATCGTTTCACAATAGTTTACAGAACTATAGTTTGGAATAGTTTACAGAATCTGGATTTTCATCTGTGCTGGCTTCCAAGCTGTATCCCAGTCCAATGCCAACACATTGTTTAAGTAAGAATAATGCAATATCTTCATTTAAGCTCAAATTAAATCTAGGTGATTGGAACAGATTTGTGAGATGCCTGAATTAAATTTAGGCTTTCTAAATCATGTAAGATCCAAATCTGAATCTTATTGAATCTTGGTTGATCTAAGATCCAGAACAATAAGTACCCTTCCACATAGCTGGAATTCTGATAACAGATGATTCTAGATTATGTGAATATATTTGAATATACTTAATAATTTGATCTGCATGTGGAAATGTGGAAATTTTGATACACATCCCCAGAATGGAAGACAGTAGTGGCTGCTGAAGAACTGAACTAAAACTATTACTTGTACAGACAGAAATACTGGGACAAGGTAATTGAGTGCTTAGTTTTATGATAGGGTAGGATGGAAGACTGGTATGAGGGACAAAATCAATTTATGATCAAAATTACATGTGATTTAAGAAAAATGTGGTTCTTCCACTGTGCAATCTCAATTTACTATATTTTTGACCTCAGGATCTTTTTATCTGCCTCTATTTCTTACCTTTTAAGTTTTTCAGCAACTTTCTAACAACACACTTATAATACAAATATTATTCATATTCTATGTCTATATGAAATGTAAGAAATTGGAAAAAGCTTTTTTCCCCCAAGCCAGGTCAGCATTATGGGAATGAAAAGAGTATGTATTAAGGAAAATGAAATATTTTGCCTTTTTTTTAAGACAACTTTTTTTAAGTTGAGGAGACAAAGCCCACAGTCCTTTAAAGAACAACTCCAGGTGGCATATATATAGAGAACCATGTTTGATACATTATCTTCCTTTATGTTCCCTTTTCTTTCATGATTATTTATAACTGGAAAGTCAATATGGTTGTAATCTGTGTTGATTGATATGTTTCATCAATTAATCAATTATCAATTAATAAACACACATATATTTTCTACATCGTGATCTATCTCTAACTTGGCCATTCACCTCTTCCAATGGTGTACTATTACTACTGTAACTGAATCTATCCACTTATAGGCTGCTAGTTATTTTTCTCTTTCCTTCCACATTTCCCAAGATCAGTCTTCTTCAGAGAATTGGGCCTTCAAAGTATCAGAACTGATCAAAATATGATAGATAATTTGAGCCTGGTTATTTATGCTTTGAGTGTGTTGATTTGCTTGATAATTCAATGGTTTGTTGCTTTGGGGAGAGAGTAAAGAAAAAGAAGAATAAGAAAAGAAAAATAAGAACCTGAATTTTCCTAGCTTCCTGCCTAATCAAAATATTGTTGAGCAAAGGTCTCATAGAAATATCAGTATTGTTACTTGAGCAATATCAGTACATTTTTGATACACAATGAAACGTTTCATTAAATTAAAACATGAGAGAGCCCCTGGGTGGTTAAGCAATCCAAGTTTTTCATCTCTCCCATCTTAATTTATGCTTTGGCCTAAGAATTCATTAAAACATTAAGATTTGATTAATACTGGCAAAAAAACCTAGTGTGTAGCACATGCTATTATTTCAAAATGTGACCAAGAGGAATCCACATATCATATAACCTATTGCTGCTAAATAGTGCATTCCTATAGTTATGTGTATTTTGAAAAAAAAGATACAAAATAATGATGTTGGAGCTTAAAACGAAACTTTTAAGCTCCAATATCATTATTCTGTAGAAGAGATTTCCTTGATTCTCAGGGTGGGTTAGGTTAAGGCAGAATAGAAAGCTTAAAGTTAGATGGCCAAAGAATTCAACCAGTACTTCAAACTACCTAAACAATAAAATGTTAATAATCTCTAATCACATAAACAACTATAATGAAATAATACAACATATCAAGATTTATAACATTATAATACCTAGGAAAAAAAGAGAAAACCATCCAGATACTGATTTAAATATGAGCCAATATGTCAGGAAGGGAAAAACACAGCAAAAACAAAAACAAAAAAATTGTCCTAGGTATTATTAATAGAAGTATATCAAGGTTATACTTCTATTAATAATACCTAGGACAAATTTTTGTGAGCTCCAGTTACTTGTTCCAGCTTCAGCCAACTTAGTAGTTCAAAAGCATGTAAAAATGTATGTAGAAAAATAGGAACCACTTTGGTGTGAAGGTAACAGCGTTCCATGTGCCTTCGGCATTTAGTCATGCCATCCACATGACCACAGAGATGTCTTCAGACAGCATTGGCTCTTTGGCTTTGTAACGGAGATGAGCACCACCCCATAGAGCCGGAAATGACTAGCACATATGTGCGAGGGGAATCGTTACCTTTTTATCAAGGCCAAGAAAAATTTAAAAAAAATATTCTTCATTGGCCACACATATCTTCAGTATAGCATACAGTTTTGCACACCCATGTTATAGGAAGGACATTAACAAACAAGCATGTCCAAAGGACAGCCACCAAGAATATCAAGGTTAAGAAAGGAAAAAAAAATGAGGACAGTTTAAAAGTATTGGGTATCCTTAGCCTGAGAAGAGAAATCTAAGTTAACATTGCTTTTAACTGTGGTTTTCTTAATGGTTTTATTGTAAATTGTCCAGAGTCATTTAGGTGAGATGAGTGATATAGAAATTTGATAAAAAACATTAAAATAGTCCAAGGGAATTAAAGGACAAAACATTATTTTCATGTTCTGCCACTCTAAAAGTTTCATGAGAACTTAATTTCACTCACAGGTTTAAAAAGTGACAGCTAACATTAGTAGGAAGACTTTCCTATGACTTCTTTTCAAGAACAATCACAAATCATTGCCTCCTACTTACCTAGCAGCCTCCCAGGTTCCAGATGGCCTCAAGCTGTGAATTATTTTTATGGTTGCTGGCAGTCCTTTTTAAAGTACCTTGATAGGATAATAAGATTGAGTATGTTGCTGTCTAAAGTGTTTTGCCCATGCTTGAGCGAGAAAATAGTTTATGTCATTTTAAACAGTGCTTTTAAGTGTAAGCAAGCAGTTTAAACCTTTAGGATCTCAAACATACTGTTCTACCTCTTACCGGATAATATGTAAGTATATTCAGACAATCAGCACAAAAACTTCAAAAAAGGCAGTAGAGTAGAATATATGTCATTATATTAAGGGGTGGGATTCAAATTTTTTAACAACCGGTTCTGTGGGCATGGCTTAGTTGGTGGGTGTGGCTTGGTGGTCATGTGACTGGGTAGATATGGCTTGGTGGTCATGTTATTGGCTGGGTGCAGCCAACTCAATATCACTCACTTCGAGGCACGCATCTCCTCACCTGGTCTCTCATGACTGTGGGGATGCTACAACAGTTGTGTGAAAAATGGTCATAAGTCACTTTTTTCAGTGCCATTGTAACTTTGAATGGTCACTCCACACAAGCAAAGTACCAGCAAAGGAGGGGGAAAAAACTTCAGAGACGCTCCTGAGACAGGAAGTCTAGTCATGCCAAGAATGTAATAAGGGTAAATGGAGAAGCAGTTTCTATAAGCAACACCAGAATGTTTCCTTTCTGCCTTCCTTACAGGATTAGGCCAGTAATTTCTTCTAACAACCAGTTCTCTGAACTGCTTAGAATGTTAACAACCAGTTTTAGCGAATAGGTACGAACCGGTAGAATCCCACCCCTGATTATATTCTTTTAAGACTTTGAGATTTAGTCCAACTAGAACAAGCAACAAATATTCCATACTTTATCTACTATATGTTCCCACTATATGTAAGGTATCACTGTAGATCTTGTTTAATTTGTGAAAAAGCATTTCCTTCTTAATTGCTTTAATTATTATTAATTGAGTTGTTTCAATTCCTAGCAACCACTTAGATAAATTTTCTCCATTGTGATCTATCCTTAATCTGGTTTCTCAGATCTTCCAATGGTGCATTTATTGCTTGCTACTGGTCATTCTCTTCTTTTTCTTTCATCTTATCTACTGCAAGTTGATTGTGGGGATATCTTCAATTTTTGGATGCACTGTGCTTTAATTAACTGCTTCTACTAATGTATATAGATTCCAGACTGGTGTCTAATCCATTGTTGTGAACCTACTCAATATTGCTCCTTCATATATCTTCAGACCATGTGCTGCAATTTTCTTCTGTTTAAAAATAAGGAGGAAAAGGAAACTCAACTAGTCCAATGTAAGCTGCAACACAATGTTATCGTTTTAGAAAAGCTGAAGGAAGGACCTACTTTTTAAATCCTCTTTTCTTTAATTTATTGCAAGTAATTTATCATGCCCATTATGTGTTAAACTTATCATCCTAAACCTGGATGCAGATAAGAACCTTATATTGTTGTCAAGATAGTTCGGAGCATCAATTCTAATAAAATATGTGGTCATACTTAATACAGATAGTTACTCAGCCTATCATTTCAGCAACTTGGCTGGCTCCACCTTTGGCTTTTTCCTGAAATGGAAACTGATTTCCCCAGGCTCACCAATCATTGTGGTATATAGGAAACTCAAACAACCTTTAAAAGAAGTGGCAGAAGGTCTATACAATTCAGCTACTTAGCCATAAATAAATATCTTCATAGGTTTTGAAACAGGCCTTGTCTTTACTTAGAATAGACCCACTGAAGCGGATAACAAAATTACGACTAAAGTTCTATTATTTTTAGTGTGTTGTATAAGCATGACAATAAACCTGATTCAAATGTTGCATACACCCATGGTTTAATTAGACATGTTGAATAAAACACCATTGACTGGATTCACAAAATCTGCTAAGCCTTATTCGATGATTTATGAAATAGAATTGTGGAGTTTAAGCATCACACTAAGCAAAGCCAAAAAAACCACAGTATGCTTTGAAACAATGAATGAGTTCTGTCTAAGTTTGGTTCCAAATAATAATTGGCAACCTGTTGGCTGCTCACTGTATATTCATTATATTTGGCATGGTCACAATATCAATTCTTGAGAAAGAGTTGCTTTTTTTTTTTACTTTGAAATGTATTAGTATTTCAGCTTTCAATAGATAAATGCTAAATTAGCAAATCCTTCCATCATGTGAGAATATTAATACATTTCAACCTCTGCTCAGATTGAAATGAATGAATATTAACTCAGGAAGCTTAGCTTGTGATGCAACCATTTGAATTGGAATTTGACCTTATTTAAGAATCTCTAGGGCCTTTATAATTAATTCTAATCACAGCTTCGAAAGACACCAAGAATGATAATGAGTAGAAACAATAAGGCAGCAATGGTTAGTGGTTTTTGTCTATTAAATTGCCAAGGTGCCCTAAAGAGTATTTTACTCTTTCTTATTGTTGCTGAAACACATTTAGGCTTCATAGAGAAAATTATGATTGACCAATCTTTCACTTATTTTTTTCTACTTATTTTTAAGCATTTATTATATATTTGTTTTTCATAATGCATAGTATGTATTTTTGTGTTCTGTTCTTTTTTCTTTAGTTGAACTTGAAAAAAGCTAAACAAATATAAGATAAAAACTGGAGGAATAAAATATATATTTTTGTCTAGGTGCCATGTTTGCCTTCCTAGAAAAGGCATTTCAGATTGTGAAATTGTGCTCTCTGAGGTTAGTGGTTTTCTTGTAGATCAGGCTGTCAAATTCCTGGCCCGCAGGCTGGATGTGTCACTTGCTGGTCATGCCCACACCTGGTTTAGCAAAGGGGGGAAAAGTCCCGATACATCACATGATGCCACTGTGACAATGTGAGTTTGATACCTCTGTTGAAGATGATTTACTACCAAACTAGATAACATCTTCAGTTCTAGAAGGGGGTGGGTTTGTTCTTATTTTTACGTGCTAGTGGTTTGCCCTGTCAGTGTTTGTGGGAGTGTTCTTTCTAGTTCCTTGATTAGGCAGTTATTTATTATTAACTTGTTTGTCTATATTGGTAGTTCCTTGATTGAGTTTTTTGTTTGCTTCTTGATTATTGATCTAGTGTTAAACTTGGTGTTAATCCCTGTTCATATGATGAGGAGGTGTTTTAATCTTTTTTGTTTCCTTTTTGATTGCCTCTTTTCAGTGGTACGTAGATGTTTATCTCTATTTGCCTGTGGTTGACAGATTTGTAAAATTAAGTAGTCTTCTGACTGCTATTTGGTGTTCATAGATGCACTTTGCTAGTCTTCTCTCTGTTCCAAATAGTGGCTGTGTTACAGTCTTTACAGTATGTTAACTGTTCAGTTTTTATATTGTATGTTGTAAAGTTGATTATTCTTGTGAGACTCCTGGTTATTCTTCTGAGAGTGCTGAATCTTTTGCTTTATTTAAGATGTTTTGTAGAGCTTTTGTTGGGTTTGTGTGCTACAAAGATACTAACGTGGTTGCAATAGTCTATTGGTGAATTCTGGGATGTTTTTGATGCATTTATTTTTTTATTTAATTTGATTTTCCAATCGCTTAAAAGATAATAGGTATAAGAATAAACATAGTTATGAAATGTATACATATAAGAAAAATAAAAGAAACAATAGGACAGGGACGGTAGGCACATTGGTGCACTTATGCACGCCCCCTACAGACCTCTTAGGAAAGGGGTGAGGTCAATAGTAGACAGTCTAAGATTAAAGTTTTTGGGGTTTGGGGAAGAAACCACATAGTCAGGTAGAGTGTTCCAGACATTGACCACTCTGTTGCATGGCAGTGCTGTCCTTTTCAAAGCTTGTGTTGGTTGAGATATGGGTAGCTGTTTAGGCACTTTTCGATAAAGTTAAGGGAGTATCCATTTCTTTGGAAGACATTATATATGCTCTGTTTTTTTTCCCCTGATGTTCAGGCATGCTGCAGTGTTTCTGCTCACCTAAGTAGTGTTCTTTCATAGCTTCTCTTGTGGAAGGTTGAGTTGTTATTTTGGTAGTGGAGCACTTACACTTTCTTGGTGTGGGTAGTTTTTTTTTTTTTTTTTTAAATAGACTCATGTTTCTTATTTGCCATCAGTGCCTTTGATGATGAGGACACCTAGGAAGGGGAGTGTGGTATTGTTTTCTTCTTTCTTTGTGAATTTTATTCCTTTGAATATATTGATAGTTTTGTGTGCTTTCTCTGCTTGGTTCTTTTCCAGAGTTGGGGATCACCAATGAGGGGAAAAACATTCCCAGACTGCCGCAAACTATATTATGGCACCACTACAAGTACCCACAGCATTCAAAGGCAATTTTAGAAAGCATATAGGAATACACAAGAAGAGGATTCTCTCCATCAGTTATGATCCTGATCAATGAAGTTCTTTATAGATTACTCAGCACCTCGAACTGGAAAGGAAATTGAAGCTAAATGAGGTAAATTTAGTGTAGGTTTTTCTTTCATCTGTTTGGCCATTTTATTATTTTAAAAATCTTTCATGCTTTCTCTACTTGCTTCTTTCATAAACTAAAAGGAAGATTTACTTGTTATCATGGCCAAGGAGAAGTCTTTGGTTTTGAAATATTTTTGTGGATTTTCATTGTTAGATTTTTAAAAATTGACTTCTCAATACGTTTGCCCATAGTTGTCCACTGAAAATGGGTGAAAATGTATACCATTAAGGATTTAGTATCACCATTTAGGCTACCCTCCTTGTTTTTCACACCATGTTAGATTGGTAAGATAGAAATAATTGTATCCAGAAGTTTTTTTTTTTTAAATGTAGCAATCAGATTTCTTTGAAATAGCCAGATTTCTTTGAAATTTGGGTAATCTTTACATTATTTTGGCAACATGATTTCGGGTTCTGTTAAAGATTTCATAGAGTATAAAACCAACTGAACTAACATTTGTAAAAGAAGTAGGTAAGAATCTATTCATTGATCTGTAGATGTATAAAATGCAGTCCTCCACCATTGCACTTTATTTCAGTAAGTCTCCCTCACACATAGGGGCATTGATTTATCTTGCTACTATTATAAATTGCACACTTAAACAATTTGTCTTTAGACACTATTCTCTTTGCCTGTGATTGCAAACCAAGAACACTAGCACAAATTTAATTGAAGATTTTAATTATTCTAGCACTTAGAAATGAGGACTGGGAAGCATTCCATGAAATAAAAATTTAATTGAGATAGTGATTTACATTGTAATGACCAGGTGGGCATCTGCAATTTTTAAAACTTGCTATGTTTTGGGTTTTGTCATAGGCATGAACTATTTATACTATGAAATTAATGTTGATATTTCATGCATTGCATAGAAAGCAATACTTTTTAAAAATAATCTCTTCTCCCACTGAACAACACTTGTTAAATGTGTCTAAGAGTCTCATTAGTGATTCTTAAAGTAATTCAGCAGTAGCAGTATCAAAGGTCTTGTCTGAATTGTGCTTTGTTACCCTGGCTCTGTTTAATTGACCTGACTGATAAAATACTTTATCTTCATTGGGGAGACGTTTTGAAAGTGCAGTTATGCTAATAAATTACTAGTAGGTGTTGCCTGCCCTCTCTTTTAAGATGTCATTGTTAATACTCTCTTATTAATGAGACAGAGCTGGTTCCCAGACCTCCCATATCCTTACACATTATGGATATGGTTTAAGCAGAAACAACTGGCCATTTTGCAGTATAGAAAGAGTATTTTCTATACAATGTTGTTCAAAACATGGTAAGTAGTGAGATAAGACTAATATTGTGTGAACAGGAATTGTTGAATTGGATGTTAATGTTAATGTTTGTTTCTTTTATGCTTTGCTTTTATTTTATGCCACCCAGAGGCACATTAATCATATGGGAAACTATATCAATGGAATGCATGAATGAATGAAGATTTGCACCCTTTTTTTATTCATCGCATGGTCACAGTGCCATCTTGATTTTTTTTAATCGTCCTGCAGCTGCACCTGCTTTCATCAAAGCAAAGATAGTTAACATAGAAATCTATGGGGCTTTCTGGAACAATTTAGCCCTCTATCAATAATTCAGGCTTTGGATTGTTTTCTGAGAATAAAATACACCTTGAATTAATAAAGGAGAATATTTGTAGTTCAGGGTTGAAATTAGGGGTTCTACCAAGGATCCCTCAGTCCTTGAATGGTACTGATTTAAAAAGAGACATACTGGATTAATTAAATTCTTTATATATCATTGTGGCCAGCAGATGATTTTGGAAGGTTTCCAAGACACATTTTGCTTCTGTGTAATTTGTAGTTACAGGTATTGTGAAATAAATACTTCTGAACTTAGAGATTGTCTTAGTTAATTTCCACTGATATATGTTCCACAATGTTGATTAATTTTCTCTTTTTTATATTCTTGCTTATGGTTGTCAATCTTTCTTTCAACAATGCTGGCTGCTTTAAGGACAAACTCCTACACTCCAATTACTTTAGCTTGGGCCTCTTCTCATTTTATGTTCTATTTGATCACTCCTACTTGAAATTTTAGAATTTAAGTGCTATCAATATGATAGAACTGCATTCCCACTCAAGAGAATACATTAACACTAAAATGTATTTCTCATCTCTGTATTTTAGATATCATCACATATCTTTATTTCAGAGTGCCGTTAACTGGGTTTCTTCAAAGGATAAAAACTACTAATATTTGCTTCTTGCTCTTACTGGATTAGATGATTTATACATTTCTAGCATGAACCAACATGTTGCATTACTAAGCCCTCATAAATAACACCAGGAGTATTACATGGGATGATAAAAGCCAGTGATTTATTTCATGAAACGTTTACTGAAACCTCATAAAAAGCAGACAGTAGAACTCACAAACTCTGTGAATATAGGTAGTATTGATTACAATGATACACAGCACCAATGTGACATGGCATTGCATCAACTGTGCAATAAGAAATAAATTTGCACATAGGCAAGTGAGGATAATCAATTTGCTCTAATTCCCACCTGCATTTGCGCCTACAGTATATGGATATTGCAGGCATGCCACATTTTTTTTTAAAATAGAGCTGAGAAATCTGAGACTTAGTGGATATGCATCAATTCTTTCCCCCAAGCCATTTTATTACCATTTTCTCTGCTTCGGATATTTGGGTACTAGTGTTATAGTTTATGTAACTGAGAAACACCCACAAACTAGTGAAACGTATCAGCAAGCCTGGGAAAAAAAAACTCTAAAAATACAAAGCATATTTTACTGCTGGTAGGAGTTTTGGAATATAACAGTACAGAATAAATAGATTAAGGAGATCATATAGCTGCACTGTAACATTATTGTGGATTTTTTATTTTTGCAGGTTCAAAAAATTGATCCTACCAAACTTGTTTTACTAATCTAAACTATTAAAGTAGAATTAGATTTAGTCTGTACTGTCAATTTACTCATCTTTATGATATCAGAGGATTTAGTTTTCATATGAAGAGAGGGAGAGAGGGTGAGAGCAAGCAGCATCAAGCCTATTTAATTTTGACATCAAGAATTGCATGAGATTTTATACAGCATAGGTGGCTATAAAATAATGCCAGTGTAGGGTAGAGTTAGATACAGAGGTGGTATTCAGCAGGTTCTGACCAGTTCTGAAGAACTGGTAGTGGAAATTTTGAGTAGCTCGGAGAACTAGTAGCGGAAATTTTGAGTAGTTCAGAATACCACCTCTGGCTGGCCCCGCCCCCTTCTATTCTCTGCCTCCCAAGTCCCAGCTGATCGGCTGGGTCTTCTTTTGTTGCCCTGCACAGGAGAACAGAGCTAGAGAGCAGGTTAGTGGGGTGGAGTGGGGAGGGAATGGAGATTTTGCAGTAACCTTCCCTCAGGAGTGAGGAAGGAATGGAGATTTTACAGTGTTCTTCCCCTGGAGTATGGTATGAATGGAGATTTTGCAGAATCCTTCCCCTGCCATGTCTATCAAGCCACACCCACAGAACTGGTAGTAAAAAAATTTGAATCCCACCACTGGTTAGATATATGATACATTATCTCAGAAAGTGATAAAATCAATTCTTAGTTTTTGATACTACTACTATCACTTGTAGGCTATATCTGCCTGAAAGGTGAGTAATGAATTTCCAGCTGAAATGAAATAAAAAATCTCAGTCTTTTTTTCACTACATCTGAAAGTTAGCAAGACGACTATCTAAGATATGTAGCCTGGGCATTGCATAAATCCACCAGATACTAGTTGCCTTTATTGATATTGACTAGCAGAAGGAGAAATATCATTTCAAAGACATACCTATTGATGTTATTTTCACAAGCGAAATAATCTATCACCATCTGGCATATGTTGGGACATGACAAAGATCAAGTTTATTTGATTGATCATCTGCTTTTCTTCATAGTTCTGTAGAACACAAAATTAGAAAGGGATAGTTTTGAAAACACTTTCAGCTTTACCTTTGATTATTTTCAAAAATTCTTTTTTAGTGGTGCTCACCAGATAAGCTTCATGTTAAAAGTGAAGATGGATGCTTTCATAGACCCCTTTGCAAAGATTATATAATTACGCTACTACAGTATATTTTGAAATAATAGAATATACCTAATTATTTAAATAAGCAAATCCCTGGAAATTCAGTCTAGATTTTAAAAATGAATCACCTGCCCCAGAGGCTCTACCATTCCCACACAAGATTGTGATTGGATAGTGGGTTTCCCCCCCCCCCCTAGTAGCAACTATTGCTGTTCCTGGGTGGATAGTGGGTTTTTTTTTTGCCCCTAGTAGCAACTATTGCCCTTCCTGGGTGAGATTAGTAAAGGCAAATTGGTAAGATGAGGTTTAAGGAAGGGGAGTGCAGTATGAGTGATTGGAGGAGGGAGAGACATGGTTGATAGCATGTAAAGATTGGTGGTAACATGGGTTTCTCTTTGGCACTAACTACCCCTTCCTTTGACATATGGATGTAGGCTATGTTTTGAGAGGTATTGGGGATGAGATAAGGAGACCTGGATGACCTCAGAAAAAGTTGGGCAGGTCAGAATGTTATGGTAGTGATCAGTATGGGACTTTGTGGCAGAAACTAGACGGGTGGCCTGTTTTCAGGGACCATGGGTCTGATGCCATGTACCAGTATTACATTCCAACCCCCAGAACTCAACCTCATTTCCTGAACAGTAGGCCTTCAGAGGCCTTAGATTTTGGCTGCTTCTGCTAAATATCATGTCAATTGCAGTTAAGATATATTATATCTATCTATCTCTATCTCTATCTCTATCTCTATCTCTATCTCTATCTCTATCTCTATCTATCTATCTATCTATCTATCTATCTATCTATCTATCTATTATCTATCTATCTATCTATCTATCTATCTATCTATCTATCTATCTATCTATCTATCTGTTAAATCTGAGCGGTGGGTCCCAAGGAGAGACGAAACTCGTGGTAATGAACAAACAGCTCTTTATTAGCAATCAGATACTGAGACAAAACCCCTAGCTGAGGCTGCTCTTTTTATAGAACTTGGCCCCGGCTAGGCATCCAATGACAGGTTTTTGAGCTTGCCGCGCTTGGTATTAGCCAATTGCGGCAAGCTCTATATGAGCCAATCAGAGAGTACCATATCTTCCAATCAGGGCCTTGCTTTTCCAGACTAATAGGAACGCAGGTGTTATGTCCTGAGGACTCAAGGAGTTCTCACTCAGGTCCACTCACTTTGTGTGGGCGTTATTCCCCCATTCCCCATTGGTTGGTTCTCCCCAGCAGCCAGCTATAAAAGCAGGCTGCGGGGTCCAACTCGCTGCTGATTGCTGTGAGCCAGTTCCAGGCTTGGCAAGCACGGTCAGCCCTTTATTTGTAAAATAAAGTACTGTTGCACTCATGCTCTGGTTCAGCCTCTCATTGCTCAAACTTAACACTGGCGACGAGGATGGGATGGCTACCAGAAGCACCTTGCAACCGCTGAGTCACTAGCCACCGATCTACAGCCCAGAGAGAGCGGTCAGTTAGCGAAACGAGCGATCAAAAAGAGCAAACGCAGATCCGCAGCCAGAGAAAGCGGTCTGAGTCAAATAGTTAGAAGCGTCTGTAGCCGCTTGTTAGCCCCGCTACGGGGAAAGTGAAGCGCTGCGAGCCGCAGCCGCTCTGCACTTGGCGCGAAATTCAAACGGGTGTCATTTGAATTTCGAACCAGTAGGAATCACAGCACAGCGCTGTAGAGAGTCACTAACGCCCACTTTTTTTGGCGCGAATCAAGACACCTCCAACGGCTAGCAGCCAACGTGGTAACCCAGAGAGAGAGAAAGAGAGGGTAGCAAAAAAACCTCTCCAGAGCTGATATCACTAGTAACTCACGAGCGTTCGTAGTCCCAGAGAGATTTTTTCCGCAGGTAGCCCAGCCGTTCCAGCACCATGAGTTCCAATCCAGTATTCCCGGCGTTTAAACCAGACGAAGAGAAGTGGGAATCGTATAAGAACCGTTTCAATCATTACATCGATGCGGTCGGCCTGTCGGATGCGGGAGAGCATCGGAAAAAATCCTATTTCCTAATCTACTGCGGAGCCACCGTTTACGATACCGCTGCAGCACTCGTGGCGCCGAGAGAATTGAAAAACGTTCCGTGGTCCGAGTTTCTTGAGATCCTCACAAACCACTACGCTCCCAGGCCTTCACAAATCGCCAGGAGGTTCACGTTCCGAATGAGGAAGCAATCAAGTAAGGAGACCATCAACCAATATATGGCCGCCCTCAGAACAGCAGCCCTGCACTGCGGGTTTGGAACATACCTGGAGGACATGCTCCTCGATCAATTAGTTTGTGGGGTCAAGGATCTCAACCTACAGAGGCGACTGCTAGCTAAAAAAGACCTCAACCTCGCGCAAGCGGTAGAGGAGGCCCTAGCAGCCGAGCTAGCAACGAACTCAGCCACCGAAATTCAGGGCCCAAGCGCCAAGCTAGCAACGTTCCCAGTCCATTCCGAAGAGGTGGAAGCGGAGGAAGGCCACAACGATGAGAACGATGTCCATCACCTCACCAATGACAGACGGTCGCAGGTAGGGGCCAAACAAGAATACACCGGTCCACCCAAGCACATCACCCTGTGCCTAGCCTGTGGGGGATCACATCAAAGGGCCACCTGCAAGTTTAAAGGAGCCGTTTGCAACAACTGCCATAAGAGGGGGCACATTGCGAGAGTCTGCCAAGCCCCCCAAAGCGCTGCACAAAGACCCCTGTCCTCGCACTCGGGACCACAGAGGCAAGTATTAAACTGTCGCACGCACCGCCTTGCCAGGCGTACTTGCCACTCTGTTAGTAAAATTTCTCTCTCCGTTTCCCTAGAAGGTAAACCGTGCCACATGGAGGTTGACACAGGGTCAGCGCTCTCAATAATCTCGTGGAACACCCTCAAGAGACTCCACCCCAGCCTATCTACTACCCGGCTTCAGAGATGCCAGTTCGGTCTGAAGGACTACCAGGGGAAGGCCATTCCCGTGATCGGCAGAGGCAAGTTCTTTGTCAGTTTTAGAGCTTTTAAAGGCCACCTACCTCTAGTGGTAGTTAACGGCAATCTACCCACCTTATTGGGGCTCGATTGGTTTCCCCACCTCGGCCTAGGGTTAACAGGAGTCCATGCTGTCTCAACCTCAGACACTGACTCCTTATTCGCTGACTACGCAGATGTGTTCAGCGAGGAGCTGGGGTGTTATAATGGAACCCCCATCTCGTTCACCGTTGACCCCCAGGCAGTCCCAATCAGATTAAAACCACGTAGAGTTCCATTTGCTATTCGACCAAAACTAGACGCTGAATTGGATAAACTACTAAAACAAGGGGTCATTGAGCCAACAGATTTCGCCAAGTGGGAGACGCCCATTGTCACACCCCTCAAAAAAGATGGTAGCCTGAGAATTTGCTCGGACTACAAGACAACAATCAATAAATATTTACAAGTTAGCGCCTACCCCGTGCCCGTCATTCAGCACTTATTGCACACATTCGAACCGGGCAGTATTTTTGCTAAATTGGACATGTCTCAAGCGTATCAACAGTTCCCTGTTGATAACCAAACAGCGGAACTTCAGACCATCGTCACTCACAGGGGTGCCTTCCGATGCAAGCGTCTCCAATTTGGCGTAAGTGTTGCCCCGGGTATTTTTCAATCCCTCATGGAGCGGATTTTACAGGGCCTCCCTGGTGTAGTACCCTACTTCGACGACATCTTGGTCTCGGCCAGGGACAGACCCCAACTCTTCCAGAGAGTGCGAGCAGTGTTAGAGAGGTTCAGACAGCATGGCCTCAAGTTAAAAAAAGAAAAATGCGCCATTGCCACTAGACAGGTGGACTTTCTGGGTTATAAAATTGACGCCTCTGGCATTCACCCCCTGGAGTCCAAGGTCAGGGCGATCCACGAAGCTCCCACACCGACCTCCAAAACGGAGCTACAAGCTTTCTTGGGGCTCCTAAACTTTTATGCATCCTTTTTGCCCCATAAAGCCTCAGTAGCCGAAACCCTACACAGATTACTAGACAAAAAGTCACCGTGGCACTGGGGGCACAAAGAAGACCAGGCGTTTAACGCCGTCAAATCACTACTTACGTCAGAGGCAGTGCTCATACAATTCGACCCCAACCTTCCTTTAGTACTGGCAGCAGACGCATCCCCTTTTGGAATTGGGGCGGTCCTTAGTCACCGACTCGCCAATGGCGCCGAGGCCCCCATCGCCTTTTTCTCCAGGATGCTCTCGGCCACGGAGCGAAATTACAGCCAAATAGACAAGGAAGCCCTAGCAGCTGTTGCAGCCGTGAAAAAGTTTCACGAATTCCTTTTTGGCCACTTCTTCGAACTGGTCACCGACCATAAGCCCCTCCTGGGCCTACTGGCCGGCGACAAACAGACACCTCAAGTCCTCTCCCCTCGGATGACAAGATGGACACTTTTCCTAGCGGCCTACTCATACAAACTTATCCACCGCCCGGGCAAAACCCTATCCCACGCTGACGCGCTCAGTCGCTGCCCCTTACCCGCTCCGGCTGAAGACCCAGCTCCTGTCAATGCCATTTTTGAAATCACCCAGTTGGACCTGCCCATCACCGCCCTTGACATCGCCGCCAAAACCAAGGCAGACCAAACGCTCGCCCAGGTGCTCGACTGGGTGAGGAGGGGGTGGCCGGGAGGCAATGTTGATAACAAATTCGCACCCTTTAAGACTCGCATGCAGGAGCTGTCCAGTTTGCAGGGTTGTCTTCTTTGGGGCACTCGAGTGGTCATTCCGACCTCGCTGCGTACCCGAGTCCTGGAAGCGTTGCACGAGGGACACCCCGGCATTGTGAGAATGAAGGCGTTGGCACGCAGCTACATGTGGTGGCCGGGTCTAGACGAGGACATTGTCAATTGGGTAAGTTCCTGCAGCATTTGCCAGGAATCCCGTCCTGCTCCCCCCATCGCCACCCCTACCAGATGGGAGAGCGCCAGCGCCCCTTGGTCTAGAATCCATATCGATCTGGCCGGCCCCGTGCATGGAAAGATGTTCCTAGTGGTCGTGGACGCTTATTCCAAGTGGATAGATGTGGCGCAGCTATCCACGACCACCACACTAGCAATCACCAACGTGTTAACGCGCCTGTTCGTTACACATGGACTACCCAACTCCTTGGTCTCCGATAATGGCCCACAGTTCGCATCAGTAGAATTCAGCCATTTTGCAGCCAACCTAGGCATTCGCCACATTTTCACAGCCCCATTTCACCCTGCGAGTAATGGGTTGGCTGAAAGGGCCGTCAGGACCACCAAAGAGGCCCTCGCTAGGTTTGGCAGAGATGACTGGCACCACAAACTCTCACGGTTCCTGATGAGCCAGCACTCAACCCCCTGTACAGTCACCAATAAGTCCCCAGCGGAACTTCTGATGGGCCGGCGCCTGAGGACTGTATTAGATAGACTGCACCCACAATACTGCCCTGACTCTCCCCTCGCTTCCACTTCGGGGGTTAGACATTTTATGTTACAGGAGCCGATATTCGCAAGGAATTTCGCTGGGGACCCACTTTGGATTCCGGGCGAGGTCATCGCCGTCACCGGGCTGAGATCGTATAGAGTAAGGCTGGAGGATGGTCGCGTCTGGAGGAGACACATAGACCAACTCAGAAGGCGCCTCAACAACCTCGCAAACAAGAATCCAGAGTCTCCAGTCGAAGGGGAACCGTCTCATCCGCCACCCAGCCACACCGCACCCAGTGACCAGTCTGCGCCAGCGGTCGTTCCGGTCAGCCCAAACTCGGACGACAGTGCCCAGAGAGTTGACCAACCGGATCCAACCCTCGAGAGCTTGACCCCAGAAACCAACCCGGTGGTTTCCGAGGATGCCCAGTCCAGAGAGAGTGTCGGCGACACTATGCCAGCTCAACCGTCACAGACTGATACCGAACAGTCAGCCAACACAAACCCCCCATCTACCTCAAGGACTATGCGTGTTCACATCTGGGGGGAAGGGGTGTTATGTCCTGAGGACTCAAGGAGTTCTCACTCAGGTCCACTCACTTTGTGTGGGCGTTATTCCCCCATTCCCCATTGGTTGGTTCTCCCCAGCAGCCAGCTATAAAAGCAGGCTGCGGGGTCCAACTCGCTGCTGATTGCTGTGAGCCAGTTCCAGGCTTGGCAAGCACGGTCAGCCCTTTATTTGTAAAATAAAGTACTGTTGCACTCATGCTCTGGTTCAGCCTCTCATTGCTCAAACTTAACAGCAGGCTTTCAAGCTTGCTAGTACGGAACACTGTCTATATATTCTTAAGTTTTCGTGGGTACTTACATGTATGGTATTCAGCTTTGTTCGGGTATTTTCCCACGTCATTGTAATTGTGCTTTTGAAGTTGTAGCAACGTTCCGGCAGAATCTCATCTGCCATCATCAGGCTTCTGTATTGTGTTTGTCTGTGAGTCACACTATCACAGCCGTTTCAGTTTTAAATTTGGGGCAGCCTACTGCTGTGCCAGAATGGTTTTTTCTTCATCCTGATTGGTTGGGAGTCTTGGTCTGTGTTTATTGGTCTTGGAGTTTGCTGTGTTCTGCTTGATTGGTGTTTCTGATATCTTCTGTCTGTTTTGTGGCTCTTTTTGTGTCTTGATTGGCTGGCAACATTGTGTTCCTTTATTGGAGGCCTTTAGTGCAGCTTGGCTCCAAGTAAATGGACGGCTATCATTTGTTAGGAAGCTAGGTTTCATCTGGGTGCCTGGTTGGGGTGTGTTTGAGCTGGAGGTATCAGGGGGGAATCTGTTTGTGCCCAGGTGTTTGCCTGGCTAGTGGTGTGGAGATTTTTTTGCTTGTGAGTGCAGGCTTCCAAATAATTGACAGTCTAGTGGAATCATCTCTTCTATTCATGCTTTCAGGTCTTTTTTCAATCTCTATGGCTTCTCTGATGATTCTGTGGCTGGGGTTTTCTATAGTGGCTAGGGTTTTGGTGCCATTGAAGTTGATGCTATGACCTGTGGCTTTCATGTGTTGGACTAGTGAAGAAGTGTGTTCCGGCTTTTTTACTGCATTTTTGTGTTCATCCAGGTGGGTACTTATTCTTCTATTGGTCTGTCCAATGTATGTGGCTGGGCATGATGCACAGGGGACTTCGTATATGCCTTGGTTTTCTAGGTCAATTTTATCTTTGGGGTTTCTAAGGATGGCTGCTATTTTTTTGTCTGTTTTGAAGGTAATCTTGATGTGATGCCTGTGTAGTATCTTATTGATTTTGTCTGTAGTACCTCTTATGTAGGGCAGGACAGCTGTTCCTTAGGTCTGTTCATCTTCTAGGTCTCTATTATGTCTCAGTGTGTTTTTGTGGATCAAGCCAGTTATTTTGCTTTTGTGGAAGCCATTGGCTGTCAGTACTTTAGTCAGGGTGCATAGTTCAGTCTTTATGTGTGTCTTGTCTGCCAGGCGTTTGGTTCTGGCAATTAGTGTTTTGGCCACGGAGTTTATCTGTGCTGGGTGGTGGTGGGATTGGGCGCTGAGGTAGCAGTTGGTGTGTGTTTTCTTCTGGTATATGGTGCGTCCTAGTGTGCCATCTGTTTTTTTGTAGATTAATACATCTAGGAATGGTAGTTGTTTGTTTGCTTCTGTTTCCATGGTGAACTTAATTTTGGGGTGTGTGCTGTTTAGGTGTGTTAGGAAATTGTTTAGGTTTTCTTTTCCATGGGGCCAAATCATGAATGTGTCATCGATGTATCTTAACCATAGTTTGGGTTTGTGGGTGGCATTAGCCAGGGCTCTGGATTTGAATTCTTCAATGAAGAGGTTTGCAATGACGGGTGACAGTGGTGACCCCCTAGGGGCTCCTTCAATTTGCTTGTATCTTTGTCCTTTGTATATGAAATATGTGTTGGTTAAGCAGTGTTCTGTTAGTTCCACAAGGTGTTTAGCTGGCTGGTATTTATTTTTGATGATTTCAAGGGTTTCTTTTATCGGGACTTGAGTGAATAGTGAAACCACATTGAAGATCAATTCCAAATTTGATGTAGGTTGGTGGAAATGCCAGTGGAAATGACTATGAGTTCAGCCACCTGTTCCTTAGAACAATCAGTAGTTTCATGCCCCTCCTGGATAATTGAGGGTTCCAGGGGGAGGATAGTCATGTGGTTGTGTTCTAATGGTGGTTAATTCATCCTTGAGAGACACAATCATTCTGGTGCTCCTTAAAAGGAGACTTTGGTCCACCCAACCTCAGGAAGCCTTTGCTGAATCCCACCATACTGGACCATTTTCATTCAATATCTAACTCCCTTTCTTAGGGAAGGTTGTGGAGAAGGTGGTTGCACTGCAGCTTTACTAGGCACTCAGTGAAGTGGATTATCTGAACCTCTTTCAGTCAAGATTGACATGGGATGGAAATGGCATTGGCTGCATTTTTGGATGATCTCCAACAGGAGTAGGACAGGCATAGCACATTTGTCCTTGCTCTTTTGGACCTATTGGTGGCCTTTGATAACTTTCACTATGGTATCACCTGGATCAATACCATAGTTGGGAGTGAGTTGTAGAACATTGAGCTAGTTCTTTTTCTTTTCTTTACCAGAGCTGGTACCAGTTGGTATTGATTTGGAGAGGGGTGCTGCAGAATTCAATACACCCTCTCATTTGATATCTTCATCATGCCACTAAGTGAGATCATCCGTCAATATAGGGTAAGGTATCATCAATAAGTGAATGATGTCTAATTATATATTTCTATCTCTGCTGAATTAAGCAATGCTATTCATTTCTTTTCCCAATACTTGGAAGCTGTGGAGATTTGGATGCCACCCAGAGTCATGTTTAGTAAACTGGGTGGCTATAAAAATTGTTAAATAAATAATTCACCTATCTGCAACACATCAATTTAGTTAGTATCAACTTCTCATGTTGTTACATAGATTTTTGTCACTCATTAACTAAGAAGACAAAGAAAACACCGTGTTTCTGGTTTTAAAAACAAGGGGTTCTTAATTATTTCCTGACTCTTAATTATGCATGAAGAACATATTGCACAGAATTTGAAAACTGGAGATTCTTGAACTATAGTAATATCAATTTTTATGGTTTATATTGTATTCCTTTTCCAGTAATGGACCTTCTCTTTGACATTATATTCTTAAATTGAGAAATATTATGTGCATTCCAGCTTGAAAATTCCTTAGCTGACTTAATTGATAATATATCTCTATTGTGAGAGCCTGTTTGGTGGAATGGTTAAGAAATCAATGTAGAAAATGGGAGACAGTGAGTTCTAGTCCTGCTTTAGGCATAAAACCAAAACTTGGGGGACCTTGGACTGGTCTCTTTATCTCAGTCGTAGGAAGGAGGCAATGGCAAACCATTTCTGAAAAACTGCAAGGATTTGTCCAGGTGGCCTCTAAGAATCAAAAATTAAAAAAACCCTATTAATCTAAAATATATTACCTCTAGGTTTAACTTTTATTTATCCTATTTTATTAGTGGTGAAAATATGATTGGAATAATTGCCTACACAATTAATTAAAATAACAAGCCTAAAATAGCATCTCTGATATAGACAATGAAAATCTCAAGGTATGTTAGATATTCTGTGTTATTAGCAGCCCCAGTTTTATCCTGTTGTGTGCAAATATATTATATAAGAAATTAATGGAAATTAAACATGCAGCAATTTGCTGAACTTTCCTTAAGAGACCTGATCTACAATACACCATTAAGTAGCATTTAGCAATTTTAGGATCTGGTAAAGTAGTAGCATTTTTCACCCAATGGAACTGCTGATTTCACAGCAAATATACATCGTAGAAGATTTTAAAAATTCTACTTTAATATTCTATATTTTCAACCATTTTTACAGCTAGTTTGAACTGAAAATCCATGAATTAATCTTGAATGTTACTGAATGTTTATGCAAAATATTATATGGCCCAACCTTTCAAATTAATTTATTCTTTATGCATCATCAATTCATTTTTTACTCTTAGCAACCATATGGGCAGATTTTTCTCCTTGATAATCTTTTGCTAACCTGGTTCCTCAAGTTTTCCAATGGGACACCCATCACCACTGACTACTTGAAAGATATGCTACAGAATGTATTCCTACTTGTGGGCATATTCTCCAATCCAAAGAAGACTCCAAAGTCTTCTCCAATCCCTCTAATTTCCCACAAGTTTTCTGTTAAGGTTTATAATTGCAATAACAGGTTTCTATACCATATTCCTACAGCAGAGGAAAAGAGGAATAATTTTTCCTGCTTGTCTCTTCCTCTGCTTTAAGAATAAAATACTTATATCAGACTGCCAAACCAAAAATCACTTTATCTCTTCTTCTAGCTCTCACAGTTACCAGAACACATACTCTACACACACTTTCTCTCCCCATAAATAAACACATCATGATCCTGCGCTAAATTGGCCCCTGAAGTTGTTATTTGCACTAGGAGAAAAAATATTTATTAAGATGGGTGGCACACCACATGTGGTTCTTGAAATGTTGTGGAACTGAAACTCTAATATCTCAATATTGACATCACTAGTTAAAGCTGATGTGAACTGACAAACCACAGAAAGGCAATAATTGCCTAGGCCATATCAAAACTGAAACCACTGTTAACATTCAGTCTTTTTAGTAATGTCAATTCAGATGCAACCCAACTGGTACACGCCAATTTTAAAAATAATCATATAAATATTGAGATGCCAAATTTGACCTTTGGACCTCAGTTAAGTTAATGAATTTCTCAGATGGGAGACATCCACAGTCATTCAGACATAGCAATATTCATTTGTTAAACCCTTAATTCTAATTAGGTATTATTGTATGCCAAAAATGACTGATATCCAGATCATTTCTGTGACAAAATGCCAATACTATTAATAACAACAAGAACAAAAAAAATGAATATATAGGTTTCATTTGGTGACTATGCAGCTCATTACAACTGTTCAAAGTTTTGTTCTGCTCTTTTCCAGGAGAAGTTTCTAAAGTTTGCAGATATTTATATGCACTTGAGAAATCAGTCTGTCTATGAAATAAAGTACTGTTCCTTTTCTGTATTATTTTTCAAGAGCTACTATATTAGATGGAATTTCAAGGGGATCACTTTTGACAATTTCTAGAAATAATGGTTGGGTAAAGGTTAATGATTAGTCTTATATTAGCAAGATACCTTAATTTAGTTCCAAATATAATTCTTTTTTGGAAAAAAAAAATTATGTGGATTCACTTTTGCTTACAGATTCCTAAGGGGAAAAAACTTGGCGAGACAGGATTTACTATATTCCATTGACTTTTGAAAGAAAATCCTTGTATAAAATTGAAACTTAAATTCACCAGTTGTTAAAGGCTAATATTTCCCTACTATTTAAAATGAAATTAAGAGAAGTAACTTCATCTGGGTTGGGGTCAAAACATAATTGAAATGGCTGAGAACACTCTCGCCTCATGGTGCCAGAAGTGTTCATATATACCAAAGAGATGTCCATATACTCTAATCTCTTTGCAATGTCTAATTTCTCTACCATTAATATTTGCTCCCCATCTATGCTTCAGATTCCTCTTGTCCTGTCCCAAAAGTGCTTTTTCCAAAAAGCAACTAGACTTTCTTAGGGTTTTTTTTAAAAAAATGTTTTGCTTCGCATACAAGAGGTGTCTTCAAGAAGCTTCTTGTATGAGAGAGCTTATTCAGTTCTCTCAAAACTGAATAAAATTCTTGAATGAAAAGCAAACATTTTCAAAGAAAAACCCAAGAAAGTCCAGTTGCTTTTTGGAAAAAGCACCTTTGGGACAACTATGACCTGGATGATTGAGAATCTCCACAGACATTCCTCTTGTGCTATTTCAGTACAGGACTCTCCACTCATTTGGAGGGGACAATAGTATTCCTGTCAGAATGGTCCCGGTTCCAATTCCTTCTCCTCCTCCAAACTGGGATCCTTTGAAACCATGACATTATACATAAGCTTACTGAATTTACAGTTCTGGAATGTAAATATTGTTTGGGATACCTTCTTGAATTTCGCAATGTTCTGGGACTGAATGACTGTCCCCTGTATCCTGAGATGTTCATAAGAACACTGAAAAAGTATAAAACCTAATGTGACAATTTTATCCATCACCTACCAGAAATATTTCAATCCTCTTTAGTCCTTAAAATATACAAAGACAGTATTGTTTATCCAGATTACTGAATGATTGTTATTGTCTGCCAGAGTTCTCCAGCATGCTTTTCAGGCTTATTGGACTTCGCTATCCATAATTCATAGCTGTCAACAAACTGAAATCCAGCAGTCTGAAGGGCACTAGGCTGGGGAACGATAGTCTAGGCTGTGAACAACTAAACTTTTGTGGGATTCTTTTTTCTAGATCCGTTTCATTTTTCTCAAGTGTCTTGATATGATGGGAATAATTAATATGGGTTATGGGTGTACATGAGCTTAAGATACATTTCAGATTCTGAGATAGGAGAAGATAATTTTATGTCATAAGGCTGGAACAGTTAGAATAGAATTCTTTATTGGCCAAGTGTGATTGATACACAAGGAATTTGTCTTTGGTGCATTTGCTTTCAGTGTACATAAGAAACAATAAAATATATTCATCAAGAATGGTAAGATACAACACTTAGTGATAGTCATATGATACTAATAAGCAATCAAATCATACTAGGAAACAATAAAAACAATGTAAGTTGTAAAGATACAAGCAACATGGATATAGCCATAAGTGGGAATAGATAGGTACTAGTAAGGATGAGGAGAATAATAGTGATACAGTCTTAGTAGTTCATTTGACAGTGTTGTGGAAATTAGTTGTTTAGCAAAGTGATGGCATTTGGGAAAAACCTGTCCTTATGTCTAGTTGTTCTGTGCAGTGCCCTATAGCGTCGTTTTGAGGGTAGAAGTTGAAACAATTTATGCCCAGGATGTGAGGGGTCTATTGATATTTTCACAGTCCTCTTTTTGACTCGTGCAGTATACAAGTCCTCAATGGAAGGCAGGTTGGTACCAATTGTTTTTTCTGCAGTTCTAATTATCCGTTGAAGTCTGTGTCTGTCTTGGGTTACAGAACCAAACCAGACAGTTATAGAGGATCAGAATCTGGAATGTCCAGGGACTGGATCTACAGGGAGCTATAATCTTGATCTATTTTTCTGCAGCAGCCATTATGGTAACCTCCTCCACCATATATAGCTATCTATGAAAAACCCTATAGCAGGAAAAAGAAGGAAGGATGCACTGAATTTTATGATCTTCCCTCAGATCAATGTGCATGCATGCAGCATTGGAGCAGTAGTGGATACATTTTGAAGACTGAGAACAGTAAGAGCTATCAGGTTTATCATTTATGTTTACACTGCAGGCCTCAGGCATTATCATTTTTTAATAAATAATACTCTTTTTACCATACACAACCCACCTCTTTCTGTTTGCAACTTGGCACATATATTCATCATCACAGGGATTAATTTGGCTGAAAATTTTGTCAGAAAACAACATTATAGGGTCTTATTAAAAGAAAAAAAAAAGGATTGACAAGTCTAGCATATTTTCTATAAAATATGACATTCTTCATATCTTTTAAAAATTCATTGTATTTTGATAAAAAGAAGAAAACAAAAAAGATATGTTGTACTCAGATTATGGGAATGTAGAAGACCAATTTTCAATCTAAATACTCAAATTATTTTTGCATCAGGTACTTTCTGGAATTACAAAAGGGAGCTCAAGAATCTATTTGGATGCTCTTTGCTGAAACACAGATATTTTACAATAAAGATCAAATATATCTTGGATAGATTATTGCATAGATACAGGAATGTTACAAATTATATACCTTTGTAGAGATATAAAAATAGTATATAACTAAATTCCTTATAGTATTTCATTAAATGTTTATATTTTTATCAACTTTTGCTAGTAAATGCTCTCTTTCCCCCTCCTTCATTTGGAAATATTTTGGAATTAATGATCTAAAGCTCAGGTCAAATCAGGAGTGTTCCATGTGAAAAACAATATAGCAAAGCCCTTTTAGCTGGTTTATGGGCTATTATTAAAAATCACATAAATAACATGATGCCTTGTATAACAACTGATTGGTTTTGTGGAAACACCTATATATAAAATGCATTAACTTACTATATATTATTTATCAGTGTAGTCTCAAGTGAAAGGGTACTCAGAATACAAGTATGTCTTTATGCAGAACAGATCGTTCTTCGGAAGTCTTTCAACACTGACTCCAGAAGCAGATGCCCTAATATATCACAACAACGGGTGCCTGATATACCCCCCTCGCTCTTGCTCTCGCTCTCGCTCTCCCTTTCTTCTCCCTCTCCCTGTCCCTCTCCAAGACAGAGAGAGAGGTGGTCTTTGTCCATTTAATATCTAATACCAGAGAAAATGATTTTCCACTTGCTGTTTTTTCACTGAATTACTGTGATCCAAAATCCCTTTGTTTTTGGCAAATATTCTTTGCATATCTATGAAAATAAATACAAATTTGTCAAAAAAAAATGTTGAATAATCATTATGTAACAACAAATATTACAATCACCTTTCCTTTTTGTTTACCTTTCCATTCCAACATACTAAAGCTCTTTCCCATGGGATTTCCTTGCTATTAATAGAAGTTTCTTCATTCTTGAGAATTCTTAACATTGGAGAGAATTTCAAATCCCATCCTCCTTTTATAGTGTGAAATTAGTGAAAAGGTTCCAGATGGCGGAAAACTCCTGCCTTTAAAGGCTTTTTGATCCAGTACAACTTTTCTATTGAACAGGCAAGATGGTTTTTTCCCCCTGATTTTTCCTGTGTCCCCATAAAATGTACCATAAAAAGTTGATGTACTCTCTGAAATAATTGGAGAAGTAGTATTGGCAATTTGCTTTTCCTACTTCCATTCTGGCATATGGGAGTATTTTGTAAAGAAGTATGGTTTGGAATATTCCTAAAATTAAATCTCTAGGTAGAATCTCCAATAACCAAACCTGAAAATATGATATTTCTGATCTGCTGTCCCACAAAGTTAAATTTAGGTCTAAGCTTTTTTGACAGCTATTGTGTTTGACAGGGCATTCATTATATCATGCTCATCAAAAATACAACATCTGGCTACCAAATTTAAGAATATCTTTCATAATCTCCAGAGAGCAATTATGGAATATATTCTCTTTGAGATAACAAAGAAAATTAAACTTATCTTTTTTGCCAGTGTTTTGCATCTAATGCTATGTACTGCTTCCCTTACTGATGATCTGGATAATTTTCATTATAGTATGTTCCTATGGTAACAAGGAGGTAAGGTATAGTAAGCAAATTATACTACCTGTCCATTTTAAATCTCGATTCATAGCCAGTTTTTAATAACAGTTTTGTCATAACAAAAGTACATTCAATAATCAAGTTATTTTTAAAAAAAAAATTGAAGAGTTAAAAGTTACTTATCCATGTTTTTTGTTCAATAATCAGAGCAGGCAAGGTGTATAAAGTGAAATCCATCAGTTATGATTTGTTTCCTCATTAGAAAACAAGAGTGGTCAAAAAGGAAAAAGATAAAGATAACAGGCTACACAAATTTCCTTGGGAGCGTGGAACAGTAGAATATAGGAACAGTTGTGCCTTAAGGCTTATCTATTCTAGATGCTGCCGTAATAGAAAATATTCTTATAATAAACTGTTTCCCACTAACGGATGCTTCATGGACAGAACATCTGTAAAGATCCTGGGAAGAGAACTGTGCATGAGAGCAGTATGGCTGCAGGACAGGGGGATAGGACAAGGTCAAAACAGGTAAGGTGATGGATGTGGCATACAATCTAAGCAACAGCTCTTTTGTACAGGTACATGCACTTACAAAAGGGAAGGAGCTTGGATAATGACACTAAGTTCCCTATTTTGCCTCTTCTGATTCCTACCGTCCCTGTCCTATTGTTTCTTTTTTGTTTTTCTTATATGTATCCATTTCATGTATCCATAACTATGTTTATATTTATACCTGTTATCTTATAATTGCTTGACAAAATAAATTAATAAAAATAAATAAAAACAAACAACAACAAATACAGCCTTCTGAACTCCAAACCACACCCCATAAATGAAAGCAAAACACAATAAATTAACCCACTGCACTCCTCTGATTAAACCTCAAATGGAAACCTGGAATGCACTACCTGACTCTGTTGTTACATCCTCTAACCCCCCACTCCTTTAACCTCAAACTATCCATCATTGACCTCACCCCATTCCTAAGAGGTCTGTAAGGGGTGTGCATAAGTGCACCATATGTTCCTCCCGTCCCTGTCCTATTGTCCCCTTTTAATCGTACCTATTTTCTGTATTCTTACTCATATTTATACTTATACCTATTATTTTGTTACCAATTGAAAAATCAAAATAAATAAATAAATAAATAAATAAATAAATAAAGTAAAGTAAATAAACCGCCATAATTCTGATTTTGGATGTTCCTTCCTGAATTTATCAGTACATATAGAAGCTGGCATTTGAGGCTTTGTAGTGAATTGTAAGAAACAGGAGGAAATCTTGATATTAGTAAATTTAGTTCCAGCAAAACTGTCCCTGCTCAAAGAAAGTAAAATCTTATGACACATTTTTAAAAGATAAATTGAGCTCTGCCTGAACCTGCATTTCTCTTACTTCTTTGCTCCAAGCATGTACAATGGGAAGATCAATTTCTAATTTGCTTGCCATGGCTTTGCAGTTGTCAGTGCAGATTTCTATTGCTCGCCTCTGTTCCTCGTGCTGACAGACATTCATTGTGACAGGCAATCAGCCTCCTTTTCTTGTACTGACATCAACTCCACATCAGGGCAGGGATACCAAGTGATGGGTCTCGTCGAATGTTTTTGCTCTCCTGTGGGGAAATTCATAGGGATGTGTGTGGAAAGATAATCATCGAACAAACTAAAGCTAGATTTATATAGTTTGTGGTATCAAAGAGGCATTAGCCAATTTTGTTGTTTGACAGAGCAGCCTAATTCAAATCCAAGAGGCCTTTAATTCACAAGCAAAACAATGTATAGCAAAATGGGCCAAGGATTTTTGTGATATTATTCAAATGGATCAATGAGAGAAAGTGTAGTTTAAACGTCTGAACATCACATTGCCTATAGTTGAAAAAAAACACTTTTTAAAATTGATGTACTATTGAGAAATAACACCAGAGGTATTGGAACCCTTCAAATGTATATTTAAATAAGTCCACCAATAAAATAAAGGATTATACATATGCTCTAGGAAGTATTAGCCAGCTGGGCCATCCCTATACCACTCTCTCTTTCTATTGGTAGATTTTGGCTTTGCCTTAATATTGGTGTTGGTATAGGTCACTTTTAATAAAGAGAATTTTAGCAGTTATGAAGCAAAATTAGTTACCATCAAAAGCCATTTGTTAAATGGATCAAGAATCCCATCTACCAAAGCTCCTTGTGAGAATGCAAGATGCCCATATCCCACAGTCCCATCATTACTAGGAAACCAAAAACCAGGACAGAAATGGTAACCATTTATTTCTATAAAGTCCTGAATTTTGTGGAAGAAAAATACCTGGATTTCTGGCTACTATAGGAAATGGAAATATTTTTTTTTTCTGTAGCTAAAACAGAATATAGAGTGCATCATGTTTGAATGTATTTATATTTAGATCAGGAGTCATCTGCCTGCTGATGCAATTTTAAAATATCTTGTTCTATCCATGTTTAGAGTCTCTCAAGGATGTCCTTGAGAACTATGTGATAGATTTTGGTCTGTGAATTATCTCCATTAATTACATATTACATATCATCCGACAGAGTGGAGCTACTCTAATTGAAACAAGCTCTTTGTTCAATAATTAGTTCAGTTTTTGTGATTTTTATTTGCTGGTTTATGATGCTTGAACCTGGGCTATGTAGGATTGGCAGTTTTGATGTTTATGTATTTTACCTTCTTTCTCAAAGTAATGTTGCCAGTTAAACTGTTTGTAGGGAATTTTGGGTTTGCTTCCCACCAGAGGTGGTATTCAGCAAGTTCTGACCAGTGCTGGAGAACCGGTAGTGGAAATTTTGAGTAGTTCGGAGAACCGGCAAACACCAGCTCTGACTGGAGATTTTCCCCTGCCAGGCCCACCAAACTACACTCACAGAACCAGTAGTAAAAAAAATTTGAATCCCACCACTGCTTCCCATCCTCCCTTTCAGATTATTCTAAATAAAGTAGCATTTCACATGCAGATTTGGGAATATAGAAATGCTCATCTATATTCCTTCTTGTGTCTTGAAGGCTTCAGTAGTTGAAACATGCAGGTCCATTCTGAACATGCAGGTCCATTCTGAAACATGCATTCCATTCTGATCACACAGTATCATTTTTGTATATCTTATTCTTTAACCTGCTGATTATTTTAATTGATCAAATTGCTGAACAGGTATACAATATTGAGTTAGAAGCTGTCATACAAGATAATATTACTTTCACCGTTAGAAGGCTTGGAAGATAAATTTTGTCTGTTTGCCAGAGGCAAGCAGATGAATTGGCTGGTGTGCACAGAGAATGCCAAAACTTTCATCAGGTTGTAACAATCCAACCCTGGTTGCTCCTGTGAGATCTGATGCTATAGTCTGCCAATGTCATTTTGAAATATGACTTACAAAATATTCATTTTTCTATAATTTAGAAAGCAAATTCAGATCGACATTTACGTATCGTTCATCATCATGTTGTCTCAGAACATCTAACCTTTTCAGGTTGTTACAAAATTCAAGATATATTACCCAAATTGCCAAATCCTGGTGCCAAATATAGCAGAGATGTTGAGACTCTAGAAAAAGTACAGAGAAGAGCAACCAGGATGATTAGGGCACTGGAGACTAAAGCATATGAAGAACAGTTACAGGAACTGGGCATGGATTGCCTAGTAAAGAGAAGGACCAGGGGAGACAGGATAGAGGTCTTCCAATATTTGAGGGGCTGCAACAGAGAGGAGGGATTCAAGCTATTTTCTAAAGCACATGAAGGCCAGACAAGGAATAATGGATGGAAACTGAACAAAGAGAGATTTAACCAGGAAATAAGGAGAAACTTTCTGATAGTGAGAACAATCAACCAATGGAACAGCTTGCCCTCGGAAGTTGTGGGAGTGTCATCACTTGAGACTTTCAAGAAGAGATTTGACTGCCATTTGTCAGAAATGGTGTAGGGTCTCCCGCTTGGGTGGGAGATTGAACTAGTTGACCTACAAGGTCCCTTCCAACTCTGATTAGCTATTAAAGATCAATACACTAAAAGAGAACATAAATGCTACCATATCTTATCATATCATATGTTACATTCTCTAACCCCCACTTCTTTAACCTCAAACTAACCACTATTGACCTCACCCCATTCCTAAGAGGACTGTAAGGGGTGAGTGGTCTGTAAGGGGCGTGCACAAGTGCACCATCATGCCTACCGTCCCTGTCCTATTGTCCCCATTTATTCGTACCTATTTCCTGTATTCTTACTGTTCTATCGCCAGAACAAAAGCAGACTTGAGACCGGAGTTGAATTCAGTTCTTTATTTAACTGTCAGTAACTTCAACTGAACTCGAGCCGTGGCAGCTTCTTTTATAGTGGCTGCTCGCGGCTTGCAACCAATGGCATCATTTTAAACCTCCCACCATTTAGGCGGCCAATCAGAATCCATTGTTAACCACCAATCACTAGGCGGTAGTGATTGTCCAATCGGAACATTGTATTACGAGTATGCAAATGTCTATATACAACACTTACTCATGTTTATACTTATATCTATTATCTTGTAAGTGATTAACAAATCAAATCAAATCAAACAAACAAACAAACAAACAAACAAATCTGACAAAGCTGGTTACTGATACCAGTAGAAAATGGCAACGTGTCAGTTTCAGTTCCTGGTGAGTTTAAGGATAAATGCAGTTCATTTGCCTTTTGAAAAAGCATCTTTGGGACAACCATGCGTTGGATGACTGAGAATCTCCATAGACATTTGTGACCAGTATCAATATATTTTAGCAAGCATTTCCCTGTGTTTGTATTGGTATGAGGGAATGACCTTAGGAGACAGGATGAAGAGTCACAGACTGGACAACTGTCATGTAAAAGATATCTCAGTCCATGGAATGGGTGGGAGAGTGTGGGAAGAATCTCAGAAGGGTTTCTTCATAGTTTTCCGCAGTGTAAAAAAAAAAAAGAGGAAGGAAGAAATACTTTCAATCTTTCAAGATTGATGTTGGCTCTTTAAGTTAGTCGAGACCAGGGGTGTCAAACTGGTGGCCCATGGGCTGGATGCATCATGTATAGACCATGCCACGCCAGTTCCAAAAAGGTAAAAAACATTGTGATATGTCAAGTGATACAATTGAGTTTGACACCCATGGTCTAGACAATAAAGACAACTGTAAGTTTCTATATCTTTATTATAAACAGTCTCTTCAGAGGCACAGAAACAATGAAAAAGCAACACTCCATTTTAATTAATAAGAATAATGGGTCAAATGTACAAATCATCCAGGCAGAAAATCCTCCTCATACATGCTAAGTTTTGGCATATGAAGTCCTATGGTGACATGACCATAGAAGCTTTGCAAATGGTAGAAAATGGCAGATGTTTGGGGAAAAGACAAGGAAAAAACTACTGCCTTTTCTGCCTCTCCAAGCTGCTGCAACTACAGTATAAAATACAAATGTGTCTTCCTTTTCCCGTTCAGAGCCTGCTGCTAATCCCTTGCCTCCACTTTTTTTGCTTGAAACCACTTTCCACTATCTCCATTTTTTCTGTCTTTTGTACTCTTTCAAAGCATTTCTTTCTCCTACTGCTTTCACTGCTTCAGATTGATGCGTTCTCCTTGCATCATGAACTCTTCACTCTCTTTTATCTTCTGTATAAGTTTTTCTCCTTTTATTCTTTCTCTGCTACTCACCCTGTAGTTTGTTTTTGCCTTTGCAGCCACTTCTCAATTAAATTGCTGTTTTAATGGGCAAGGAAGTGAATCCACAGCTTCTGTGTCATGTTTCAGCCTGGCCAATTCAGGCTGGGCTTGGTACAAAGTTTAGACATTCAGCTTTGTTGGAATTTTTAGCCTGGCAAATTTATATATTTTTAGAGTCTCTTTCCCCTCCCTACCCCTCCTGCACATGTAACAAGTTAGTTATAGAGGATAAAGAAAGATTTTAATCAAGAAAGTCCAAAATTATCTTCAATCTACTCTCAGCTTGCCTTCCTGAGTGTACTACTTCAGAGCTTTCTTTTTTGGATAAAGAAGGATTTTCCTCCCTATCCTAACATCTTGCAACACTAATGATTTCTTTACTTCTTTGATTAGTTTATTTTAAATTTCTTTTATGGGCTTAGTGCTCCAGGCTATTCAATTCCAAAATGGTAGTGCTTAGTTAATTTTATTTTTAATTAAGTGGCAAATGCATTTTCTTCCCTTTGCTATCTATCTATCTATCTATCTATCTATCTATCTATCTATCTATCTA
>NW_020769309.1:47146739-47174852 GCF_900518735.1 Pseudonaja textilis
CTATCTATCTATCTATCTATCTATCTATCTATCTATCTATCTATCTATCTATCTATCTATCTATCTACCTACCTACCTACCTATCTATCTATCTATCCACCTACCTACCTACCTACCATGTTTCTCATATAATAAGGCCGGGTCTTATTTTTTTTCAGCCCCGAAAAAATGGCTAGGACGTCTTTTCGGGGGTGAATTAATTTCTCCCCCCCGCCCGCACACTCTCGCCTAGGGCACCCTGCAGGCAGCTATGCCTCACTACCAGCCACTCCTAATGGCCAATCATGGCAGAGTGTGGAGGGCTCCCTACTCCTGCCAAGCACCTTTGCTGCAGATCCGGGTCAGCGGATGTCCGCTGTCAGTGTTTCAGCTGCTTCTCAGGCCTCCATAGCTTCCACGGTTCCTGCCAGTACTGGTGCCTCTCTCACCAGAGCTGTCTCCAACAACAGCATCTGAGTCAATCCCGCTTTTCTCCCCATCCCCATAACAATAGGAAAAAAAAAACATTTTGAGGTACTGCGTTTTGGTTTAATCTAGAGTGGCTGGGTGGGCGTGAGAAGAGCCGAGCAAGCATCTCTGCTGCTGCTACCCTTGATGCTCCAGTCTTGGGCTGTGCAAGTTTCCAAAAGTCCCAGTGCACAGCCCATTCCTGCATTCCAAGCATGCCCAGGCCGAGCTGCAGCTGTCAGTCTCTCGCCAGCACCATCTCCAACAACAGCGGCAGCAGCAGCGGGAACCGTGGAAGCATTTCAGCTGCTTCTTGGGTGGGGGAGCTGCCTCTGTAACTTCCACGGTTCCCGCCGCTGCTGCCACTGTTGTTGGAGATGGCACTGACGAGAGAGGGACAGCTGCAGCTCCCCCTGGGTGCGCTTGGAATGCAGGAATAGGCTGTACACCAAGACTTTGGGAAACTTGCAGAGCCAGAGGCTGGAGCACCAAGGGTAGCAGCAGCAGAGATGCTCGCTCCATTCTTCTCACACCCACCCAGCCACTCGGGATGAAACCGAAACTCAGGTCGCAGTGCTTCCAGGTACCTCAAAATGCTTTTTTCCTGTTGTTACAGGGATGGGGGAAAAGTGGGAGCGACTCAGACGCTGTTGTTGGAGACAGCGCTGGTGAGAGAGGCACCAGCACTGGTGGGTACCATGGAAGCTATGGAGGCCTGAGAAGCGGCTGAAATGCTGCCAGCAGACATCCACGCTGACGCCGCCTGCCTGCTGACCCAGGTCTGCAGCAAAGGCGCTTGGTGGGGGTAGGGAGCCCTCCGCGCTCAGCCATGATTGGCTGTTACAAGTGTCTGATGGCAAGGCGTAGCTGCCTGTGAGGCACTCCTTATGGCATTCCCCCCCGGCCTTCCCCCCAATTTTGCATGTTTTAAAATAGGCCTAAATTTTGGGGGAGCGGCTTAATTTCATTTTATGCCTAGAAAACATGCTGGGTCTTCCTATTGGGGGTGGTATTGTTGGAGAAACACGGTATCTATCTATCTATCTATCTATCATCTATTTCTTCCTATTCCTCTTCCTCTTCCTCTTCTTTATATCTATAGCTATCATCTAGCTATCATCTAGCTATCACCCTAACACTAATCCTAACCCTAACCCTATCCATCTGTCATGCTAATGAAACATAATTTTTGTTGCTTATTACAAAAAATAAAATCAAAATTAGAATTTGAAAAATAGAATCTCTTAAATCAAGAATTCAGAACAGCAATTAAAGTAAAGCAATTAATATATTTTTTAATAGATGACTAGAATTTCAGTTGGTAAAACTTGGTGTGAATAAACATGGAAAATACATTGGATATTAATTCTATTTGAAGTTATATGATTCAATGCATCAAATAAACATATAATAATAGATACAAATGGATTATTTAGACTGCAGCTTTGCCTTGGGTTTTTGACCAAGACCAGAAATATGTTAGGAGACTCAATTTAGCTTGTATTACATTTCAAATAAATTGGGCAGCCTCCTATGTTATTGTGACCTGAACCTATGGATAATGTAGGCAAAATTCTTCAAATTATCTCAATTAATATTTGAGTGGGAGAATCACATTTAAAAAGATGGTCTATCACCTTGTCGTAAGCCTTATTCTGCTGTAAACTTTTTCTTTGTATTTCACTTGGTAACAAATTATCATTAAAGTAATGCCAATATAGGTGTCTTGTGGTAAAGCTTTTTTAGAGACTAGCTTGGCAACTGAGTTCTGTGCAAAGTGAACTTTCTAGATAAAAAAGGACCATATGGAATGTGTTACTATAATATCTGCATCGTTTTTATGAGTATTTTCTTACAGGAAAGTGTGGTTAGTGAATTAACCAAAACAAATAAACATCATTGTTGCCTCCATCTCAGAAATAAAGGAGAGATACAGATTCAAAAAAAACCCTAAGATGCATATCTGCTCTTTTGGGAAGTGTGACCTCATTCAAAACACTTGAGTTTCAGCTTATTATCCTTAATCCAATTTATTCCTGAACGCAGGCAGACATTCTGGAAAAACATACAATTACTTGTGATAGAGTTTAGGTATTAGCAGTATACTAATAGCGTTAAGCTCCAAATCTCTTGATGATCTTCTCCATAGTTTCATGCAGGTATTCAAGAGAGCAGAGTCAGAGTTGCTACTAATTCTAAAATAAACATCATTCACAGGGCAAACTTTATCTTGGCTTCACTGAGGCTATCAAGGAAGCTTGTCAAGAACAGATTGAAACTGAACCGAGAATGCAGAATAAAGCACTGACAGAAAGTTTGAGGAGTTTACTACAGGAAGCCTCAAATTAAAGTTACATTCAGTATGAATTCCAGAACTTGTCAAAGCTTAAAGTATCTTAAAGTAACAGTTAACACTTAGCTCTACCCTATTTGCTACTTACTTTAAATGCAAATAAACCATTATGAAGGCTGAGACTTCTGCATAACAAGTTAACCGCAAAAAAATGGAAGAGTCTCAAATTGAGTTTTCAAACCATGTGGGTGTTAGCTATGAAGCTATAATAAGATCTTCCACGTATTAGATAACCAGATGTCCTACCTACTCTTAGTTAGAGACCTGTGAGATCTTGGTTTTAGAATCATAATTGTTTTAGCCAATTTCACTGGAAAAAAACTGAAGTGTTTGAAACAACATTCAGAAGGAAACAAAGGGAGATATCAGGAAACATTATAGGGTGAATAGGGAAAGGGTGGGGCATGTTATTCTCTCTTTCTTCCTTACTTCAACAGTTTTCGTGTCACACTCACCAGCCCTTCCCAGAGCCTCGCCTCCCATCCTTCTGAGCCACTGCTACTGTTGCCAGTGATGTGCCAGTGTGCCATTTTCCAGCATCTTTCCTCTCATCAGCCACTGTGATGTCCCAGTATGGCACATCCTATTGGCACATTCATTTTCATCCAAGTTCTTTATTTTCCATTAGCCATTGGTGCTGATGTCTCAGTGTGTTATAGCACAATAGCAATAGCACTTAGATTGATATACCACTTTATAGTGCTTTACAGCAGTTTACAGACTCAGCATATTTCCTCCAACAATCTGGGCCCTCATTTTACTGAACTTGGAAGGAAGGAAGGCTGTGTCAACCTTGAGATGGTCAGTATCAAACTCCTGGCAGTCAGCAAAGTCAGCCTGCACTACTTCATTCTAACTACTGTGCCACCACCATTGCTCCTCGTAGTCCACTGATCCCCAATTATTTCCCGTCTTGCCAGAATTTTTCTTCTCTTCTTGCTCTCAGCTTCTGATGTTTGGTGAATAAAATGGAATATTTCACATAATGCTAATTACATCCATTAAAGTACTCTGACTTCTTTCTGAGAATTTTTTTTTTTTGTTGACTAAGAAACTTCAATTGTCTCTTGGACAGAAGACCAAAAATCTAGAAGATACGTGCAGAAGAATGTGCAGCATCAGGAAGCCATTCATTTCTTTGGCCATCACAAATTAAAACTGAGCCATTCTATCTAAATAATGGGTTACTAAAGACTCCTATAATTGACTCTGCACAAATGTAGCATACTAATGGCCCAAAAGAGAGTGAAAAAATTAAAAAGTCATTAAAAGCATCACAGCAAGCCTTTGAAGGTTCTGTAATCAAACTCTGGAAACTGGATAACTTAATTCTCTTAAATATAAGGATGCAAACAAACAATCTCACATAATAAATCTGTCTCCACACTACAAATCTATGATTTCACACAATCATAAAACCATAAGATTGGAAAGAATCTTGAAGATTTTATAATCCAATGCCCTACCCAGTGTAGCAATTTTCATACTATCCTAGATAAGTTGTTTGATTGGAATGACTTTTTTTTAAATGCTATTTATTCTAAATAACCTAAAGTAATATTTTGAAACTCTCATTAGAACACTACCAAAATGCATATTAATTTTCTGCAGAAGCTAAGTCTATTGTTCATTGAAAAGAATTTTGATAATCTTAGCATGTCATACCAGGTAAGAGGAACTTCTTCATTTACTGTTTTACAAAATTGCAGTGTTCAAAAGATAGAACACTGCAATCTTTTGAACACTGTAGTATTTTCCCCCAACTATTTTTCTTCTAGGGAGTTCCAATTTTGAGTTTGGAAGAATAAATATGGAAGAGTAATCTAGGGTTATTGTCTGTAAATTGTCCCCTTCCAACATGGCTTTTAAAAACAAAGTAAACAAAATGTCCATCTCTCTCTCTCTCTCTCTCTCTCTCTCTCTCTCTCTCTCTCACACACACACACACACACACACACACACACACACACACACACACAGAGAGAGAGAGAGAGAGAGAGAGAGAGAGAGAGAGAAATGATTATGTTACTTGTGACTTGTAAATGTACTTTGAATGAAAATAGCAGAAGATTGAGAGGGCATCTAACCTCTTAAATAGTTTCTAGCTGTTCCATTCCCAGACTTGCTAAATGGAAGCCTTTGAGCAAAGAATTTCTATCAAGAGTGGAGACAAAAGCTACTGAGACAAGACCAAAGAAAGCAGAAGAAGGGAGGCAAAGCATTTGCCCAAGACTACAGACAAAGTTTGGGTTTAAGTCCCAAAAATTTTCCCTTCTCAATTTCTCCTCAATTTTCCCATTCAAAAACATTACCCTCCCACTTATCCTCCAAATATTGATTTTCCCTTCAATTAATTCCCAGAGATGCTTATTTCCCTTTCAGAATCTCCCAAATTAATTGCTCTTAAGTCCTAATAAAATTCAATTAGTTCCTAGTTCTCGCCCCCAAATTAATTTCCTGTCCAGATTGCCTCCCAAGCATTTTCATGTTTGCTATTCATGCTCTCCAATTATTTCTAATAGTGTCTTTTATATCTCACATATCTCTACCAGGAACTAGTCGCAATGCAACACTGACCATTGCATTACTTAGTTCTTCATTGGTCCCTTTGGACCAACCCATTGAACACAGGCCTTAAAATAAAGGGATTCTTTCACACCTAAACTGAACATTTATTTTACTTCTTTTGCAAATGGATAGTGCAGTGTACAAGTAGATTAACAAAAAGTCACAGTAGAAACTGCACACATGTACTTAAACTTCAAGCATCTCAACTATCCTTCAAAAATGCTAAAATAAAATAGTAATGGCAACAGCATGTGGGCGTCTGTTTAAGGAGTGGGATAAAAATGTGTATGAATCATGGGGAAATTTTTGAAATGGATTCTTTAAACTTTTATTTCAGCATAAATTGTTGACTGGATTCCTTTCATTCCTTTGGAGAGAAAACTTGAGGCTGTGCCAGTATGTATATGTACAAAATTGTGCAAACACAATTCTGTGGTTACATATGCACATTGCAATGTGGCAGTTAAACCGGGAGTGTATTGTACTGAATTTCTCCAGATGGAATATAAGTGTTTTGGGGTAGGTGGGAGGGATACATTTTTCCAGTAACATTGCTAGCAGGTTTTTCCTGCTCTTATGTTTTTACAGCTAAAACCCTTCTGCATCCATTGCAATACTCAAGTCTAGCATTATCAGAGGACATCGCTATGGAAAATGTTACCACATTAAGAATTTTCTATAAATTGACATTCATTTGAGAAGGTGAAAAGGGAAGGTGAAAAGAAAAAAGTTTCCAAATTCCATAAAGATATTTAAAAATACAAATAGTTTCTACATGGTGGTTGATTTGGACTTAGAGAGATTTGGTTTAGCTGAATCTTGTTGAATGAGTCAGAGTACCTCACTTCATATGTAACATAGACCTCGTAAACCATGGCTCACAAAACCTAATGGTACATTCGCCTATCACATTCAGCTAAAATCAAATACCTTAATAAGGTATGCAAATGTAGTTTATATATGTGTATGTAACCATAATCACACATTTCTAGTATCATTCCTAACTGAGTTTCTTTACATTCAGTGATCATATGTATTTACAGAAGAAGAAGGATGTTGAAAGTCAATATTTTTTAAACAGTGACATAATAGGTTTCATATTAAAGAAAAAAAAAAACATCCCCAAAGACTTGTTGACCTTTTTTGAAGCACAAAAAATTGCCCCCTTTCACTTCCCATGATGTGGCCCTTGGATGCACACAAATGAATACATGATTGAGCATCTCCCTCTCCTGAAGTTTGTTCTTGAAATGCATAAATTGGACTTTTAGCAAGAGAGATGGAACTCAAGTGCACCACAGCAACTATTTTTAATGAGCTGACTTGTAGTGGGCCAGTGGGTAGTCCTGACATTGAGTGGGGCCTAAGATGGAATAGTATTGGCAGCCAGTCAGTGTTCTGCTGAGAAAAAGCTAAATTATGTATCTTATTTAGTGCATTTAAAAAAATATTTTCCAGTGCCCCCAAACAAATCTGTGGGGAGCTGTATATTCCCTGCACAAGAATCATTTAATGCTGTATAATTGGTTATTTGGTGTTTGTTGAAGTTTATGCCTTGACAAATATTTTATGGATTATAGTGCACATATGTTAAAAGGAGATTTATTTCCATGTTACTGTAGAAAACTGAACATCATGCAGGTCTGTGCAGAAGCTTGTTTAGAAGCCTGCTAGTTTTGTCCTGCATTTTCCTGAAAAAGTACAGAACTGGTTTAGCACTCTTTTGCGAAAATGTATTCTTAGCCTTCACAAGTACAGAGACAGTATCTACATGGGTACCTGTTGTAATAACTTTAAATAGCAGACATACTTTTCACATTGAAAATAGACATTTGCTGACATCTGTGGATATAACCTTAAGACATCCTTAACACATCTGCATACAATGAACAACCCATAATACATTAAGGGGCACCAGTGCTTGCTCTGCAGAATACAACAGGGAACTTGTGGATATTTTGAGGTGTGAATCCAATGGCACATGACTTACGGCATGCCCTTAATGGGGACAGTAGGCTGAACATAACTCTGTTCCTTCTTTATCTAATATTCTGCTTGCTCTTTGTCTAAGGGATTATTAATTTCAGGTCATTTCCTTGTGACTTTCTCCCCAGGTACATACATACAGAGTATATACTGACCCTGTTCTTGGCAGGGGTAGTTAGCTAGGCCAATGATAGCAAACCTTTTTGTTGTGGTGTGCTGAAAGTGCGTGCATGCGCAATAGCACACATGTGCATGCCTGCACCCACAATGCAATGTGACCCCCCTGTGCATGCATATGCAACACCCCCACCCCATCTCCTTACCTGCACTCCTTACCTGCACCTCCCAGCTGATTTTTGGCCCATTTGAGGCCGTTTTTGCTCTCCTGGAGGCTCGAGGGAAGTCTCTGCAGCCTCAGGAGGCTGAAAAATGAGCCTTCTGGAAATACCAGAAGTGTCCGTTTTCAGCCTCTGGGGGGCCTCTGGAGCCCAGGTAAGGCTATTTTCGCTCTCCCAGAGGATCGAGGGAAGCCTCTGCAGCCTCAGGAGGCTGAAAATGGGCCTGTTTTGGCACTTCTGGTATTTTGGGAAGGCCTGTTTTTCGGCCTCCCGCAGCTGCAGAGGTTTCCTTTGAGCTTCTGGGAGGGAAAAAACGGCCTCAAACGGGCTGTTTCAGCTGGGAGGTGCACACATGCACAGTGCAGGTAAGTTTGGCTGGGGCTCATATGTTCACACAAATGGCTTTGTGTGCCACCTTTGCGTGCCACATGTGCCATAGGTTCACCATCATGGAGCTAGGCATTAGGTTTTGCTTATCTCCAGAACGCATTCTTATAAATAAATCTGCTTTCTCTTATACAGTAGAATCTCTGGTCACAAATGCTTCTGACCATGACCAAATTGGGTTCCGATCAAAAAATTCACAAAATTTTTGAATCTGGTCACAAACACATACTCGGGTGGCAATCAAGCCTGACCCCTGACTCAGAAATTCCTGAAGATGAAACATTAAAAGATGAAGAAATCACCAAAGTTATGGAACAAATTATGGTTGTGACCAGCGGTTCTACTGTAGTTCTAAATCCTTGCTCAGGTGCAAATGGAATGTGAGTTTGGCTCATTTTAATTTCATCTGATTATAGGCAGAAGCTCTTGGTTGTCAATGTTCATTGGAAGTAGACTTTAATTCTGTTAAAACTGATTAGCATAAAAGTAGTTTGCACTTTTACATGCAACTGTGCATGAGCATACTTTCTAGCGGGCAGGAATGCACACCATGTTCCTTTGGCCTCCCCTACTGTCTCATTTTGGTTTTTATCAAAAGTAGAGTTGTGTGACTTGTGTTGATTCAAATGGTTTTAGCCAAATTGCCTGCTATACTTCATAACACTGTAGAAAAACATCTCCATTCATTTGGTTATTATGCACTGGGGCAGAAACAGGCTTACTGATGACACAGTGAAAAGATTTTTTTTTAAAAAAATATATGTAAACAATGTAATATGGACTTTTCCTTCTATTCCAAATGATACACAAATTAAAAAATGGTAAGACCTGTGTCCGCCTGAACTTCCTTCCTTCCTTCCTTCCTCCCTCCCCTCCCCTCCCCTCCCCTCCCCTCCTCCTTCCTTCCTTCCTTCCTTCCTTCCTTCCTTCCTTCCTTCTTTCCTTCCTTCCTTCCTTTCTTCCTTTTTGATAGGCAAGGTAAACAAGAATGGAAATCCACTAATCAAGAATAAGTCTGGACAGAAATCTGGAGGAAGGGATTGAAATCTAGGTAAGCAGTTTCATTTCTGAATATTTTAAACACATTGGAGCCTATCAGTGCATGCAGAAAAAGCCCTTAGAGAACATTATGTGAAATGGTATCAATAGTACCAATCCAGAAGAACAAAAGCTCAAGACCAATTTGAAGTCCCAGATAATTAGTCCATATGAACTGAGATAGTAGTGAAAACCATGTTCACTGTAAAGACATCTGGCTGATTCTCTTCCATGCAGTCCTTAGAAGCATGGTTTGAAACTAAAAGCTCTTGACAAGCTGTACCATCTTTAGGGAGCAATACTCATACATCTTACACAGAAATCAAAAGAGTCTTGGAATCTTCCCTCTTAGCAACTATAATGATATCATTAAGTTCCAGCTGTGCAGCTAACAGTATACAAGTGGCAAAACATAATCCCCTGCTAAAAGATGCTGTGGTTTGCACAAGCTGTACATGAGCAACTCCAAAGGTAAAGGTAAGAATATTTTATTATGGCTTTTTTTCCCACACAGACACAGAAACAGAGGTGTTGATTTTCTGCTCCTCCAGCAATGTTCAATAAAAGTAGACCATTTATAGCCTGGGAATTACAACCCAGCTGCCAAACTACAAACATCATGAAAAAGGCAAGCAAAGAGATTAATGCTCTTTCTTCTAGGCAGGTAGTGGCTTCCATGCTCTTAAGATTTTGAATTCTTTTGAGAATCTCACATATGAAGTACCACCATCTTTTCCAAGAGTTCCCTCTTTTGATGGAAGCAACTTGTTTGTTTTGCAGCATAGCTACTTCCTCAAGTGTTCTTTTCCTTGTTATTAGGCACAACAGCCTCATTTTTCCTAAGCTAAGGACCAAATCAGTTAGGATACTAAATGTGTCATTAGAATCCCTGTCTATTTCTGTTTTATACTTCGCAATAAAGTTACCCTCCCAACTCATTCTCTCCCCAACTAACTGTTGGAACTATATTATGTGGGAACTGAAGGACTGATTCTTCCCTCAGCTCCAATTCTGAAGATCACGATACTAGTTTTGCTGTCATGTAGGGAAAAAACAAAGCAAAGCAAACCCCAAGTGTCTCTAAGTATTTTTTGTGGGAACTATACTTTTCAGAAACCATATATAATATCTACTAGATTCTTCGGCAAAGTGATCTCCTGTAACATCAATGCTTCTTGCTCTCTTTTATTAACAAAATATAGAGTGATGAATCTATGAAGATGAATCTATGAAATTTAATTTGATGGGTAGTACAGTCAAGGAACAGTTCTGCTTTACCATTCGATAGAGTGAGACAACAACAGCCTTAGGCAGCTGGTTTTGAGTGGCTCCCCCAGTTATCATTTCACTATTGAGGAAAATGTTTTATGTGGGCTGATCTTCATTACTTATTGGAAGGCACTGTCATGAGAGACACAATTACATCACCAACTCTTATATAAAATTAGTTTTGCTAGTCCATTTTTACATACCATTTTGAACAATTTTGCTGATATTAGTGCTGTGTCCATAGACACCTATGGGATCTAGTACAGCATTTTTATATTAGAGTGTACAGCAAAAGAAAAGAAAACGTTAATAGAGAAAAAGATAGTATTCTTCTATCATTCCTGAATGCAAAACATGCTTCTACTTCAATATCTAGAACAGATCTCTTTATCACTTCCAGAAGAGTATGTGGGAAACAGTCTGAATTCTGAAAATATATGACAAATGAAATAATTGCATTTATAAATGCAGTGGGCATTTATATTTTCATTTAATATTTTACTGGGCTTATATGCTGCTCTAATTGTCTGTGAGTCTGAATATAGACCTCCTGAAATGGTAATATGGTTAAAACTAAAATATATGAAAATAATAAAACAATATAAATAATAAACCATGTCCTGAGAAATACCATCCACATCAAAAAGAAAATAACTTTCTCAATCTCCAAAGACCCATTAAAATAGTCGAGAACATCATGGTTTAGGGGAAAAAAACCAATAGTATGGGGCCAATATGATATCAGGGAGAATGGCATTCCAGAGAAAAGGAGCAATAACTGAGAAGGGATTTGACCCGGAGGAAGCCCTCTTCAAAGTTTTACTATTTCTTAGATGTAAAAATTTAAGTTCAAAACAATATGGATTGCTGTGACAGTCAGTTCACAAAATATATGAATAAAGAACATGGGAAAAAACTCCCTGAAACATAACTGGGAAAAATGGCAATTGATTAAAAACATGGTGGGGGGGAAGAAATTTCATATTCTCTCTCTCTCTCTCTCTCTCTCTCTCTCTCGCTGTGTGTGTGTGTGTGTGTGTGTGAGAGAGAGAGAGAGAGAGAGAGAGAGAGAGAAGAATGGGACCTTCAATTATATATTCCAGAAGTGTTTTAATAGTACAGTTTCTCCACGTTGACTATCTGCTGCAATTGTGATAGGCCACTCAATACATTTATGGCAGCCTTCTCCAATCTGTGGGCCATGGTAGCTGGATATTCTAAGAACTGTATTCTCACCAGAGATGGTATTCAGCCAGTTCTGACAGGTTCTGTAGAACCAGTAGCAGAAATTTTGAGTAGTTCAGAGAACCAGTAAATACCACCTCTGGTTGCCCCTGGCCCCATTTATTCTCTGCCTCACGAGTCCCAGCTGATCAGAGTCCCAGCTGATGAGCTGGGTCTTCTTTTATTGCCCTGCACAGGAGAACAGAGCTGGAAAGCAGGTTAGTGGGTTGGGGAGGGAATGAGGATTTTACAGTATCCTTCCCCTGGAGTAGGGTGAAAATGGAGATTTTGCAATATATCCTTCCCCTGGAGTGGGGAGGGAATGGAGATTTTATAGTATCTTGCCATGCCCACCAAGCCATGCCCACCAAGCCATGCCACATCCACCAAGACATACCACACCCACCAAGACACGCCCACAGAACTGGTAGTAAAAATTTTTTGAATACCACTGCTGATTCTCGCTCCTTTAAAGGGCACCAAGTAAGTTTGTTGTTATTGCTGTTGTTAGTATATTTATACTTTCCTTTTAAGAACTCGTGGTGGTGTACTTAGTGCTTTTTTGTTGTACTTCTCTCCATGGCAACAATGCTGCTTGGTAGGTTTGGCTAACAGAAGCTCAAAGTCATCTAATGAGCTTCCATGACTGAGAATGGAAATGGACTTGGTCACCTTGATGCCAGTTCACTATTGGCCTTAACTATTATTAACTATATCTAATATAAATAACAAAAAACAAAATTTGGGTTATACTACCCTTCTTGAAGATAAGTCTTCCTCTTTCTTTTTCTTGTTGCCTTCCAGTACCTCAATTTAACTATAGTGAATTTCTCTAATCCAGGGGTCTCCAACCTTGGCAACTTTAACTCCCAGTTTTCTGAAAGTTGAAGTCTGCTAGGCTTAAAGTTGCCAAGGTTGGAGACCCCTGCTCTAGTCTATGACATTCATTTACCTGCACTGACGAAAACTAGGTCTCTTGGCTCAAAACAAATATTTTCTCATTGTTTTTGATGTAGTTAGGCAGAAAATGCTCTGATATTCCCTTTATGCTCTTTCATTTGTGCTGTATGGTTTGTCAGCAGTTTACTCTATTCATATAAGACCAATAACTTTCTAACTACAATTATTAAAGGCAGAAAGGCTTATAAATGCCATGCTATGAATAAGCTGCACACCCAAAATTGTGCTGTGGACCTGTTTCCAGACCATGAAGTTTTAGTACCATTTTCAAGAGACTGCATTCAAGATATTGCATTTTGGCAACTCTCAAAGGTGGTTGCCTTTTAATAAATAGTAGTGGTGACAAAAGCAGCAGTATTTATTTGTATGCCTTCTTTTTATAGCAATGTGACATCATTTGACAAGCATTGTGGAGCCTGCTATATTTTTATTCACAAAGCTTCTATCTATAATGACATAGACACCTTCCCTAGGTCTTGTGAAAGTACTGGCAGCCTAGTTTGCAGCTCAGTTGATGCCATTGGCATGAGCCAAGCAGATACAGACAAACAGACAAATGATGTCACAGTTACCAGTCATCAAGGTTAGTACCTACAGGGGCTGGGCAATTAAGAAGTTCTCCTTTCCACAGATTAAAGTGTTTCTTCCCCCTCATTATTTCTTGATTTTCCTTCCCCCCCCCTCCTTTTTTTTTTGAAGTGAAAAATCTTGAGCAATAGGAGGCCACTGAAAATTACACAAAATGATCTATTAATATAAATGTTCTAAATTTGATGTAGGAGAGAAGAAGAAGTTATCATGGAAATGTATTCATCGAAGGAACTTCTGCATTGGTTAAGACAATATTTTTCTGATTGTATAATAAATACCAGGCTAACTTCATGCCAATCCCATGTTAAAAAATCTTTCTTACAGAAACAGCATCTGTGTGTCATGAGAATGCTTGTTTCAAGATCAGGATTTAGAACATAATTTTTTTAAAAAAAATCCTCACATCCTATTTCTTCTAGATCTTGCCTATATCTTAGAACAGGTGTGTCAAATTGGATTTCTTTGAGGGCCAGATCAGCATTGTATTTCTCCTCCATGGGCCAGTGGGAGAGTGGGGAGTGGGCGGGGGGGAGCTAGGATGGATGCCTCTTGCAGAACTTTGCTGGCCAAAAACAGGCTATGTGGAGGCCCTGCGAGGCCCCCACGAAGCCTGTTTTTGGCCAACAGTGCTGTTAGAGGCCAGGGAGGCTGCAAATGAGCTGGTCCTTTGATATTTCTAGGCCGGCCCTGTGGACCAGATTTAAGTACCCTGTGGGCCAGATCTGGCCTGCAGGCCTTGAGTTTGATACCCCTGTCTTTGAAGATGAAATGAATAATGGGAGAATTTTGAACTTTTATCATTTATTCTTATGTATTTGCAAATATCAACAGAACTCATTACCACTCTCAACTGAGGATGCATTTTGAAGGAACAGACCAGGAAACAGGACCCCCACCCATTCAAACCAGGCAGTTATCTTCCTATGCTATCCATTTATGTGGCAAGAGCTAATTTTCTAAGATGTTTCAGCTTTAGCATTCCAATTTAATACAATGCCTGAAATTGGATCAATCTGTTTTCCAGGCCACATAATCATGCTGTGGTTTGTGATTCAAATAAAGTTCATTGCAGCCGGTACAGTATATTTCTCCCTAATGAGTGATCTGGGTCAAATGCACATTTGAAGTGATAAATACAGAACTCCCGTGATAGCATTTGAGCAATGAACTTTCTAGAGCAATGCACAATAGCTATAGATTCTTATAGACAGGTCAGATCTTGCTAGCACCACTGAAGCTTCACAGGCAATGCTAGTGCTTTAGAGCAGCCTGTTAAATTTTTTTTAGAGCTGTACTGAATAAATGCCAATGGCTTGGCAATTACTTGGCAATAGGATGAGAAGTGTGCTGGCTCAGCCGAGCAAGTATGAAAAATGTTGGTGTTTGTATAAAGCTATTTACTGGTTTGTTCTTCACATGACCTTACATACTTTATTCAGTACACGCCACTATTGTTATAGTTTACTTTCACATAGACTTCTTTGTCAACAATCATTAATTCAACAGAACCCAATTCATCTAACTAGTTCAGATCTACCAAAATCAAATACTTTGAAACCTTACTTGTGTCAGTGGTAGAGAAACTGTAATCCTGATTCCAATCATCGGAGTTGGGCAACATTTAATCAGTTCTCCTTGCAATAAATTTGATTCAAGCAATATTTTTCCTCTGTTATGCTGATGATAGTAACACTAAGGGACAAATCAAATGGGCAGTAGAAAAGAGTAGCTTTCAAAGTCTGTGTACTTTATTTATATATTCCTAGTCCTTTTGCAGTAACTTGTTTGTTCATGTATTTCTTTGCAGAGGAAAATATGGGCTTATGCTAAATAGCCATATAAATGCAGCAGAGATGATCACATTTTTTGGATGGTTTGTTTAGTTATCCATTTATTTGTGGACAATTACTCCTGATATCTTGTGAAGTCTCACCTAAAAAAAATTGAAATGTCATAAAAGTTGTTTGTGTGTGTGTGTGTGTATGTGTGGTTTTTTTTGTACATTCACGCCTGCAGAAACACATAAAGCACACTGGTTTAACTTTTGTCTTAACATTGCATAGGCATTATTCAAAAGATCAAGGTCTGAGATTTATATAACTTCTCTTTTCCATGTCAAACAGACTGTTTTCCCCCTTCCAACTAATATATTCAGGGTTACTAAAATATGTTGTGTCCAGAATGTAGGCAAGCACCTTGACAACATTGGAATACTAGCAAACATACTACTACTTAAACATACATAAACACAAAAGTATTGTCAGAATTTTTTTTTACAAACTATTTTAAAATATACTGTCTTACCCCAGGAAGAGAATCCCAACTAGTAGGACCAAGGAAGGTGCATTTTCCATCCTATCCTGTGGAACACTGTTCCTCTTGAAATCCAGCAGATTTTCATCTGCTTGACATTCCAGAAAATTTGGAAGCACAGATTAAGCGATTGCACATTGCCAAAACATACTGATGTTGCATCAAATCTCTTTGTTTCTGCTTTTATTTATTTTTTGTTTTTCTTGCATCTTTTGTATAACTGTTATGAGCCACCCAGAGTTGTGTTACTAAGAGAAACAGCCATGCAAAGTTTTTTTAAAAATAAATAGATAATAAAATAAATAATTGAAAAACTGAAGTTATTGATTTTAATTGAAAAACTGAGGTTATTGACTTTAGCAGTAGGACAGGGGAAGATGCTTCTCTGATTTTTTGGAGAACTATGGCTGATGAGTGTGTCATATCGCATTTTTACCATATCACATTTTTACTTTTGCAACAACACATGAAGGCAATTGGTCACCAACATTGATGCAAAGTTTACTGACATTTTAAAACTTCTTTCTCCCTGTCATACTAGAATGAGCTTCCTGCTTAGAATAACTAATTTTTAAAATTTACATATATAAATATACATAAATAACTTGCAAAAATTAATTAGTTCTCTTCAAACTCTAAATATATTATTCTATTCTTCCCTACAACCTGTATTGACTTAATTATTCTTGTATCAGTTGTCATTATGGAAGTTAGTCTGAACTAAAAAAGGGATAATGGGAAGTGTCTTGCTGATTTAATTTGATTAATTAAGGTTGTGCTTTTGCCTAGGGGTCTTTGGAAAAAAAATGGAAGAGATTTGTATTTGCATGTTGCCAGTTTTGAGACAATTATGAGGAGATTTTTAGTGGGCCAATCTACACTTGACATTCAGAAAGATTTGAAGTAAGATTTGAACTATTTGAAATGTTTACAAAGTTCCAAATTTGGGAATAACTCAGTATTTAAATATAACTATTATTTCTGTGCCTTGTTTCTTCAAACACAATATCAAAGTCAAAGCACTTGCAGAGATAGGATTTCTAAAACCTAGCGCATGTTTGAGCAAGGACTAGGCAAAGCAGCAAAAACTAGACAAAGCTTCATTCAAATTTTAGTGCCAAGTTGTAAGAGTGGAGAGACAAGGAGCAAATTTGTTAAGGGTGTAATTATTCTAGTACAGGTACACATAGTTACAATCCTCTCTGAAGGTCGTGCCCTTCCAAGGCTAGAGTTCTTTTATTCCGTAAATTGACCCAGTCTTTTAACCATAGTAAGTTGGCTGCCCAATAATATAATTCCCAGTTTGGAAGCGCTAGCCCACCTCTACTTTTTGCATCTTGTAAGGCCTTAATACTGATTCTAGCTTTTTTCCCTTGCCAAATAAATTTAAGAGTTACCTTATTTATATCATCAAAAAAATTTTTTGGTAATTTTATTGGGATTGTCTGGAATAAGTAAAGGAGTTTTGGTAAAATGTTCATTTTGATTGTGGCAATCCTGCCCAGTAAAGAAAGCTGCAACTTATTCCAGGATTCTAGATCTTTCTTAATTTGCTGTAACAGTTTATCATAATTATTCTCTTTGAGTGATTTACTATGTGGTGTTAACCATATGCCTAAATATTTGACCTTTTTTGTTACCTGTATCCCCATGGTTTTTTCTAATTCTTTCCTCTGGTTCTCTGTTAGATTTTTAGTCAGTAATTTCGTCTTATTTCTGTTGATCTTTAGTCCTGCTACTGAACCATATTGTTCTAGTTCTTTTATTAGATTATGTCCTTTCTCCATGGGATCCTCTAGGAAGAAAACCATATCGTCTGCAAACGCCTGTAATTTATATTCCTCTGCCTTGACCCTAACCCCTTGAATTTCAGGATTTTGTCTTATCCGCGTTAACAATGATTCTAAAGCAAATATAAATAAGAGGGGTGAGAGAGGGCAACCCTGTCTAACGCCCTTTTCAATGCTTAGTGGGCCTGTTTGTTCACCATTAATTAGTATATTGGCTTGTTGGGTATTGTAAATTGTTGTGATAATATTCTCGAATTTAGTGCCCAGATTCATGTTATAGATTTTTTGTATTAAGAAGTGCCAATGTAAGTTATCGAATGCTTTCTCCGCATCTAGAAACAAGAGTGTAAATTGTTTCTCTGGATGAGCTTCATAATATTCTAAGACGTCAATAACGGTTCTTAAATTGTTTTTAATTTGGCGGAATGGAAGGAAACCATTTTGGTCTTCATGAATGTATAAATTTAAAACTTGTTTTACTCTATTCGCAATAATTGAGGTAAATAATTTATAATCGGCATTTAAAAGTGAGATTGGTCTATAATTGTTGATATATCTGGCATCCACATCCTCCTTCGGAATTAACGCAATCAACGCCTCCCTCCATGAGTCTGGCATTTTGGCAGCCGAAAGTACTTCATTAAACACTTCCAGCATCAGAGGCCCTACTAAATCTAATGTGGCTTTATATAATTCTACTGGAATCCCATCTGGACCAGGGGATTTATTATTACATTGATTTTCCATTGCAGATTTTAACTCAGACCATGTAATATCCTTATTTAGTAATTCTTTGTCTCCTTCCCCTATTGTTTTATCATTCGTATTCTCCAGATAAGTTCTTATTTTATCCTCATTGATTTCTTCTTTTTTATATAATCTTTGGAAATAGTTTAATATAATATCCTTTTTCTTCTCAATCTCATGTTGTGGGATGCCTTTCTCATCTATTAATTGGTGTATCAATCTCTTTTCTTTTTCTTTTTTAAGTTTATAAGATAGCCATCTTCCTGGTTTATTGGCGTGTTCAAAATAATTTTGTTTGGACCTTCTCAAGCTAACTTCTAATTTATCTTGTTCAATTAAATTCAGCTTATGTTTGGCTAGTATTAACTGATTTTGTAGTCCTTGGGTCTTAGGGGTTTTTTGTAATTGTGTTTCTAAGTCTTGGATTTGTTGTTGTAACGCGTTTTGTTGGGCATAAATTCTCTTGTTTCTCATAGCATTATAGGAAATTGTTGTGCCTCTTATAATTGCTTTCATAGTATCCCAAATGTTCTGTTTTGAAGTTGTTTCATTATTATTATCTTTTAGAAAATAATTTAGCTCCTCTTTCAGTTTATTAATATACTCTTCTTCGTTTACAATTTGGTTATTTAGTGTCCATCTTTTTTTTATTCGTCTCCTATCCCTCCAAATTAGCTGTATTGGGTTATGATCAGCCCATTCATTCGGTAGAATTTTGATTTCTTTTATTTCATTAGCCAAGTCCAAATCCATCCAAGCCATATCTATTCTGGTCCAAATCTTATGTGGGTTAGAATAATATGTAAATTGTTTTCCTTCAAGATTCCGTTCCCTCCATAGATCTTTTAAATTTAACTCTCTCAACATTTCCTTACATGCTGCAGAGAGTTCCCTTTTCCCCTTCTTGTTTTTCCCCATATTACTATGGTCTTTCTGGTAGTCTGCAATGGAGTTAAAATCGCCAATCAAGCAAATGTTTCTTTTTTCAAAGCCTACTATTTTTTGGTGAAGGTGTTTAAAAAATTTCCCCTGGTCATCATTTGGGGCATAGATTGCTACAAGTAAAAATGTGATGTGATTTATCCAAACTTGTATAACCAGAGTTCTTCCTTCGGGATCCGACCAGATTAGTTCTGCCTTTACATCTTGTTTTACATAAATTGCAATTCCTTTTTTCTTGTGTTGGTCGGCCGGTGCTGTAAAAAGTTTACCTAATTTTGGACAAATTAGATATCTTTCATCATTCTTCGAAATATGTGTCTCTTGAAGACATATTATATCTGCGTTATGTTGAATAAGTTTTGAGAATATCCTTTTTCTTTTTAATAATGAATTTAATCCGTTTATATTGATGGAGAGCAACTTCTTCCCCTCCACCATTTATCTACTTCTGCTTAGATTTTTGCCTAGTAATGATTCGGTTCTCTTGTTGTTGTTGTTGTGGGATTTGCTCTTCTCTCCCATGTTGTGGATTATCACTTCTTGAAATTGGAGAAAGTCGTTCCTTTTGGGTTCTGTGATAATATCGGACCTCCTGTGGTCTTGTTTTAGGTTCTTCTTTGGTGGGTTGACTATTCTTATCTGTGAGCTGTTGATGAAAAACTTGGGCCTGTTCTATCGATTCTATTTTGATTTTCCTCTCTTTCCATGTAATTAACATCCCTTCCGGGATTAACCATTTAAAATGGATTCCTTCTTTATTTAAATCATTAGCTAAAAATTTATAATCTTGTCTTATCATCCTCACTCTCTTTGGAATTTGTTTTAAAATCCTAATTTCTCTGCCCTTATATGATATTGTTTCCTCCCTAGACATTTTCAAAATTAAATCCCTCAGACATCTCCTAGAGAAGCGGATATGAATTTCTCTTGGACAGTTGTTACGCCTGGCGTAGCTTGTGCTACACATAGTTACAATCAACAAGCCCAATTAGCCATTCACCAGTCATATATTTCTATAGACCTGTTTGGGGCAGCTCCCAGGATACTAGCAAATCAGGACAATTTTTTTCTTTTTCCTTCTCCTGGCATATGTTGGCTCTTTGTAGCTGCTTTGAATGAACTGTTGGTGAGCAAGATTAGCATGTGTGATAGCACAAAACAGCTGCCATAGTAAGTAGTCATAAAATAGTTATGAGAAGACAAGCAGATGCTGCTGTTCCCTTCAGCCTATTTTAAATACTCCTGTGTTCTCTATCTCTGAAAATTAACTTTGTTTTTATTTGGGAGATATTTCCAAACCAATCACTGAATTGTGTCTTCCTATCATTTTCATTTCCAAAGGATGCTTCTGGTGAGTGGGGCAGGGAAGTATTTTTGTAATAATTTATTTATTTATTTATTTGATTTGTCAATTGCTTACAAGATAATAGGTATAAGTATAAACATAGTTATGAATACATGAAATGGATACATATAAGAAAAATAAAAAGAAACAATAGGACAGGAATGGTAGGCACGTTGGTGTGCTTATACATGCTCCCTGCAGATCTCTTAGGAAAGGGGTGAGGCCAATAATACACAGTCTAAGGTTAAAGTTTTTGGGGTTTCAGGAAGAAACACAGAGTCAGGTAGAGTATTCCAGACATTGACCACTCAGTTGCTGAAGTTGTATTTCCTGCAGTCAAGTTTGGTGCCGTTAACCTTGAGTTTGTAGCTATTGTGTGCTTTTGTATTGTTATGGTTGAAGCTGAAGTATTCATTGACAGGTAGGACATTGCAATGTATGATTTTATATACCATACATAGATCAGACCAAAGGCGGCATAGTTCTAGGTTTTCTAGGTCTAGAATTTCAAGTCTGATGGCATAAGTATTCTACAAGAGGAGAGGAGTGGAGAACTCTTCTTGTGAAATATTTCTGGACTTTCTCAACTGTGTTAATATCAGATATGTAATGCGGGTTCCAGACTGATGAGCTGTATTCAAGTATTGGTCTAGCAAATGTTTTGTATGCTCTAGTTAGTAGTGTGATATTGCCAAAGAAAAAGCTACGTAGGATTAGGTTAACAACTTTTAATGCCTTTTTGACTATGTAGTTACAGTGGGCTCTAGCACTTAGATCATTAGAGATGAGTACTCCAAGGTCCTTAATAGAGTTTGGATCATCAACAAGGTCTTGACTATTCAGCTTGTATTTTATTTTCTGATATTTTTTTTGCCAATATGTAAGACAGAGCATTTATTTATTGAGATTTGAAGTTGCCATTTGGTTGACCATTCTGATACATAGTCGAGGTCTTTTTGAAGGGAAGCAGTATTTTCTGTGGTGTTACATCATCAGCAAAGAAAAGGCAGTTGCTCTTAATATGATCACAGAGGTCATTTATGTAGAGTATGAATAGAGTTGGTCCTAGAATACTGCCTTGGGGGACACCACTGTTGACAAGTACAGAATTTGATAGGACGCTCCCAATTTTGACTATTTGTTGTCTATTTGACAGGAATGCTTCTATCCAGTTATGCAGGTGTCCAGAGATACAATAAGATTTTAGTTTTAGTAGTAGTTAGTTGTGTACCACCGAATCAAAGGCTTTATATAATAATGAATATATTGGAGGTTAGCAATTAGCATGCCAGCCTCTCTTTTGTTATTTATTTTCCACATTGATTTCTCCAGCTCACTACCTTTCTTTAACTCCAGCTCTTCAATAACACTTATCCAGTAGCTGATTCAATGACATGTCTGGGTGCAGTAGTAACCCAAGTACTCTTGCTATGATTTACCTTCAGAATGTTCTATCTAGTTAATAACCATTCAATTGTCAAGTGTGAAACTTAGAAAACCATGCCAATCAATTTATTACCTCAGTTAGTTCTCCTTTTCTAAGTTAAATGTAAAATTGTATTTTGAAATAATGTTAAGCAAAAGAAGAAGAACATATATAATAATATGAGGTAAATGGAGAAGCAAACACATAGATACCACTATTAGTATTCAGGGATGAATCTCTGAGCAATCCAAACAGCATCACTATGGCAGAGGTTTCACAGACACATTAAGTGCAGCTTAGAAAGTTTCCTTCAATTTTCCTTTAGAATGGAAAAACTGGAGTTTTGGTGAAGTTGTTAGGTCAATCCTGTCTGAATATTAATATTATTACTGCATTTCCATAAGTGCAGCTAACACTCCTTAACCTATCAGAAGGTTTTGATGGACCCAGAGAACAGCAGATTGCCAATAAATCATAACAATCTGATGTCAGGGAGAGCTCTTTGTTATGCACAGCAGAGAGGTACTAGCTGTTTCTGGTCTCAGCACAAGCAGGTTGACAGGCACTAGAAGTGCTGAAGGTCAATAGAAAATGGATATCAGAATGCCAGAAAAGATAAAACCACAAGCAAGTGAGGTATATCAGAATTGAGAGGAGTTACAGTTCCTCTTATTAAATCTGCAGGATTGTTACTGCTCTGCATTTCAACAGCATCATTTTTTATTCAGGGCTATGTCCATTGCTTTTTAGGGTCCGTGCACAGGGAGACAAAGCAGGCTGTAGAGTTTACACTGAAAGAATGGTGATGGTGTTTTATTTGGCATGCCCTGCAAATGGGAACTTGGAGTTCCACAGCAGAAATAAAACAGAGATTCAAATAAAGAGGGCAAAAGTGTCTTATTATAAGATGCGCCAAACTATTTTTGGTTAATGTAGGAATATTATCATTATATGCACAACAACGTGAAATTGCAGTTGCCAGTTCTTTAGATAGTGTTGGCTTTCATAAGTATTGAGTTCTTCCCAAGTAGATATTGTAATGAATCAGTGAAGTATATGTGTAGATCCAAGTAGAGTGGGTTTTTTTGCATGGCAATTCATAGAAATTTTGTCAATATACACATTCTTTTAAGTGCTGTCTAAGACTTTATTGGTATGGCATGCAGGGTGCCAAAAATCACCTAGGCTGATTTATGTCATAATTTTTCAATTTTGATTTTCAGATTTTGATACTTTGTGATCTTCTTCAAAGCTTTGTCTTCTATTCTACTATTTCATGGCATTGCCACATCAATTATTTCTAATTTCTTCTTTTCAACCACAGTTAAATCTGGTGTTTTATTTTGCTGAGACTGTTATAGTTTATATTTGGAAATCCCATAATATTTTAACCTGCTCATTCTTGATTACTTTTTCCATTCTTGAAGCCAGCACCAAATACGGTATATACTTTTATGTATAATTGTTCTATGACAATTGTTCTAATGTCAACCTACCAAGATAAGACTGAATAGGGTTTTTTTGCTATTATTGAAGGAGCAATACCATAGATACACCCTGATACTTCATATTTATCAGGTTTTTCCTCTCCTGAAAATTCTAGAAAAGGTTCAGCCTGGAATTTTGTTTGGTCATCTTTCCTGGTTTGGTATTTTGACTATGAGGCAAACTGTGATTTATAGTTCTTGTTCGTTGGCTGCCTACAGCTTTCGGGATAGAAAATACCCATAAAGGATGAAATTACGATGACATTCTTGTCTTGACTCAGCACTACAATTGAGCCCGGAATTATGTTGTAACCCATGCTGTTAATTCAGTGGTGGGATTCAAATATTGTTGCCACTAGTTTAGTGGCCTGGCTTGGTGGGTGTGCTTTGCACGCATGCACACACTTTGCGTGCACGCATGTGCCAAATGCACACTTTGTGCAGGTGCAGAGGTGTTTGCCCAGGTGCAGAGGCGTTCTAACTCACTTCCTGCAAGCCCTCACAATCCCGGTTGCTTCAGCAACTGCCTCACGGCACGATTCTGTGCTGCACAAAGCAGCTGCGCATCAAATTTAGCAGATAAAAGTGAGTATGGGAGCCCAGGCGGGCAGGTGGGCCCAACAGCAGAGCATCGGAGAGAAACGGTTCAGTCTCCACTGTTCATTGCTCCTAACCGGCTCACCAGAACCAGGAATACCACCACTGTGTTAATTAAGCAGGTCACCATGTGACTGCATCTGATTTTATGACCATTTTGCAGTGGCTGTACACTACAGTTGTTAAGCAAACACTGCAGTTATGAAACTAAGTCACAGTTGTATCTAATGGGTATTTTTCCTGGAAACCAAAAGTAAACACCAGTTTCTGGCAAAAAAAACACATTATAAGCCATGGTTCCATGACTCTGGGAAGGTGCAAACAGCCATGAATACAAGCTAATTACCAGGTGCTTAAATGTAATCATTACATGACTAGGAGTGGGAGTGGGGGCAGCTGTTTTAATTTCAAAACTGGGTTGTAAGTAGCTCTGGGGAAGTTCCAGTAACTTCAAATGGACACTAAGTCACCAGTCGTAAGCTGAGGACTACCTCTATGTACCATGTAACTGAGTGGGATGGATAATCCTAACAATGTGTACAAGTCTTAGAACATAGAATAACAGAATTGGAAGGGACCTTTAGGGCTTCTAGTCCAACCCTCTGCTCAAGGATATACCTATACCATTTCAGACAAACGGCTGTCCAGTTTTTTCTAAAAAAGTCTCTTTTGGCTTTCCTTGATATTTTTCAGACATTAAACTTGAATAGCCTTTTCAGACTGACTTAACATAATGCTTTGTACAACATTTGGGGGCAGCTTTAACTGAGGACAACAACTGTGCAAAGAGTTGAATGCTGTAATGTTAGGGGAACAGGAAGGACATATACAGCACCAAGTAAAATCCCCTCTGCTTTGTCAAATCCAGTCCTATGCTATATTACTAAACAATTCATAACTCTGCTGGGCTTGTCAGCTTTCCAAGGTTGGACCTTTGTATCTGCCTGAGAATTATAAATGCCCTGTGATATTCTCACTACATTTCACAAGAGATCTGATGTGTCTGAAATCTGACAGCTGTCAGGGTCTTATTGCACCAAGCAGGACAGATCATTAATAACTGCAGTTTTATTATTCAACTTCCTTCCCTCTTGGCTCATATTGTCTTGAGTGTCTTCCACTACTCAAAAACATCTATATATACACAAACACAAACATACACACACACACACACACACACACACACACACACACACACAAATGAATTCAGTGGAAAATATATTAAAATATGCCCATAGATTATTTCATCAATTGGTACAGCAGTAATCTCACAAGCTGTCCTTGGTTACATGTCCTTATAGACTCTTTATATTTACAGAGCTGAACAATTTTCATGCTGGTCCCTGTCGGTGATGAGCCGATTGGGGAATTGGGGTCACAACAGTTATTTTCAGTGATTTTATTGTAACCATCCATGGATGAGAACTCCTGGAGCTTTGCAAATATTTACAATCTTTATAAAGGTCCTGTAAGTGAAGAGGAAATGTGTATTAAATCTACAGATTAAGCTCTGCTCCTCTGGTGGAAAGGCAGCCTATGCCTTCTAAATCACTAAAATAAAAGACTACTTTTTGTGGACAATTAAAATCAAATAGCCCAGAATTGGAATGTATAGAGAAATGGAATTGTGGTTCTCAATGGCTGCAATAAAGATCATGGGAATTTCATTCACTATTGCTATAAGGAAATTGCTTTTTATTTTCCTTTCCTTTAATATATTTTTGTATGCTCTATTAAACACAAGGAAAGAACCATGTGTCTTTTATTTTCAGGCAGAAATCACACGATTATGAGCAAATGTGCTTTTTTAGATGTCGCACTGGCATTGGCATTGTTGTGAAATACACAGCTCAGGTCACACTGTTTCCTATTGCAGTGCAATGTGCTGTTAATAAGAGATTGTTCAGAAGCATTACTTAATGGTTTCTATCCAGTGTACTCAGACTTGTTTTAAAATGCATGTGTACCATCAGTTTTTTGTATTAGGTCACCTTGAACACCATAAACACTCATTTATCTAATTCTGTTCACTAAGGATCCATTTGAAAGAGGGTACATATTTTATAACCTGTTACTCTATAGCTCTATGCTTTATGGACTTGCCTTGGATGGCTTGGATGACACTCAGAACCCATATTGTTTTGGGTCCAAATGTAAATGAAGATGCACTTATTTTAAAAGGGAACTACGAAGGGAGAAATTATTTAGTATAGTACAGACAGACATGATTTGCTGCAGATAAAAGGCTAAACGTTGTCCATTATTTCTGAATTACTTTGAATAATTTACAATGCTTATTGAGCAGAAACAAAACCATTTGTCTAAGGATATCAGGTGATTATAATATAAAAATCAACATGTGGTTAATATTTATTTGTAAATAATAAATTAGGAGTTTGTGTTGCACGATACTGCAAGATTGCACATAGTAAATATAAATATACTTGCTTGTCAGACAATCCTGGGATTTTTACAATATTCAACTTTTGTGATGGAATGTGTATCTAGAGAGGCAGTTGTGTGAGTACAGGGTGTGTGTGGAGTTTTGGCAACATAGAGCTTTTTCAAAGAAAGTCACAGATAAAGCGATTGCATATTCCCAAGCTAGGTGGGGTTAGAAAAAGAGGTTCAGGGTAGCTATGCCCTAGAATCCCTCAGGATATATCAAGTTGCTTTAGTTTGGCAAAATTCTGTCTATTAGGTGTAAGCAAATAAAGGATTGAATTTGACTGGATTTTGCTGTGTCATCTCTGGGTTTGGACCTGATATCTTTTCATATTGACTCTGAAACAAATAACTTTGAAGACAGCCCCTGGCCAAACACAAAGTAGATTTAAAAAAAGCTTCCAAGAATTAGTTTTAGTATTCATCAAGCAGAATAATTAAGAAATGGTCATTAGCAAATTTTTGAGAGTCTCACTTTATAATTGGGATCAAGTATAGTGTGAGAAGAATTTATTAGTTCTCAAAATGGTTTTGTAGTACTCCACAGGTCTTCCTCAGGGCTTGGTTACTTAAACTTATGGGTATGTCGAAGTAGCTATATGGGTAACCTAGAAAAAAAATGGAATTTCCATTAACTTATGCAAGTAGAAGTACAATAAATAAAATGGGATTTGAGAAGTTTCTATATGTTTTCTCAATATTACCCATTACCAATTCATCAATTTCTCCTGTTGCCTTTATTTCATTTCTAAGATACTTGGATAGTTTTTGGTACCTTCCACAAGTCTCCACTCATATTTTTCTTAGTTTTTCTGACTGATTTCCTAGAGTTTCTGGAGATTATTTTTTTATCCCCTACTCCTTCCATTTTCTGTACATGTTGCTTTTTTTGTTCCTAGCTTTTTGGGGCTCTTCTCCTTTTCTTTCTACTGGGGATTATGAATTATTGAGTCTTCAGTATCTTATTTTGTAGAATTTCCCATCTTTCCCGAATACATTTTCCTTAAGGAACTGAAGCAATTAAATCCAAACTACCTTTATCTGAAGTTCATTAACATCTGTTCTTCTACAGTAGAATATGCTTGTCTGACTTTTCTCAGTTGTTCTCCATCAGAATATCATAAATATAATGATAACATGATTATTTTTCCCAAGATGCCAGTCAACTTTGCTTCTTTAGCCAATTTGTCCCTGCTTGAAATCCTTAGAAGGATTAGGTTCAAGACAGCAGATACTCTTGTTCATTCTTCCACCCTCTGCAAATGAAAATGTCAGTAGAAAAGGACAACACTTTATTAAGCTTTGGACTCTGGAAGAATTAGATTATCAGCAGATATCAGGATAATTGAAATTCCCAAATTACTAATACATTCCTCTTTAAAAGACTGATCATGTGATTCAAAAAAGCCTCACCCACATTTTATATGCTCAAGTAGTTCATAATAAATTTCCATACTGCTATGTGTAAAAATAGTCACCATTATTAACTACCAAATTACAGAGTAGCACAATTTTCCTAAAAATATGCTCCACAATGCAGATGAAAGCTGGATTTGATGTCCTTTGTCATTTACTCAAAGGAAGATGACCCCATATATTCTTTTTTCTGGATATGGCACTGGAGGCAATGGAACTTAGGACAGGCAGCAGAAAATTCTGCCAGAGAATCCAGCTTTTGCAACAAACATCCATAACAGAACATAAGAAACAAAACATTGAACAAAGAATAACATACCTGCCTAAAATATTGAACAAATATATTTAACTCTCCTTTTCAGAAACAAGCTTGATTGAGTTCACTTCCGTTGGGGGGAGAGAGAGAGAGAGAGAGAGAGAGAGAGAGAGAGAGAGAGAGAGAGA
>NW_020769309.1:47174862-47222563 GCF_900518735.1 Pseudonaja textilis
AGAGAGAGAGAGAGAGAGAGAGAGAGAGAGAGAGAGAGAGAGAGAGAATGCACAGGTAGTATACCTTTATGTATTGCAGTATGATCCCTATAATGATTAAGTAGTAATATTAAATGAAATGCATCTGCTTGCTGAAAAAAGTCTTCTTTTTCTTCCTTTAATGTTGTGACTTGTAATATATTTTGTCACCCATTCAGTGTATTGTTTTATATAGGCAACTATGTCTCAAGCAGCTGTATTTTTGTTTTTGTGAATCTGTCTCAAATAAGTGATTTAGTTTTCTTTTGAAATAAACAAGGTTTATTCTTTAAAAAGTTTGAATGGAACAACTGGGGGGAGCTGATAATAATAATCATCTTTTTTTAAAAAAAAGAAACATGAAATCTAGAGGGGCTATTGCAGTATGGCAAAGGGTTTTCTACATGTATACCTCCTCATCATGCATCAATGAGCAATAATAAGAAAAAGGTAAAATCTGTCTTGAATTGAGTTTAGCTTCAGTGATTCCAGAGACATTTATTTCATCTCCATGTCTTGGCAGCAATACAGAAGTGATCTGTCATCTCCTTCTTTCAGATTTGTTTTAAACTTTTCAATCTATGTACAGCTCTGGGTTTCTCTGTGGTCTCCAATCCCAGTACTAACTAGGTTCAATCATGCTTAGCTTTCTAAGCCAAGGTTCTCTAGGTGTTGCCAAAAACTGCGACTATTTATCAACTTCTAATAATATACTTTTAGTGAGAAAAATTGAAGGGAAAGAAGAGAAAAGACAACTAGCAGCAAGGTGGGTAGACTCAATTGCAGTGGTTTTGAAAGACCTGAAAGGAGAAAAAGCTGATCTTTCCCTAATAAGTGTTGGAACAAATTTGATGGCGCATAATCAATCAAATACACATTCCTTGCACAAATCTATGTGTTAAAGGCCAATGGACTTTAAAAAAAGAAAAGAAAAATCTCTTCAGAAGAGGGTATTTCTGTTAGAGATGAAAAAAAGTTGCACATATCCCCTTTTCTGCCGCCTGCTTTTCAATTCTCAATATTAATGCTATTTTACTTGTGTGTCAATATGTAGCTGGTGTTAAAAGCAGCATCCAGAAAAAAGAAGCCTGTAAGATAATCCTATTGTTAACTTCAAAAGATGATTAAATACAAATGAACACTGCTTTACTCAAAACAGACATTTCTATTTTTATCAGTTCTTTCTCGTGCGTGCTCTTTCTCTCTCTCTCACACAATCCCCCTTCCTCCCACTTCCAAATCCAGTGCAGTAATAATGTTTTATTTTCCTTTTCAATTAGAGCTATGTTACTGTGATAGAACAAGATATCAGTCTAAAGTGTCCCACCCCCATTTGTAAGTGAATGGCCTCACAGCAGACTGCTTTTTACTATTGTTTCTTTTCTCACTGTCATTCTACACCCTGTTCTTCCAAGACAACTGAACAAGGCATGTTTTATCTTTGTGAACTTCTGCCACACATTGTGCTTGGGGAAGATCTGAACTGCTTAATCTCATTATACTCATCACTCTCCTTCCCCTTTCCCTTCCATTTCACTTTCTACAATTGTTACCCATATCCCATTTTCCAGGTCATTTGTTGCTCTGTTCACCCCATTTTTAAAATTTCTCCTATATTTTTACTGAAAGACATTGTTATCTCCCATTATGCAGCATGAAAAATAAATACGGTTATATTTAGATGAGGCTTTTCTAAGCGATCAGTCTGTTTTCACCATTTTCTCAAGTGTATTGAAGAGTCTGGAAATGAAATGCACTTTAATTGCTGTTTACATCTTATTTAGCATTTATTCCAGTACTGTGATGGTCTGTTTAGCATTTATAGAGGACACCTCCTTAACATTATATTTTCTGCCTTGGTATAGCTTTCCATTTAGGCAGATTGAAGCCAGATGAAAGTGATCCACCAGAAAAGTTGTGTTTTCCATAGGAAAATGTAACACATTCTTTTATGCATTATAATTAAGATAGAGAAAGTACTTGAAGAAGGTCAATGACCTGAAGGGCTCCAGGTGGCCCACAGCATGGTCACCCCATTTGGCTATGTGGTTCTATATCTTCCTGACCATTTTTGTTTTGGCTGCTTGAGAGGAATAGATTTCACTAGGTAACTAGAATTTTCCTCCTTTTTTCCTGCTCTGGAAGGAATAGTACTCTTGAAGTCACAATTCTTTCTGATCTCTCCTATGAAAGAGAGACTGACAATGCTTGCATTGGGAGAACAAGAACTGAAGGGACCCTCCCCTGTTCCCTTTTCTTTTGAAATTTAATCAGGTGCTGAGTTAAAGGGACAAAGAACACCTTTCCTGGTCACTTGCCTATTCCCTTAATATTCAGTGCTCATATTGGGAACACTGAGCTTAAAAGAGAATTTCAGCAAGACATCTCTTATCTCACTAGCCGTTTTATAGTAGCAGCACTGCTGTTACCACTAAGAGGAACCCTGCTCTTGGGATTTTGTAGAATGTATCCTATTTTAGGAGAAAATTGATATATTTCCCACTGAATTTTTCTATTCACAAATTTGTAAATGATTTTGAAAGACCATTTATGACTATCGGGTTCTCTACCTGCAATCGCAAAGCTAATGCAATCCTAAATTGTATTAACAGAGGGATATAATCAAGATCAAGGGAAGTACTAATACCACTTTATAAAGCCTTAGTAAGACCACAGCTAGAGTACTGCATCCAATCTTGTTCACCATTTTATAAAAAAGATGTTGAGACTCTAGAAAAAGTACAGAGAAGAGCAACCAGGATGATTAGGGGACTGGAAGCTAAAACATACAATGAACGGTTGTACGAACTGGGCTTGGCTAGTCTAGTAAGTAGAAGGACCAGGGGAGACATGATATCAGTCTTCCAATATATGAGGGGCTGCCACAGAGAGGAAGGGGTCACGCTATTTTCTAAAGCACCTCTAGGCCAGACAAGGGATAATGGATGGAAACTGAACAAGGAGAGATTTAACCTGGAAATAAGGAGAAACTTTCTGGCAGTGAGAACAATCAACCAATGGAACAGCTTACCCTCAGAAGTTATGGGAGCACCATCAGTTGAGACTTTCAAGAAGAGATTGGACTGCCATTTGTCAGAAATGGTGTAAGGTCCCCCTCTTAGGTGGGGGGTTGGACAAGATGACCTACAAGGTCTCTTCCAACTCTGATTATCTGTTAAATCTGTTATTCACTTTGTCTTCTGAACAGTGAATGTTGGTGGAGGGGGTACCTTTATTATAACAATAAATCATCCATGTGAAAGGACTATGTCCTCTGATGGGAATACTGTAGAACAGACTAAACTGGGGATAGCAAATGTATATTATTGGAGCTGACCAGTTGATATGGAGCAAGAGATATGTTAGTCTGATTGTACAATATAGGAAAGCAGCTTTTGAGCATGCTCATTCTTTTTTATTATATTTTTTATTTATTTATTTATTTGGTTTGTCAATTGCTTACAAGATAATAGGTATAAGTAAATACATAGTTATGGATACATGGATACATATAAGAAAAATAAAAGAAATAAAAGAAACAATAGGACAGGGACGGTAGGCATGTTGGTGCACTTAGGCATGCCCTCTATAGACCTCTTAGGAAAGGGATGATTTTATTCCTGGGAAGCATGACTCTGGTAAGGAAGGGATAATTTTTTGAGGGGGGGGGGGTAGGGGGTAGGTGACATAGTAGTGTGTGCCAGAGGAAATTCTCCATTCCTTTTCTTTTTTGTTCTTACTGGGCAGATTTTCTTACGGATTGTTTGTTCAAGGTCAGGAATAATGTAGCCCTAGCAAAATGGAAACAATTTGCTGCTAATGTTCCTTGAATACCGTACAGGCAGTTTATTTCAAAAGGGTAGAAGATCCTTTTTTTAAACTAGCTATTTATTTATAAAATTTAGATTTCCCCCCATCGCTCTCCAGGTGACTTTGGGCAGTTTACAGATAGAAACCATAAAATGATATAAGAGAGACTTAATTAAAAACAGAATTAAAGCAAAGTGGGGAATAAAATAAGAACAGAGATAAAAAGGTAAGTTAAAAGACAGAGGGAGTGGTCCTGAAACCATGAGGTTGTATACCACTCTTTGACCCCCAAATCTTCACACTCTTAAAAGGCCAGCCTCATCTCTGATATTCCATAGGACAAGGACAATATCAGAGAAGGGTCGTGTCCTAATTGTTCAAAATTTTCTAACGAACGAGGTCCTTTCCATGTTGCATAAACATTGGTAGAAAAGTACAGTTAGAGTAGCATGAACCAAGGAATCAGGTGGGATTTCTGCTGCTGTACCAGCCTCCCTGCTGCATGGCAGCTTCTCTATCTAGGCTCCTAGACCTTACCGCAAGGCTGGCAGTAGAATTCCACAGGCATATAGTTCTGTGGGACTTCAATCTACCATCCTTGGGGTGGGGTTGGAGGTAGCCTGGGATTTCATGGAAACCATGACTTCCATGTGCCTGTGCCAGATTATCCAGGGCTCAAATAGGAATAGTGGTCACACACCTGATTTGGTGTTCTTGACAAAGCAGTGCCTACGCGACCTGGAATTGGTGGACTGTTCTTTGGTACCCCTGTCATGGTCAGATCACAGTCTGTGGCAATGAGTTTCTCAAGCATTGTACCCACTACAGGGGGGCAGGACCTATTAGATTGGTGACTACTGGACACAGATGGATTCTAGAAGGAACCGGAGGTTATAATTGCAGGTCTGCTATGCAATCCAGCTGAGCTCTTAGTCACTGTTTAGAATAGGAAAGCGACTGAGGGTCTGGATAGGATAGCCCATATGATCTCTCCTCACCTTTAGACATCTCTGTCCTCTATGGTATACAGAGGAATGAAAGGATGAATAGAGGAATGAAATGGATGAAGAGACATCTAGAGCGCTGCTGGCAGAAGACAAGGGATGAATTTGATCAAACACCTGCCCCTGAAAAGCATGTGCAAGCTCCGACTGGTGCAAAATACAACGGACTGCATAGTTCTGTGCATATCTCAGTGTGCACATGTATCACCTGTCCTGTGGGAACAGCATTGGTTGCCAATTTGCTTCCAGGTGCAATTCAAGGTGCTGGTTGTCACCTTCAAAGCCCTTCATGGCTTGGGACCAGGTTATCTGAGGGACTCTTGCCAGTCACATCTACCCAACCCACTAGAGCGGGGAGGCAAAGAATGTTGCAGGTCCCATCCACTAAGGAGATACATCTGGTGGGACCCAGAAGAAGGGCCTCCTCCATGATGGCTCCTTCCCTCTTGAACATAATTCCTCCAGAAATTAGAGTGGTCCCCCATCTAACATTATTTCAGAAGGCCCTGAAGATATGGTTCTGCCAGCGGGCCTGGGGAACCCAGAGTAGGATGGAGCCCATTAAATGGCTGGTATGAATATTTGTTGTTGCTGGGGTGGGGTTGGGGGTTATTATTTTTATATTTTTTATTTCTTTTATATTGTGCTTTTATCTCGTGTAAGCTACCTTGAGTCACCATGTGCAGCAATTAGTAGGCAGCAATATACATGTTCTAAATAAATAAAACCAAGTTTATGGAGAAAATCTTGCATTCATTTTCATAATTGAAATGAAAAGGCCTAATCAGCCTTGTTGAGCTTGGAAACTAAGCAGAATCAGGCCTGGAATAGTTGGATGACAAACCTCCAGGGCATCCCAGAAGAAGATAATGGCAAGCTACTTTTGAATTCTTTCCCAAGAAACTTCATGAAGTCATTGGAAGTCAAGCTCTGTTTGAAGGAGGTTTGATTTTTTTTCTTTCTCAATTGGGCATTTTTAAATTAAATACATCCATGTGTTTAATTTATTATCTTTTAGTATATGAGGGGAGTTTATTACCATAAGTAACACAGAATTTTTTTCAATTGCATTCATACAAGCAAGAAGAAAAAACAGAAAAGGAAGTTTTAATTTTTTTTTCAAGCTTTCATAATTACTTTGGACTCTTTTCTCAGCTTGCTTGAAGGGCTGTTGCTTGTAAATAGCCCATTGTTTTTCATCTTAACCGAATTAGCAAAGGGATGTTGAATGCCATGTGATTTTTCTCTCATTTGGCTGTGTGGTTCTGATAAAAGTACCTTCAGCAAAACATAGATGTTTCCCAAACCAGCAAGGAAAAAAGGATTCAGGTCTCACATGATCATTCATAGACAAATCTAGGCATTACAGTTGGGGAAGGAGAAGCAGGAAGACTCTAGATGATTCAGGTAGGATGATAGACAGCAGAGCAGGAGTTCATAGATAACAGAATAACAGAGTTGGAAGAGACCTTATAAGTCATCTAACACCATGCCCAAGCAGGACCCCCTGCACCCATGAGGGCGAACCTATGCAATGAGTGATGGAAGTGGCACGCAGAGCCATCTCTCTGGGCATGCTAGCCATCGCCCGTTGCTCCTCTGGGTTCTTGCATGCCAGCCAACTGGTCTTCCTGCAGGCAGGAACACCAGAAACCAGAGAGCAGCTCCCCGGCACATATGCGTGTGCTGGCCAGCTGGTCTTCATGTGTGTATGCATGTTAAAAACTGGAAGACTTGATATGTGTGCCGGGAATCTAAGCTTCTGGTTTCTGCCACTCCTGTATATGTGCACTGGGGAGCTGATCTTCTGGTTTCCGGCAAGTGCACATGTGTGTGTGAGCCCAAGCTCCTGTTTTGACACTTGTTTCCAAAGAGGTTCACCATCAGTGCCTACACCATTTCTGAGTAGAGCAGCAATAGAGAAAATATGTGAGAAATCTATTGGATCAAGGCTTTTAGTACCTTGTATCAGAACTAGCCTTTAGAGAATTCCTTTAGTCCCATCTGGAATACTCAGGGATACATTAGTATTTCTTGACCATATGTATGTCTTGGGATTTTCACCTACTAATAATTTAACAAAAAGTATTTATGATGAAGCCAGATATTAATAAGTAATATCTATATTATACAAACAAACCATCACATAAAGCCATATGATAGTTTATCTTGGGTTGGTGTTTTTTTGAGAAATACTTGGATAGAATTCTCATTGATGAAGTCCAACTTTGGTTCTGCCTTTATTTGGATTAATGAACTAACTTTCCATGCTGTTTGGTTTATGTGATTTTTTTTACTTTTTATTGATAGAGCTTTTGCTCAATTCTGTCTTTTCCAATGCATCCATGCTCATTTCAAGTACTACATCACTTTTAGTTCAAAATACATCTATTCATTTGTCTATGTAAAGGCTGGTCACAAGTCATAAACTGTCATTCCATCATTTAACATATTCACAATTCTATTAGGAGGAAGTTTTTTTAACCTTCTGCAAATGTAAATTTAACAGTATAAAGTAATTTATGGAAGTTTTTTTTTTATGAAAATGCCTTTAATTGCAGGAAGATATTCATATCATTAAATGAATAACCTGTCAAGTCATACATAGTACTTAATGACCTTATTTTATGTCCTTTAATATTCTTTGTTCCCACAGCATTGTTTACTGCATTAAATAAAATTTTATGATCCATGGTCGAGATTAAAAAAAAATAGAAAGCAGAGCAATGAAATTAATTTATATTTATCAATAACACAGCTAAATGAAAATGGATGGACATTTTGTTGGGTCATAAAGCATATTAGTCAGAAGTAATCACAGAACAGCTGAGTCGGTTCTAGTCAACAACTGCTGAAGAAAATCTCAGAGGGACCAGGGAGCTTGAGAACAGCATTTCTTTGTCTTTCAGGTTGCTATCAGGGAAAGCAGCCAAACATGCTGTGTTTCTCCATGTAAGCAGTTTTAAATTTAACCAGTCAAAATAACAAAGATATTCAAATATATATGTACAATATGTCAAAGAATTTCCCTCCTTTTATCAATATACCCAATAAGAGAATATTTAAATACTGTATGTTCTCAGGATAAATTCACACTTCTTCAAAATATGCACCTAAGATTTAACCCTCCACTTCCCAAAATTTAGCACGAGCATAGGACACATTTCAAAAGATGTATATTATTCTGTTGTGTGCTTTTCAATTTGCATAACTAAAAAAAAAAATCAACAGCCAGTCTTAATACACTAGGGCCAGCATCTCCTAACTTGGCAACTTTAAGACTTATCAACTTCAACCATGCGGCTGGGGAATTCTGGGAGTTTAAATCCACAAGTCTAATAGTTGCCAAGTTTGGAGACCTCTATACTATCATGTGAAGAGTTCAACAGCCTATCTTAACACCCATTGTGATGTGGGTGGGATGGGGATTGCGAGAAATCACTGCCAGTTAGTACAATTTCTGTTTTGTTTATTTATAGTTTTATATATAGCATGAAGGAAGGCAAGCAGTAAAAACAATCTATCTGTAGCAGAGGTCACCAACTGGTGGTCCACAGACCACTGGTGGTCTGCGAGAAAATTTTGGTGGTCCATAGTGCACCTGGGTGGAGGAGATGCTCCAGGATGACCAATGGGCCAGTCCTGTGACTAGAGCTCTGGAATATGGGACTGGCCAGGCAGCTCATGGTGGGGCTGGAAATCTCTGCCATAGAGGGAGTTACATGCAATGTGCAACTTTGTAGGTAGTGTAAGGTGCAAAGAGTAGCGCAGCCCTTGTTTGCTGGAACAAGGTAATGGTACTCCTTGCAGCAAGGGGTGGGGGGTGCAGGCAGGCCAAAGCAATGGGTGTCCCCCTGTTGTGGCTTCCTCTTGGCTGAACCCACCACTGGCTGGCTCCACCACTTGCCCTCCCCTCCCACTCACTTCTCACCTGGCCTGAGAATGTAAGGGTGGGGGATGGAGACTCACTCCATATTCCAGAGCAGGAGCAAAGTTTCATCTGTTGCTGGGTCTTGCGAGCATTTCTTCTGGCCCTTTTTGGTGCTGCATGACTGGAAGATGTGCAACTTCCTCTGTACGCCGAGACACTGGCTGATGCTGATGCTCTTTCTGCCTCCATGGCCTGCTCTGTGCAGCTTCTTGCACAGCACACTTAAATTTAGTGTGCTTCACAATAGGGGAGACCGCATTCCCTCATCCACCCAGAGCCCATTACTATGCAGAGCATTGGCCACAGCTAGGTCGGGTGAGTGTCTTGGGCTGGAGAGCAGGTCATGCGTCTCCCTGAGCGACCGAGGTGCATCCAACACCAACAAAGGACAAAGAAGCACTGCAAGACCCAGAGAGCACCGGAGAATCAGAATGAGAGAGAGAAAGAGAGAAAGATGGGAGAGAGAAAGAGAGAGAGGAGATACACAGAGAGATACAGAGCGAGAGATGAGAGAGATGAGACAGATGAGAGAGATGAGAGATACAAATATATGAGAGAGAGAGAGAGAGAGATATGAGAGAGGTGAGAGAGAGATGAGAGAGAGAAAGAGAGATGAAAGATGAGAGAGAGAGAGAAAGAGAGAGATATACAGAAAGAGATGAGAGAGAGAGAGAGAGACAGAGAGAAAGACAGAGAGACAAAAAGATGAGAGAAAGAGAGAGAGACATACAGAGAGAAAGACATACAGGGAGAGATGAGAGAGAAAGAGATGAGAGATCCTGGTGGTTTGTTTTCTGTGGGAAATGGGTCCAAATGGCTCTTTGAGTGTTTAAGGTTGCAGAAACAGGTGGCCAAACTAAGTGCCTGAAGGACCCTATCTCATCACTGGGAGTCCAGGCTCTTCAGTGAACAGCATGCTGGATTCATATTAGCGTTCACCATGGGATTAAAAATTATGAATTTAGTTATCCCTGAGGTCCAAAGGTTGATGACCCCTGATCTATAGTGTCCACCAGCTGCATTGAATGAATGAATGAATGAATGAATTATTGGCCAAGTGTGATTAGACACACAAGGAATTTGTCTTGGTGCATGTGCTCTCAGTTCATAAAAAGAAAAGATACATTAGTCAATCATAAGGTACAACACTTAATGATAGTCATAGGATACAAATAAACAGACTTATTAAGACTTATTGAGATAAGGCTTAAGAATTCTCAGCTAACATAATTATAAGAATTCTGGGAATTATAGTCCAACATAGCTGAATAGCATTACTTTATGAATGGTTGGTGCAAACACTTGGATAAACAGTTTCCCAGCCTGATTCTCAAAGGGATAATTTAACATTTCAAAGTGTGTTCGAGTTTCCTGCTAGTTCCTCTCTTTGTCTACCCCATTTAATTTTTCCTCATCCTCTCTTTCTGCTCCAGGTTTCAGTTCTTTTTCCTCCATCATAGAAATGGATTTTAGCTCTGACCTTTTTCTCGGGAGAGAGAATCAGGTTTTCTTCCAAGGAAACAGCAAGCATTCATTCTCAAAAACAAACTCACATTTTTTTCTTTATAAGTAGAAGATGCTCATCAGGAATGAATATCTTGGGAAGATTGCTGAATCAAATGTTTTGCCACTGCCAGATTTGCAAATATTTCAGAATCTCTTTGATAGGAAGGAAACTCATATTGATTTCCTTAAATATTAGAAGGGACGATAGATGAAACCAGTTAGCATTTTGACATAGATATGGTCTTAGCAAGTATTATATTTTACTCCGTGAGTAAGTCAAACACTTTTAAAACTGAAGTGTCCACTTCTATAAAGTAAGACTTGATCAATTTATTTTGGAGTATTTCATACTCCTTAAATTTCTAAACACAATCATCGAAATAAAATTTCTCTTGCAGGAATGGTTGCTTGTAACTTTTTAATTAGGATTTTAAGTTATTCTTTTGCCTCAGCACAACTATTGAAGATAACTTCTTCAGCTCCATGGTGACTAGCCACCCTTGTCTCTATAATTGGTTTACAGTCAGTATCTAAAAATAACAGTATTATATACTCGCAAGCTTTAATTCAGCCTCTCATTTTTATTGTTATTCTGTTCTCTCCTTCACATTCTCTCTCTCTTTCACATATGCAAATTTCGATTGAGAATAGGTTACAGATACTGCATCTCATTCTGCAGCCTGTTTTGTGCCTATAATTTCTCCAAGCCCTAAGCAAGCTATTTGTAATATTGTGTAATGACAGGATTAAAAAGCAAAAAATGCCGAAAGCATTGCTTTTGACTAATGATTTATTGGACATTTCTTCCTGTGAAAACTCACTGTGAAGCCATACATTTTCAGGCATATTTTTACTGATGTGACCCAATTAGAGAGAAAATTAAATTCATATTAAAATGTATATAGGGTCTTTCATTTGAAAAAAAAGTACTTCCTGCTCCATTCTTTATGTCTTCCTGAGGTTTCTTTTTTCTTTTTCCAAAAAAGTTATGGCTGAAGATGCATTGTGTATTTAGACTCCAAATTTTACCTTTCAGTTGTGCAAATACTGTCTCCCTACATTTACTTAGGTAACTTAGATGTCCCTTTCAAGTACAAAGAAAAAAGTAGGTTTAGCTTTTACAGGCATTATCATTAAATTCTTTGAAGTGGGATCAGTGAGAACATACATGGCTGTGAATAAGAATAGGCCTTTGAGCTGTCACAATAACACCTTCTCCTTTATCTTCCACAGGGATGTGCTACAGGGCCTTCCATGTCTTTTTCATTCTTCATAAATCTGATGGATAGATTTCTTTCAAAATATTTTAAGGCTCTTCCGTGTGACATTTACCTTGGAAAAAAGAAGGATAATATGGAGGTCTGCACTTCTAGATAACTACACTGCTCAAAAAAAATAAAGGGAACACAAAAATAAGACATCCTAGATCTGAATGAATGAAATATTATTATTAAATACTTTGTTCATTGCATAGTTGTGCTGAAAGGCTGTCAAAATGCCTTACTTCTGAGGATTCGATTTTCCCACTGGGAGAGCTCTGGTGCAAGGATACAGACAACTGCTTGAAAGCTGGATCTTTTTATTTTTCAGGAAGGCGAGAGATAGCAAGAAGTCTGCGTTCCTGGGCTAGCTACCTTTGTATGGTAAGTCCCTGATTTTTATACCTTTTTCTCATTTTGTGTGTGTGTGCTTGTGTTTGTATTTCTTAATGTTTAAATCCTGTCAGGGGTTGTCTTCATTTCCGCCGGAGGGTAAACTCCGCGGGTTGCAGAAGGCAAACTTTGCGGGGTGGTTTGATTGGATTATCGGTTTTGTCCTAATCTTTTTTTTTTTTTGCTTAATGGTTTCTTATATTTGTTTTGTGGCAATCTCCTGTCTGTCTCCTTTGCAATATATTTTGTGTCTTTTGTCTGTTTGTTTTGCTGATTTGGCATGTCTTGTGTTTGTAAGGGTTTTCTTTTCTTGTTTCTTTAGTTTTCTTAATTATTTGGGCTTTTGTCTAAGGGGCTTCTTTAATACCTTTTATTTGATTTCTTTTCCTATGCAAGTTTGTTTTATGGCTGGCTTGATGTTCCCTTTGGGCTTTTCCTGCTTGGGTGACACCACTTTCCTCGTGAAGTTTCCTTTCCACAGTTGAATGTGCTGACAACAAAATCACACAAAAAATATAAACGGAAATCAAATTTAGCAACCCATGGAGGTCTGGATTTGAAGTTACACTCAAAATTAAAGTGGAAAAAAACACTACAGGCTGATCCAACTTTGATGTAATGTCCTTAAAACAAGTCAAAATGAGGCTCAGTAGTGTGTGTGGCCTCCACATGCCTGTATGACCTCCCTACAATGCCTGGGCATGCTCCTGATGAGGTGGTGGATGGTCTCCTGAGGGATCTCCTCCCACACCTGAACTAAAGCATCCCCCAACTCCTGGACAGTCTGTGGTGCAATGTGGTGTTGGTGGATGGAGTGAGACATGATGTCCCAGATCTGCTCAATTGGATTCAGGTCTGGGGAATGGGCGGGCCAGTCCATAGCATCAATGCCTTCGTCTTGCAGGAACTGCTGATACACTCCAGCCACATGAGGTCTAGCATTGTCTTGCATTAGGAGGAACCCAGGGCCAACCGCACCAGCATATGGTCTCACAAGCGGTTTGAAGATCTCATCTCAGTACCTAATGGCAGTCAGGCTACCTCTGGTGAGCACATGGAGGGCTGTGCGCCCCCTGAAAGAAATGCCATTCCACACCATTACTGACCCACTGCCAATCCGGTCGTACTGGAGGATGTTGCAGGCAGCAGAACGTTCTCCATGGCGTCTCCAGACCCTGTCATGTCTGTCACATGTGCTCAGTGTGAACCTGCTTTCATCTGTGAAGAGCACAGGGCACCAGTGCTGAATTTGCCTATCTTGTTGTCTATTCCATTTGCACAACAGCATGTGAAATTGATTGTCAATCAATGTTGCTACCAACGTGGCCAGTTTGATTTCACAGAAGTGTGATTGACTTGGAGTTACATTGTGTTGTTTAAATGTTCCCTTTATTTTTTTTGAGCAGTGTATAATTTCATCTCTCTAGTATGGTCTTTTTATTTATTTTTGTATTTATTTTTCACATTTCTGAACTGCCCATCTCCCTCAAAGATTCTGCCTGCCTGCCTGCATGCTTATGTAATCTATCCTTTAACTTGCACTGGTCCCTACTAGTCTATTTTGGACATATGCTTCTGCATAGTGATTGGGTGACACAGTTCATTTAGAACAACTTGAGCAAGTTGATGCTTGCAAAGTGTCAAAATGGCTGAGAAAATGGGATTCTGGGGAGTCATGCCAGGTACTGTATTGCAGAAGGACAATCAGTCTCTATCTGGATTCCAATGTATAGTCATTTGGATCCAGAACATAGATCTGAGGAGTACCTGGTGAAAATCTGGCCTGATAGGCTATCATCAAACATTGGCCTAAAAAGGGAACAGTGAAATAGTTTACTGAACAAAGATTGAGACCTGTTTCAAATAAGAAGCTATGATATCATCTGTCACTCACAACCCTCATTTGTTTCTAAAACCATAATTATAACTTTCAAAGAAACTTGGGGAAGTATCATTTCCCCCCCAAAACAATATTGGTGGTGATCCATAGGCCATAATTTCCATTTAATTGCCATTATATTTCACATATACAAAATCTATATGGGGGAATAGAAGAGGATTTATGACATCAGAAGAATTTCCATCAAAAATTCTCTGGAAATTTAGGTTAACAGTATTTTAAAGTAGGTCATATACAAAAAACCCATAGGAAGAAAATGTGAACAAAAATTAATATGTCTATTCCATACATATTTAGGCCATAAAAGATAAATTGATAAACAATTTAGACTTCCCGAGCTGTGAGAATGATTAGTCCATTGTCATTTTCCTGGACTTAGCTATTGTTCATCTGGTGCAGTTTTAAAATAATGATGATTAAAGATGTTCATCTATAATCATATTTATATCTATCTGTCCTTGGTGATGGGCTAATTTTAGTAATTGACAATAGTTGTTCCAAAACAAAATGCTGAAGTGCCTGCCTCCTTACATAAGAAAGTTCTAGTTGAAAAGAAGGACATTGATCTTTCTACTAATTCTTAAGATTAACCTGAGTTTTCCAACTTTCACAAAGAACAATCTGAAAATTTAGAAATGCGGTATTCAAAATATGTTTTTTTATTCCTTTTTTCCTTCTGAAATTGTTTTCTGATGCTTTCTCTGAAATTTACAGAATTACAGATTCAAATTGATACATTTGGTGGTATGTTTTATTAGTGGACTTTAATAAAAAAACATTTTGGGATTGCTTGCTTCTTTACAGTACATTCATAGGAAGAATCTTACTGAAGTGAAAATTGTTCTGTGAGAGTAATGAGATGGTAAGTGATACAGTATTCTCTTACTTATTGTTTGTGGGGCTAGGGAACTATGTGTCAGCCTTGGAAGCCATTTTTTACTTTTTACTTGGGTCGTTTTCTCTGCTGGCAGTTCTGGAAGGAGCTCTGACACTACGCATGAAAGAAATTTAAAGAATTATAAGGTGTAAAAATACTAAACACAACTCTTACATTTTAGTTACAATCTTGACTTTACCCATTGCTTTAAATATTAGTTAGAATAATGAACAAAAAACGTTTTCTGTTTAGCTGCTGTGTAGCTGGTAGAAATAACACCAGTGTAAAATGTAGATTATAGTAGCCATAAGGTAGAAAACAGATGGCATAAATAAAATCTATCAGTTTTGTGCAGAAACAATTGGATCTTGTCAGTGTTTCCATGTTATCCTTATCACCTCTAGTACTTTCAATTAATTATGACATTGCCCATGCATGCAAATATCTTTATTTTTAATGTACCATGGAAATAATCGTAAGGATTAGAACCTGAAGTCTGCATCTTACTTTTTCCTAATGTATATTGGCAAGAAGACTCTAAAATGCAGTGGTAAGCAGCTTGTAAGTAGAGATATAAATACAGTCAAGGCAATGCTAGTGGTTATTTTGTAGTTTGGTCTGCAGACACCTGTAGTCAATCAGTTTGTCTGTCTGTTTGTCATTTATCTATCATCTATCTAAGCCTGATTTTGGTCTTCTGATAGACCAGCATGTCTCCATAGAAGAATCTAGGCATTAGATGGAGGAGTGTGGAATAGTAGGCAGAAGAGGATGGCTGCAAATGAATATGATGACAAAATTCAGGGCATAAAATGACTAGGACAACTACAAGATAGTAGCAAAGAGTTGTGGAAAACTCTCTTTGCAGCAATCTTATCACCAGATTTTTATAGCCCAAAGCTGATAACCCTAGTATTGATGTATTATGGAAGCATATGAGAGAATGTCTTCAGCTGCTATTGCTGCTATTATTTCCTAAACACTAATCTCTAGCCAAATAGAAGTTGATCCATGATCATTTTCATTCTCTAGACTTCAAAATGCAGAGAACATAAAGAGCAAATCATTCAGATAGATACAGATAATCAGAGTTGGAAGGTACCTTGTAGGTCATCTAGTACAACCCCCCACCCAAGCGGGAGACCCTACACCATTTCTGACAAATGGCAGTCCAATCTCTTCTTGAAAGTCTCAACTGATGGCGCTCCCACAACTTCCGAGGGCAAGCTGTTCCATTGGTTGATTGTTCTCACTGTCAGAAAGTTTCTCCTTATTTCCAGGTTAAATCTCTCCTTGTTCAGTTTCCATTCATTATTCCTTGTCTAGCCTACAGGTGCTTTAGAAAATAACTTGACCCCTTCCTCCCTGTGGCAGCCCCTCAAATATTGGAAGACCGCTATCATGTCTCCCCTGGTCCTTCTCTTTACTAGACTAGCCAAGCGCAGTTCCTGCAACCGTTCACTGTATGTTTTAGCTTCCAGTCCCCTAATCATCCTGGTTGCTCTTCTCTGTACCCTTTCTAGAGTCTCAACATCTTTTTTATAATGGTGACCAAAACTGGATGCAGTACTCTGGGTGTGGTCTTACTAAGGCTTTATAAAGTGGTATTAGTACTTCCCTTGATCTTGATTGCATTAGCTTTTTTGGCGGCTGCTGCACACTGCTGGCTCATATTTATCTGGTTGTCCACTAAGACTCCAAGATCTCTCTCACAGTTACTGCTATTGAGCCTAGTTTCACCCACTCTATACATGTATTTTTGCTTTTTCTTGCCTAAGTGTAGGACTTTACTTTTCTCTATATTGAATTTCATTTTATTAGATATGGCCCAGTGTTCTAGTTTGTCAAGATCCATCTGGATCTTGAGCCTATCCTCTTGGGTGTTAGCTATTCCTGCCAGCTTAGTATCATCTGCAAATTTGGTAAATTCCCCTTCTATTCCCTCATCTAAGTCGTTAATGAGGATTTTGAAGAGTACTGGGCCTCAGACGGAACCTTGTGGCACCCCACTGCTTACTTCCCTCCATGTAGACTTAGACCCATTAAGGACTACTCATTGAGTATGGTTTGTCAGCCAGTTGTAGTCCATCTAGTAGTGGTGTTATCTATTCCACTTTTTTCTAGCTTACTAAGAAGTAGGTTGTGGTCTACTTTGTCAAATGCCTTGCTGAAATCTAAATATATTATGTCCACAGTATTTTGCTGGTCTACTAATTTAGTCACTGTGTTGAAGAATGAAATACGATTGGTTTGGCATGATCTGTTTGTAACAAACCCATGCTGACTGCTAGTTATTACTTTACTTGTTTCTAGATGTTGGCAGATCTGTTTTTTTATTATCTTTTCCGGTATCTTCCCGGGTATTGATGTTAGGCTGATTGGTCTATAGTTTCCTGGGTCTGTTGTTTTTTTTCCTTTTTTGAAGATGGGAATCACATCAGCTCTTTTCCAGTCCTCTGGTAGTTCCCCGGCGCTCCAGGATTTTTGAAAGATATGGTGCAGTGGTTCTGAGATTACCTCTGCCAGCTCCTTTAAAACTCTGGGATATAATCCATCAGGCCTGGTGATTTGCTTTCATCAAGATCAGACAGGTGTTCTCTTACTATTTTTTGCTTAGTTTAACTTTTATTTCTGGTCTGTCTTTTACAGTTACATTTTTGGTGGGTTGAGTTATAGTTTCTTTTTGCATGAAGACAGATGCAAAGAATGAGTTAAGCAGTTCTACTTTCTCTCTGTTGCCTGTTACTTCCTTGCCATTTTCTCTCTTTAGTGGACCAACTGTTTCCTTGATTTTTTTCTTGTTATTGATATGTTGGAAGAAACTTTTTTTTATTATCTTTGGCTTTTGTTGCAAGTCTTTGTTCGTTCTGAGCCTTTGCTATCCTGACTTCATTTTTGCACATTCTGGCTATCTGCTGATATTCTGCCTTAGTTATATGTCCTTCTTTCCATTTTTTGTACTAGTCCTTTTTTTCTTTCAATTTGCCAGAGAGATCTTTGTGTAGCCATGCTGGTTTCTTCTTGGATTTCTTGTTTTTCTTTCTCAGTGGTATTGTGCTGGTCTGGGCTTCTATGATCATCCTTTTTAGAGTTTCCCAAGATTCTTGAGTTGTTTTCTCCTTTTGGATTTTCATCCATGGAATCTCTCCCAAGTTCTCTCTGAGTTTATTGAAATCAGCTCTTTTAAAATCCAAGACTCTGGTGTCATTATGTTCTGTTGCTTGTGTTTGTGTTATGTTGAATTCTAGTATGACATGGTTACTCTCACCCAAGGTTCCTGCAGTTTCAACTCCCTCTATCACTTCTTCTTTGTTTGTAAGAATTAAGTCCAGTATGGCTGTCCCTCTAGTTTCACCCTCTATCTTTTGGACAACAAAGTTGTCAGCTAGGTTGGTAAGGAACTTATTTGATTTCTCACTTGGTGCAGAATTAGTTTTCCAATAGATATCAGGATAATTGAAGTCTTCCATTACTATTGTTGTGTGTTTCCTGCATATGTTTGTTAGTTGGCTGGCAAAAAGGACATCTATTTTTTTCTGCTTGATTGGGTGGCCTATAATATACACCTATGGCCATGTCATTCTTTTTTTCTTTTATATTGACCCATATGCATTCTAGGTTTTCCTCTTTGGTTTCATGCATTTCTGTAGCAATATAGTGGTTCTTTACATACAGTGCAACTCCACCTCCTCTTTTATGGGGTCTGGATGTTTTTGAATTATCCTTCTACCAGTATATTCCAGTCATGGGTTTCATCCCACCAAGTTTCTGTTATTCCAACTATATCATATTTACCTTCATGTATTCGTAGTTCGAGTTCACCCTGCTTGTTCCCCAGACTTTGTGCATTTGTATATAGGCACTTGAGATCTTTATCTCTGACACTGTGTTTCCTGTCTACAGAACCTGTGTTGTGCCTGCCTGCCCCTACTTTCTTGCTACCTGTTTGATTAGTGCACATGGTATGACACTCACTATTAAGTGCTTGGTTTTGGTTGGCATCAAGGTTGATAATCTTACCTGCACAAACATCTATTTTGCATGCGCTGGTATCCTTATCAGTTTTAGGTTACTGGGGACAGAAATGTTCTGAATCCATTAATTCTCTGTCCCTGCTGTTCAGTTTTAATGTTTATCCAGGAAATCTGTGAATTTAATGCCAAGTAACTCAGTCCCTTTCTTTGATGGATGCAAACCATCTCTTTTGTACAGTTTTTCATTGGACCAGCTGCAGACATCGTGACTAATAAAACCAAAGCTTTCCCTTTTACACCACTCCTTTAGCCACATAAACTCTGCTACACGCTGACCTTTCCCTTTTTGTTCCTTGTATACTGGTAGAACCTCTGAAAAGATAAGCCTACAGTCCATATTACTAAGTTCATACCCCAAGCTCTGGAAGTCTTTCTAAACAGAAAGTACATCCTTCTGGGACAGATCATTTGTACCAAGATGTATAATAGCATCAACATCACAGCCCTTGCTGGCATTCTTGACTATCTTAAGAATACGCTTCTTGTCTCTGCTGACAGTAGCACCTGGTAGACACCTGACCTCTTTCAAAACCTCAGTATTCTTTCCTAAATTTCATCCCTTATAATTGAGTCCCCAACCAGAAGGTGGCTTCTCTTTTTGGATGCCTTGCTCTTCTTGTGTGACTGGTGCATAATACCTGATTCACACTTTCTCCTTTCCAAAGTAAGTTCTCCTTCTAGGACCATGATCCCTGGCTTACTTAAGTTATCATTATCACAACTACCTTGACCTGTCACTTTAATGTCCCTATTAAGGTCAGCAAGGGCATTGTATCTGTTATGCCTGGACACAGCAAAAGTTTTGTGTTTATGGTCCACAGCTCTCACCCTGCCAGATCCCATGGTTGTCCATACTGCCTTTTTCTTGTAGGATCTTTGTGGTAGTGGGGGCTGGTAGCACGGCAGCTCAATAGATGGCTGGATTGGGCACCTAATTTCTTCTTGGAGAGCACAGATTAGAGATTCTAGATAGGTAATCTGTCCATGTAGACTGGTAATTTTTTTTACAAAGAGAACTGTTATGTCCCTGGAACTTGCCAAAGTCCCCACCCAGGTCCGTTCATGCTGCGGGGGCATTTGCTGCCCCTCATTGGCTGGCCTCCCTCGACAGCCGGCTATAAAAGCCAGCTGCAGGGTCCGGCCAGCCGCTGATCGCTGGAAGCCTGCTCCAGGCAGGGCTAACACGTTCAGTCCTTTATTGTTCCAATAAAGTCTTGTTGCACTCAAGCCCTGGTCTAGCCTCTCATTGCTCAACTACAACACTGGCGACGAAGGTGGGATGGCTACCAGAGGCAATTCGCAACAGCTGAAATCACTAAAATAACCACTGAGCCGCAGCCGCGCCGCCGGAGAGCTCGGTCAGCAAGAGCGAAAGTAATAGCATCTGTAGCCGCTTGTTAGCAAGCTACAGAGGAAAGTGAAGCGCTGCGAGCCGCAGCCGCTCAGCACAAAAAGAGCGCGAAATTCAAACGGCTGTCGTTTGGATTTCTAGCCGGAATACAGCGCAGTGCTGTTATTCCGAGCTACTGACACTCACGCAGGCGCGATTTTCAAAGCGCTATCAGAGGCGGCAAGCCAGCACCGCCTACGCTCTCCAGGAGTGCGAATTTCAAAACGCTGCCAACAGTCGTTGCAGCTCAGCACAATTGTAGCCCAGAGAGAGAGCAGAGAGGTCTATGAAGCCTCTCCAGAGCTGAAGTCACTATACTAACGAGAGCACAAGTGCCATTTGTGTCCCAGAGAGATTTCTCAACAGCATATCACGCAGGAGTCCTCATCATGAACTCCAACCCAGCCTTCCCACCGTTCAAACCGGAAGAAGAAAAATGGGAGTCATACAAGAATCGTTTTAACCACTACATCGACGCTATCGGTCTGGCTGATGCTGGGGAGCACAGAAAAAAGTCATTCTTCCTCAGCTATTGTGGAGCCATCGTTTTTGATACTGTCACAGCACTCGTCGCTCCACGTGAGTTAAAAAATGTCCCCTGGCCAGAGTTGCTAGAAATTCTCACTAACCATTACTCCCCCAGGCCCTCACAAATCGCGAGGCGTTTCACCTTCCGGATGAGGAAGCAAGCAGAAAAGGAAACCGTCAATCAGTATATGGCCGCCTTGAGGACTGCAGCCCTCCACTGCGGGTTCGGGAACTATCTTGATGACATGCTCCTCAACCAGCTCGTCTGCGGGGTCAAAGACCTTCACCTCCAAAGGCAACTACTCACCAAGAAGGACCTCAACCTATCCCAGGCCATCGAGGAAGCCTTGGCAGCAGAGCTGGCAACTCAGTCCGCCACTGAAATTCAAGGCCCCGTTCCCAAACAAAGCTGCGCCACCGTTCATTCAGAAGAGGTAGTCAACGAAGACGACCCTAACGAGCAAACAGACATCCACCGCCTCACCCATGCCAAACAACCACAGGCAGGAGCCAGGCTAGAAACCAACAGCGCACCCAAACACATCATCCTATGCCTATCCTGTGGAGGACCTCACTCGAGAGCTACGTGCAAATTCAAGGGTGCCATCTGTAACCAGTGCCACAAAAAAGGCCACATCGCTAGAGTCTGCCAGGCCGCGCACAACTCAGCACAAAAGGTTCCTTCCTTTTCCCATTCTGGGCCTCAAAGGCAAGTACTCAATTGTCACACTTGCTACCATGCTAACCACACCTGTCACTCTATTAGTAAAATAACACTTTCCGTTCTATTAGAAGGTAAACCTTGTCGTATGGAGGTTGACACGGGGTCAGCGCTCTCAATCATCTCTTGGAGCACCCTCAAGAAAATCCAGCCCAGACTATCCAGAAACCAGCTCCAGAAGTGCCAGATCTCCTTGAGGGATTACCAGGGAAAAGACATTCCAGTGCTCGGCAAAGGCAAGTTCCTTGTTAATTTTAAAGCTTTTAAAGGCCACCTGCCTCTAGTGGTAGTTAACGGCAACCTCCCCAGTCTTCTGGGGCTTGATTGGTTCCCCTACCTCGGCCTAGGGTTAACAGGAGTCCATGCTGTCTCAGCTTCTGACACTGACTCCCTATTCACTGACTACTCAGACGTATTCAGCAATGAGTTGGGGTGCTATAAGGGGACCCCCATCTCATTTACAGTTGACCCCCAAGCGGTTCCAGTCCGGCTGAAACTGCGTAGAGTCCCATTCGCCATTCGGCCTAAACTGGACGCAGAGCTCGATAAATTATTAAAGCAAGGGGTCATCGAGCCGACAGACTTCGCCAAATGGGAGACGCCAATTGTCACACCCCTAAAAAAGGATGGCAGTCTGAGAATTTGTTCTGATTACAAAACAACAATCAACCGCTTTCTACAAGTTAGCACGTACCCAGTCCCGGTCATTCAACATTTACTGCATACCTTTGAGCCTGGCAACATTTTTGCCAAATTGGACATGTCGCAAGCGTATCAGCAGTTCCCCGTTGACAACCAAACGGCGGAACTGCAGACCATTGTGACTCACAGGGGTGCCTTCCGGTGCAAGCGTCTCCAGTTTGGTGTAAGTGTTGCCCCGGGGATTTTCCAATCCCTCATGGAGCGTATACTACAGGGCCTCCCTGGCGTAGTACCCTACTTCGACGACATATTGGTCTCGGCCAGGGACAGACCCCAACTCTTCCAGAGAGTCAGAGCAGTGTTAGACAGGTTCAGACAGCATGGCCTCAAATTAAAAAAGGAAAAATGTGCCATTGCCACTAGACAGGTGGACTTTCTGGGCTATAAGATTGACGCCTCAGGCATCCACCCCCTAGAGTCCAAGGTTAAGGCAATTCATGAGGCACCCACGCCAACCACTAAAGCCGAGCTACAAGCCTTTTGGGGATTATTGAACTTTTATGCATCATTTCTACCTCACAAAGCATCAGTAGCAGAGCCTCTACACAGGCTCTTAGATAAAAAAGCACCTTGGCACTGGGGACACAAGGAAGACACCGCTTTTCGGGCAGTCAAATCACTGCTCACATCTGACGCGGTCCTCATTCAATTCGACCCACACCTTCCACTGGTACTAGCCGCGGATGCTTCCCCTTTTGGGATTGGCGCCGTATTAAGCCATAGACTACCCAACGGCTCTGAGGCACCGATTGCCTTCTTTTCCAGAACGCTCTCAGCAACAGAGCGTAACTATAGTCAGATCGACAAGGAGGCTTTAGCCGCAGTGGCCGCGGTTAAGAAATTTCATGAATTCCTGTTTGGCCACAACTTTGAGCTAATCACGGACCATAAGCCTCTCCTGGGTCTTCTTTCCGGGGACAAGCAGACTCCCCAAGTGTTGTCTCCCAGAATGACAAGGTGGACTCTGTTCCTGGCGGCCTATTCGTACAAGCTCATCCACCGCCCAGGAAAAACGTTAAGTCACGCAGACGCCCTCAGCCGCTGCCCCCTGCCAGCTCCAGCAGAAGACCCGGCCCCGGTCCACGCCATCTTCGATGTCACCGAGCTCGACCTCCCTGTCACCGCTCTCGACATCGCCACCAAATCCAAGACGGACAAAACCATCACCCAGGTACTGGACTGGGTGAGGAGGGGGTGGCCGGGTTCAAACCTCTCAGCCGAATTCACACCTTTTAAGACCCGTCAACAGGAGCTGTCTAGCATACAGGGCTGCCTGCTGTGGGGCACCCGGGTGGTTATTCCGGCCTCACTCCGCACACCAGTCTTAGAGGCACTACACGAGGGCCACCCGGGCATCGTCCGGATGAAGGCGTTGGCACGAAGCTACGTCTGGTGGCCGGGCCTGGACGACGACATCGTCAAGTGGGTAAGCTGATGCCAACCCTGCCAGGAATCCAGACCATCCCCTCCAGTCACCACCCCCACAAAGTGGGAGAGCACCAATGCACCTTGGTCAAGGCTACACATTGACTTAGCGGGTCCGATTCACGGCAAGACCTTCTTGGTGGTCGTAGATTCATACTCAAAATGGATCGATGTGGCCCAACTATCCACAACCACCACGCTAGCAGTTACCAAGGCTCTAACTCGCCTATTCGTAACACACGGGTTACCAGACACCATTGTTTCAGATAACGGCCCCCAGTTTGCCTCAACAGAATTTAGCCGTTTTGCCACAAATCTTGGCATCCGTCATATCTTCACGGCTCCCTTCCATCCTGCCAGCAACGGATTGGCAGAACGAGCCGTTAGATCCACAAAAGAAGCATTAGCCAGATTCAGCAAAGAAGATTGGCATCACAGGCTCTCCCGTTTCTTGCTGAGCCAACACTCGACCCCTTGCATGGTCACCAACAAGTCCCCTGCAGAACTTCTAATGGGTAGGCGCCTAAGAACTGTGTTGGATAGGCTCCACCCTCACTATTGTCCTGACACCCCTCTCGCTTCAATGACGGGGGTCAGAGATTTTGTCTTGCAGGAACTCGTATTTGTGAGGAACTATGCCGGAGACCCGCTGTGGATCCCAGGAGTGATAGTAGCCATCACCGGCCCCCGGTCGTACCGAGTCCAGCTGGAAGACGGCCGCATCTGGAGAAGACACCTGGATCAGCTAAGGAAACGACAGGGTGCCCGCGCCAGTGTCGGATCGTGGGCTCAGGTCGACCCCCAGGTGCCACACCAAGCTCCCATCGAAGACCATGCCAGAGCCACTGCACCACCTACACCCGGACCAGGAGAGTTGGCAGTAGACCGGGACTGCCAGATGGATCCGCCTCCGGCACCAGTAGACGGGACCACAACATCGCCAAACAGAAGCACCACACTGGTGCCAGTCCAAACCCCAGAGCGAGGCTGCACCCCATCACCAACCCTACCGGGTTCCTCGGACTCTGAGACATTGGGTAACTCACTGGAGTTACGACGCTCGGGGCGCCAGCACAGACCGCCCGCTTATTTAAGTGACTATGCGTGTTCGCATCTGGGGGGAAGGGGTGTTATGTCCCTGGAACTTGCCAAAGTCCCCACCCAGGTCCGTTCATGCTGTGGGGGCGTTTGCTGCCCCTCATTGGCTGGCCTCCCTCGACAGCCGGCTATAAAAGCCAGCTGCAGGGTCCGGCCAGCCGCTGATCGCTGGAAGCCTGCTCCAGGCAGGGCTAACACGTTCAGTCCTTTATTGTTCCAATAAAGTCTTGTTGCACTCAAGCCCTGGTCTAGCCTCTCATTGCTCAACTACAACAAGAACAGTATCCAAGTTTGAAAAGAGTACTGCAAAAGACAGCTGTAAAACAACTATTACACTAAACTAAGCCGATCATTTTGAAATAAAATAGAATCACAATCTCAAGTGCACTTACTCTAAATGTCTTATTGGTATTCTTGGTTTATAGTTATATGCCGTTAGGCGCACGGGCCTCTATCTTTCTCCTTTCTATTCACCCTCTGCTTCCTTCACAAGCAGCCAGCAGCTCCTCCCACAACCTCTGGGAATTTGAAATGCAATGGAAGCAATTCAAACTGCCTCTCTGTTTTCTACTCACCCTCTGCTTCCTTCACAAGCAGCCAGCAACTCCTCCCACAACCTCTGGGAATTTGAAATGCAATTCCATTCTTTTCAGTTGAGCAATAGGATAGTAACCTTCTGAGTCATCATCGATCATGGACTAATTCTATTCACATTGTGGGAAAAAGGAATGAGTAACAATTACATGAAGTGAGATAAGTCTTGAACATGGGTGGGCTTGTTATCTTTTCCCTAATACTAATGAAATCTAATATGAAAATGTATTTACAGACATTACTCTTAGGTCTTGTGACTCGAGAGACAGATCTTGATCTCACCCATTTTTTATTAATAGAATAAAGTCTGTGTCAATACCAGTAATTATAAGTACTAGATGTACTTGACATTTTAGTGACTGATCTGTGATGAGAATAAGACAGTGAAAATTTAATTCTTCCAGGTCTTACTTGATGTCTTAGCAGGTTTTGATACCATTGATAATGGTATACTACTCCATGGATTGTGAGAAAAGGCACTGTTTATAGTGGTTCTCCTCTTTTCCAAAAGACAGATTTTGATCAGTTCCTGTGGGAAAGACATTGCTTCCTTGGCCTCTCAGAAGTGAGGTGCGACAGAATTTGATAATATCTCCTCTATTTAACACCTAATATGAACCCGCTGACATAGTGTTAGGTTTTATTAGGATATAGATGATAATCATTTATATATCTTGATTCTGGATTGGAAAAGAAATGTGATAGAGATCTTAATTCAGGATCATTATTGTCCAGACAGAATTGAATGGTTAAGCGTAGCAAGTCAGAATGACTATACATTCACAAATCTCATAATATCAAACATTGTTTATTTTTGGTTCTGAGTAGAACCATACTGGCATGTAGTTTGTAGGGACACTTAGATTCATCTATATATATATAAAAGCAAAATACCACTCACACATCATCACAAGATCACCAGAACCTTAAAGCCTACAAACTTGAAATTTGGCACGTATATTCCTCTTGGCTTCTAGGTGCTCACTAAGAAAGGATTTTTTTGAAATGACCATCAGAGCATTAGTATTTTGTATATTATTATTAACACATTCTGATGCTTAGGAGTTCTACTCCCCCTCCCCACCTGAAAAGAAATCTGTTCCAAATGCAAAACACAAGCAGAGAAGAGGAGTTTCAGTTTTACTTTCATAGCACCAAGCAGCTTTAGTACAGAACAATTGAGCTAAGCCACACCCAGGCTCCTTGCTCAAACAGCAAATACTGTTTCAATTTCTAAACAGCCCTAAACTCTCTCACACACTGACAGGACATTAGCCAGATGAATACCAGTGGATGCTGGTAGGCAGGAGCAGATTTTCCCCCTTATTTTCCTCCCCAAAAACTAAGCCCAACCACATAGTTTCATAGCGAAGCATGGGTATTGAGCTAGTACATGCTACAGTACGACTTAGACTAGTGACCCACTAGGGCCTGAATAGGAACACTTAGCTTGTGGTCATTCATGCCTTGGCCATCTCCCATTCAGACTATTGCAATGTACTCTCTCAGTCTACTTTTTAAAAAACCCTGAAACTTCAACTGGTCCTCATTTTACCCACTTCGGAAGGATGGAAGGCTGAGTCAACCTGGTGAGATTCAAACTGCCAAATTGCAGGCAGCCAGCTGTCAGCAGAAGTAGCCTGCAGTACTGCAGTCTAATCACTGCATCACCACAGTTCATACCATGTTGTAGCTGTTCCTTAAGATATTCCATTTCGTTTTGCTCATGTTTATTATGTTTATTTCATTTTGTTTCGTATTATTTTTGGCAAGTAACTTGAAATCTTACTGGACTGAATGGTATAAAACTAGTAAGTAAGCAAGTAAGTAAATAAAGAAACAATAACTGTTGGATTCTGTAGTGCCAATGAAAACTGTTCCTTACATATTTTGTATTAATTTTAAGACTAATTTTTGGTACCAATACATTTAATGTTTGATTATTTGAGTCCTTTACTGTACTGTTCTAATGATGTCTGACCTTGAGTGGTTTATACTTCTAATTCAGTAACAAGATTAAAATAGTGATCATAGCAAATAACATGCATTTTGGCTCTCACAATGCAAAATTACTACATGGTTGTTAGCAGCTTATCTGCTCCCAGCAGAATTTATTGTTGTGAAAAGAAAACCCTGTTAACAAGAAAATGAAATGAGTGTATAATTTCTTTATCCTATTTTATGGTTCCCATTTTTTATATATACATGCATAAAACTTGGACTTCAATAGCACAAATTCAAATTTGGCATTATATCAGATTTGTCGTTTGAATTTAGTGTGCATTTTCTAATATAGCTCAGGTTTTAAATTACAATTTTTTTTTATCTAGAACACCAGTAATATCTTTTTGGGGGGTGGGGGAAATGTTTGACAATTATCAGATATGAATTCTTAAAAGCTGCTAACAGTTAAATATCACACAAAATATCACAGCTATCAAATGCAGGAAAATATTACTTGCCATTGCATGTAAGCTTCTAAATTCTGTCAAACATAAATACCACTGCATACAAATTAGATTTGCCAGATCCTAGCATCCAATATTGTATATGCTTGATATTTATTTAATTTACATCCCACCAAATCTTGTAATTCATGGCAGCTTAAAATAATAAAACAAACCAATATTTAATGAAATTAGAATATTTAAAGATATGACTATAATGAATGACAAAGCAGAGTAACTCAATAATTCAGTAGAAAAAAATATCATATTCAGCCACATTTAAGAGCTTAAAAAAGTGATACAAATCCAGAAAAACTCTACAAAAACCTGCACATTACTGTTTTGGGAAAATTCAATGGGAAATTTTGCCTTTAATATTCAACAGGATTTAATCACTAAGGGTTCAGTATTTACTGTTAAAGTAAACTCTTTTCTGACATCCTTTGTTACGTTTTGCTGTACATTTTTGGCTATTCAAAAATGGGTAGACTCACACAACATGTTCAACCATAAAGTGTCCAAAATGATTTATATTTTCCTTAAAATGCAAAGGTTCTAATTGACTGCTACCATGTATAACTGGAATTCAGACAAATTCTTTTCCTTTAATTTTTTTTTGAAACATTGTGTTGAATACATTTAACAAAAACTTAAGTTGAAATTCACAGCTTTAGATTAAAACTGCCATTAATTAGCACAATAAAAAGTGTCCACTGTTTTGCTCGCATTACAGGACCTTAAGAATGAAGCATTGCATTCATGCACCATCTGTTTTTACAGCAACTTGGTCTAAAGAACCTGCACACTGGTATCTCATCCAAACATTTTGTCCACAGTGGATTAATAATGTAAAATATACAGAGAGTTATTTGCTTTTGTTAGATGAATAGAAACAACTTAAAAATCCATGTGCCTTTATTGCAGTAATAATTTTGATGGAGCAGTAAGAAATAAGAGAGCTGTATTACCACCCTGATCAGCCATTAATGGTCACATTTGCTATTTAAGATTCCTCAATCAATTGCAAAGAATGAGTTCAGATCACTTTATTTAATAATGCTAATAAAAATAATGAGCTCCTGATTACATTGAGTGAAAAGAGAGGCCACAATTAAATAAGAAATTCAAGCAAATACAAGACATTATTCATGAATTTCTTTCTGACAACTATAATTAAAAACTGCTGGTTTTATCATATTGTGAAATAAAGTATTTTCTCCATTGTCGAAATGTAATACACACACACACACACACACACACACACGTTTGGGGAATTTACACTCACAATTTTTTATTTAGTTTTTACTGTTGATATCTCACCAAGGTATAAAAATGTAAGTCATTCACAGGATCTAATAAAAGATAATAACCACTGAACCACATTGATATCAAATACAATACTGAATATCATAGTGCAGCATCTACAATAAAGGTGTAAATAATATCTCACTTGTCAGCATGGAGGGTCTTACATTTTGCACCAATTATAGTTTTGAAGAGGCTTCAAGGGTAGTCACAGGTAAAGCATATTATATTTATCCAATATAGAAGACTGTGGGAATAGACTACTGTTGCCAGAGATCTAATCCAAAAGGGGCTTAAACTAGCGTTAGCTACTTTGGAAGCATAACAGAAAGGGAACATGATAATAGTAATAATGTTTGAGTGTGTGATAAAAATCAATAATAACAAAAAAATAGACAAAATAATAAAAAATGAAGAAGCTAAAGTGCTCTGGGAGTTCAGAATTCCAACAGACTGGAACCTGCCACATAACACTATAAAAATAACAATTGTCAATCAGAGGAGCAAAATGTCTAGATTGTAGACCTTGCAATAGGAGTCTAGAAAAGAAAGAACTGGAGAAAATCACAAAGTACAAAGACTTCTGTGGGAACCCCCCCTCCCCCCAGAAGGATGAAATATTTTGGGGAATATTAAAAAGGCAGAATTGAATATTTTCCCTAAAGGAGAAATGGAAGAAAATCTTAAGGGAAGCAGAAACCACCCCCAATTTCTCCACCATAAGCAGAAACTGGGGAGGCCAGTTTATAGAAATGCAGATTTGGTAATTCATTCAGAAAGACTGAGTTAGGCAGAAACTTCAGATAAGCAACACAATAAGTGACACAATCAAGCCAAAAGTTGACAAAATTAGCTCAGACAAACACTTAGGACTTGCATTTCCCCTTTTGCTTATACAGCCAGCCATGCCCAATACATGACCCCATAGGAATCCAGAAGGTATAAAAACCCATCCATTCTAAACTCCATTTTGTCAGCTGTCCTGGAATCACATGCTGTTGGTGGTTCTGTTCATCAATAAACCAACTTTCTTTCCAATCAGCCTCCATTTTATTTCTGGCTTGGAAATGGACCTGGATTCTCTTCTTCCAATACCTTCAAAGAGAAATAGAGTATCGGTTGCAAAAGAAAGCAAAGATACTGACAATAATTAATAGGTACCTTGGGTGCAATCTTAAAACATCTGGAACACCACTTGAATGCCATTAGTATTGATACAATCACCATCACTCAATTGAAAAAGACAGCTTTACTTGGAATAGCTTACATCCTGCTGCAATACCATTAACAACATCAAGCAACAATAACTGACTACCTCAGATCTTTGGATAAAAATGCCAAAGCCTGTCTAAACAACCGGATGGCTGAGCGACCAACCATAATTATTTATCTTCCATAATATAATAAAACTAAGGGTGAATTTCTATAGGGAATATATTTAATTTCTACATCTACTTGAAAACAGCCAACATTACCATGTTAAATGAACTATGCTTTTGCAGTCCTCATGTCATAATAATTAAAGCCAAGCTGTACTGATTATATTTCCTGTCATAAGAAAGAAGGGAGACCATATCTCTTGGGCTAGTGTTCTTATTACATGTTTGGTTGTCCCACTGATCATAAATATTGGAAGGGAATAAATGACTTTTTCAAGCTTCCAGAGTTGCATGTGATGCAGGGTAATGGATCAAGGACTGCACGGCGCAATCTGTACTTAGAAGTCCAACTAAACAGAGCAGGGGTTATTATATCTGAGAAATATACAGAAGATACTCCAATGGGAAGTATCCCCCTCATTATATAACATTATGAGGCCAACCTTATTGCCCCGAAATATTAGAAAACTTTAAATTGCTCCAACAAAAGTATGGCTAGAATAAGGATCATGATGACTGAAGAAGTTCATATTGAAATAGGTAGATAGGTACTTTATCTAGCCTTGAAGATTTCTATCATTAGAATTTGGCAATCCCCACCAAATGTTTCTGATCTCAGTATTTTACCCGATGGCTTTGACATCTTACATTCATAGCTTGAATCTACCTCATAGCTGTTCTCTCTCAATGGAAACAGATGAGATAGATATATTCTGTTTTCATTTCAGTTTTATCCCAAAATATTCTACAAGAACAATGGCAAAATTTTCACTTTATTTTCTGAACGGAAAGACTATTCTGTACTCTTGGTGTGACCAGCATTTGGCATGAGAAGATGTAGATGGATACTATGGTCCAGTCTTTTTATTTCATCTGAGAAAATTCAGAGAAAGTCATTAGAAATATCCCAAACTGTTATTTATTTTTTATTTATGCTGATTCTGGAATATGATAATGGCTAGCTGGGAAATTCTGGGAGTTAAAATCCATATGTCTTATAGATGCCAAGATTGGGAACCCCTGATCTATAATACTCTAAACTAACTATCCATGATTTTCAGTTACTTTCATCACAAAAATAGAATTCACGTAGTTTCTGTTAAATGCCATCTCTTTATTTTTTTTGCTAACATAGGTGAAAATCTATTTTCTAACGATTGCTTCTTTAAACTATTCTTTCTTTCTGTGCCAGTTTAAAGAAGCTCTATGATAGCAATAACCTTGGCATAGTACATTTCCTTGGGAATTGACTTAATGATCGCTCAGATTTGCCTTTAGCCATCATATTTCCACTTGGTCATTAATCCTTGGCTGGTGTCAAAATCCTTTTGATAGTTGCTGTGTTTAATTCACAAAGGTTATACAGGCTGAAAACATAGCAACAGGGATTTGCTTAATTTTATTACTTCATGAAATCTATGATATTTCTCATGTAAGTTCATGCAGAAAAGAAAAATATGCCTGACAAAAACAAACCACTTTGGATGGTTTTTTTCCAGCAAGAATTGATCCAGGTCCTTAGGCTCAGCTTGACTTATATTACTGATTTCTTTTAACTACAACTTCTATGTTTGTCATCTTTGAGGGATCTAAGCAGGTTTACCAATCCAATTTTTTTCACAAGTGTGATTTTAGCATACACGAGTTCTTAAAATATGTATTTAGAAATTCCTTCTTGGAATTGGAAGAACCTGAATTAATCAGCATATGATGCATGTTTCCACAAACAATCATTTGTTGTCATGCAGGGATCACTCAGTAGGTAACTGTAAGAGTGTATATATGTATGTTATACATACACACACACACACACACACACACACACACAACTTTTCTACAGGATGTCATAGTTTGATGCACTTACATGAAAACCAAATCCGATGTATATTTCAAATATTTTGGATAATAGCCTTAAAAATGTCATCAAGTTAACAAGTCAAACCTGCTCAGCACTCTTTAAATCTCCTATTTGAGAAGAGAGAAGACATGGTGGGAAATCTGCCCATTCCCTACTATAATTCACACCTACTCTCTTTATTATGTAAAGCATTTGGCTTGATCCATTACTTGGGATGAGGGTAATGATCAGGAGAGACCTAATTGATCTATCTCCTGGACATAAATGTATCAAAGCTTTGAATCTAAGACCTAGCCTACAATATTTGGTTGCTAATATGTAAGGATAATTTAGTTGTTTTTATATCTAACAGTAGACTTTAAGAGAATTAGAGATGCTCTTATAGAAACTCTCAAATGTTTCATAGAACTAAAATTTCCTGGATTATTTATTTATTTATTTATTTTATTTATTTATTTGTCAATTGTTTACAAGATAATAAGTATAAGTGTATACATAGTTATGAATACATGGAATGGGTACATATAAGAAAAATGAAAGAAAAATAAAAGAAATTATATGGAGAACTGTAATAATTGAACAAACTTGAAATCAGTTATTCCCAGTGGTATAGCCAAAATACATATTCTGGATCTTTAAACTGTTAGGGCTAACAAGATCCTTTTGAATATGACAACATATTCATCACAGTGATTTCTATAGTGTAGAGGCCAATTGTTCTATGCTGTAGAATGACTGCTCAATTATTACCCTTTCATCAGGTTCCCTTTTAGCCTTCCAGAGCCCTCTCTGTTACCTCTGTTTAGGATAGTAATTTCTCTATGTTGGAAAGCAAACTTATCATCAAAGCAGTAGGGTTCAGCTCTTGATAATTTTATTTTTAAATATGATTCTGGAATTACACAAAAATCACAAACATTCTTAGAAATAAAGGTCATGCCTCAGGCTTGTGTTCTGCATTATATAGCAGTTTCTTTCCCCTTTGTTTTGGGCTTTTCTTCTTGGAAATAAAAGGAATAAAAGGAACCATAAAATAATAAAACTAAATCTACTGAGTATGAAGGAAGCCATATTCTATCTCTGATTGGGAAATCAGGATGTAGGCAATTTGGAACATAAAAGTAAGCCTAAGGTTGATATAGATCATGGGTGTCAGACTCGATCATGTCACATGACGTATCATGACATATCACAACATTTTTTGCCTTTGCAAAGCCAGGGTAGGTGTGGCCTGTATGTGATGCATCTGGCCCGTGAGCCACCAGTTTGACAGGCCCGATTATATATAAGAAACAATCAATGGACAATTTGGGTACTGTTCTCCCAGCTCTTATTTTTCTACAGTACTGTATTGCATATAAACTGAACCACTGCAAATTGGAGAATGGGCATCTTAATTTGTCTTATGCTTGTAAAAGACCCATATCTCTTTCTTTATTTGGAGTTCTTGGTGATTCCTGACGTGGCTGGTGTTCTTTCAGATGTTTCATTATCAAAGTAGATAATATCACTGCTAGTAGGCTGTAGGGCTTGCTCTAATTTTATATATTAATGGCTTGCCATGTCAGTGCTGGTGGGAGTGGTCTTGGTGGTTCTCAAAAACCTCACTCCCTGCTAGCACTGATGATGTTACCTAGCTTGGTAATGAAATCTCTGCAAGAATGCAACCAAGGTCAGAGAGCACCAAGGGCCCCACAGTTTAGTCCTAAACTACAAAGATTACAAATGGCATCAGATACCACCAGAACAATACTAAGTAAGATAATTTACTTCATGCTTTCTTCATCCGTTTTTGAGAATATCTATCTATCCATCTATCTATCATATATCTAACATATTTTATACTATTTCTTAATCGTATTACTTAAGTGGCTTATAAAAAAGTTGATTACCATTATTTCCAATATATGTTACATTACTTTTATATATGTTAAAATGTAATGCAAATGAAAAACATGATAATCTAAGGCAGGGGTGTCAAACTGGTGGCCCATGGGTTGGATGTGTCACGCACAGGCCACGCCCACCCCAGCTCTGTGAATGGGGAAAACATGGCAAAACATCACATGACATGGTGAGTTTGACACCCATGATTTTAGGGAATAAATTTATATCAATAGCATGACAAAGTATCTGGCCAATATAGAAATATAAAATTTAGAAACCTAAAATAAATGCCTTTTAATTTTTAATTTGTCTAATTTGTTTCTATAAAAAAAAAACACTATCCTTTTGAAGTAAGTGAAGAAATGACAACAAGGTCATTCTTTTTGTTTTTTACAGCTACTATGATTATTTCTGTCAATCTGTTACTGTTATATCACTCCTGTCACTCATAAGAACAGCTGCATTGCATTATTTAGCAAACGGAGACATTCAGGGAGTATTCTTTGTTAGGGAGGATATTGGGGTATTTTAAAAATGACAAGCCAAGTAAATTGTCCAAACAAAAGGATAAAGCAATAGTAAGCTGTACGGTAGAGGTTACCCTTACCTTGGCCGCATATAAAACATGGACATTTTATTTTACCCTTGACATATGACAGATGTAATCCCGGTGAATGTTATTGGCATCAAGCTCACTGCTATCAGCCATTGTGGTCAACATGGATACAAAATGAATGAGACACCAACATTAAATGAGGTGGTGATAAAAGGACAGGAAATAAGCAAGTCAATGCAAATAAAAATAAACTGCATATTACTTTCAGAAGAGAAATTAAAAGCCCCCCCCCCCCCCCCCAATGCTTGAATCTCAGTTGTAATTGGACAGGGTTTTTTATTTATTTATACTGGTGAAATCATTTATGTTTATAACTATTGGTCTTGGATAGCAAATTAAGCTGTTATTAATTATTTAGCATGTTTTTAAACTTGCTAATAATACAACATTTAAGTAATTAAACAAATCCAGAAACAGGTAAGCAGCACTAAAATAAATCAAGGACATCGAATAAATATAGTGATTGTTGAAGGTCAAGCAGGAAGAATAGATATGTAATAAATCTATAATAAATCTACAAATACAAAGGAAAGGTTCCTCTTCATCTTTTAGCTATCTGCCCATGTTAACCCTAGATCCACCTGCCACACATATAGGAATTTTTTTAAAAATGCAAATGTCTTTTAGTCTTCATTCAGTGATTGCCTTGTTTAATGATAGTTCACAGTTACAATAGAGGAAAATATAACCACATGACTAACACTTACATTTACAATCTTCACATGTCTACAAAGCAAGAGGAAGGCGAAGTAAGACCATAAGCACAATTGCACTTTTACTTAGTGACTGCTTCACTTAATGACAGAGTTACTGGTCTAAATTGGGGTTGTTAATGAGTACTACCTATAGTAAGTAATTGGCATAAGTATTTCCATATTATTCATACAGAAGTAGAAACCAATATTAAAAAAAAGATTAGTATAGACCTGGCATTCCCTTTTCTGTCTTCTCTTCCCCCTCCTCCATACCAAGCACAAAGAGACCTTGTATCTAAAAAAGTTCAAAAATATCAGATTCTACCTGGTAGAAATTCTTAATTTTTTAAGACTAAACCAAATTATCTTTTATTAAATTAGAATAGTGAGTGTTCCATAACTGGAGGTTTCAAAAATACAGTGTACAACCATTTGACCGGGATGGCATAAGATCTCTTCCTTGAGAAGGCAGTTGGACTATGTTGGATTCTATCTTCTCTGTTCTAATTTCTAATGGCTTCCTCTACATTGGATGTAAAAGCATGAGAGCCATCGGTCTGGGTTTAATTTATATTCTTGGCTGGATCTAATGACCTAACATCTCTCTCCAGATCTAAAATTGCATTAAAAACTGGTAGGAAAAATGCATAAAAAGTTTATTAACACTAGAATTCCATGCTTGTGGGATAGATTTTATTTACTTAGTAGATGACTTCACCCTAGTGAAGAAGCAAAATTGATTAGATGAAAGGACATTAATTTTAGCCATGTTAGAAATCCATTTTGGGCATTGGCAGTTTGGCACATAGCTTTTGGCAAACTACCCTCCATTGCTCCTAAAATAAACTCACTGGAAAAATTACTGCCTTGAAATATAGAAAGAAACCCCTGAATAGTGTATGAGAGAAAGGTTATAGCTAGTTCATGACTTTACACCACAGCATACTTACATAAATATAAAGAGATATAATATACTGTATGTCTTTCAGAGTTATTACAAAGAGTTGATTTACTTATATTATCTATTATCTATTATATCCTGAAGGAAATGTCCAAATTTGGGGAAATATTTACCCTAGGCATGCCTATTTGCTATTAATTTTTGATTTTCCATACTTGGATAATCATCAGGCTGTTCATGGGCTTGAAGCAGAATAGAAAGTTACCAGAAAAGTATTCTTATAATTAGCAGAAGTTTCTTAGCTTATATCGCAAATATTATAGAACTTGCTTAATACGATATTGTGAAAACCACAAAATTGCTGAACCTAAGAACTAGACATGTTCCTGTAAACAAGGGTGGGTATGGAAAATAACAGAAGAATAAGAAGAATAAGAATGAATGACTAAGTAAGTAGACTTACTTCCCCTTTTGTAGTACGCTGAGACTGGGAGCTGTATAAAAGTAACCCACTCAGGGATAGCCGGGGGTTCAGAATTTGCCATGCTAATGCTCTGAACCTTTTGCGCAAATAAACCTGTATTCTCCTACCCTTCGTGGTCTTGTGTCCTGATATGGAAACAGGATCTGCTGCAACAGAGATTGCAGCCAAGTTTGCTAGATAACATTTCTTGTCTCCCATGGTACATTAGGCAGCAAACACAGCTCACTTTTCCCCATAAACCAGAAGAGGGTGCTCTGAGAATATGTTTTCATTATTCATACAATTTTCACATATCCTTTTGTTCCTCCTTTTTTGGGGGTGGGGGGAAGAAATCTGAACTAAACCAAATCTCTCTTCTCTTTTCCATCATTATTTCATCATTATTTGTGCCCTTTGTAAAAAAGATTTGTCAGTGAGTGGATATCTCTTTCTGAATTCATCAGTTGATTTTGAAAAGCTAAGCCAAGCAAGTAATGTTGGAATTAATCTTGTCAAACAATTCACTGCAAGTAACCAACCTGGTATTTCAAGAAAGCAATGAGATCTTCTCTGTATGTGGACTATTATCTACTGTATGTGTTGTGATTTTAAGGAGGGTGCTGTTGGTAGAAGGGTTAGCTGTTAATTTTTTTCTGGAGCAGAAACAGAAGTAGGATGGCAAAAGATAATGGTTATTACTATGTAATAAAACTGTTGCTTTTGTTTAATTGAATAGCTTGCTTTTGGTACTTCTCTATTCCTGATGCTGGGAGTAGGTTAGGGTTAGAGAAAGGAAAATATCATGTCATTTAAAAGGAAGTTCACTTGGAATCATGGTATAGGTGAACTTTTGTCTTTTCCTCTCACAAAATTAGAGCAGTATAGATATAGATTTTGGTATTTATTTGGTGTATATTTAACCTTCCCCCTCCAAAAGAGAGAAGATGGGGGCTTGATTCAGAATTGAATTTTATTAAATTGAAAATTAACAATGAATCATCCATCCATCCATTCAAAGAAGGTCAGTAACTTTTTGATGGATTAATGAAACCTTGCATTTTTCATTCATCTGTTTTACATTAAGTAGGATTTTTTCTAACTACACATGATAGGAAAGCACAAAAGGAAACAAAGTTTGATTATTATACACCACATGAAAATAAAAGTAATTTGTTGTAGAGAAATTGGAGCAGCATTCATTTATTTCCTCGTCCCTTGAATTATTGCCACTAGTTTTTGAAAAATCCATTCAAGGCAATTGACAAAACAGACAATTCATTCAACTTCAAAAAAATCAACTTGTTTTCAAATATACTTGTGAGAGAGTTCTTCAGGATTGTACAAACAAAACCCAGCATCCAATGATCTTATTTGGTTAATTTTTTTTAATTTTCTTGTAAAGCAGCTCATTTTATATACCTCTCAAAGACAGAAGAATATCTTCTTTTTCAGCCATCTATATAGATGGCAGAAAGATCAACAATAAAAACAGCATTTCCTTTCTCCCTCCTGCTTCTAACTTCAGAAGGGTGGAATCCAGCAAACTGATCCAGGGCTGAATGGCTGTACCATTTGGAAATTATCTCCCTTCCCACAGTAACACTGTTGCTACAATCACAGTGTGCTTATCCGAAACTGCTTCAAAATATGTATTATTAAATAAAGTGCATTACTAATTCCTCATGGAGTTCATCAAAGATTTCAATTAACATTTAGCAAGCAATCTGTTAGAGCTAACAGATTTTCTTGGATCTTTTTTGGGGGGCTATCTGTGATCGATAGATCCTATACTACTTTACCTATTACTACTGTCTACTACCCTATCAAATACTACTACTACTATCCTCCTTGCATAGTGATTGTAATGACAGCCACATTTCATTGATCTTCAGTCCCCAGGAACTTATTTCTCTTTATCATGATGAAACTGCATAATTCCCTCTTTGCCTATTGGTAGTGTTTTCTTCCTTTTGTAGGTCCAACAACAATTCTCCTCTTGCCAGCTTATTAGTCTATTTTAACTTCCCTTCCTCTCTCATGAGAGCCTCTCTCTGTGTGGGAAAAGAAAAGAAAATTTTTCTCTCAAGTTTTTTGTATTCCTATATTATTTAGCCGCATGAAGAGTGGCAGAAAGTTCAGTATTTAATTTTTCATTCTATCACAATAATTAAAAAAAAACAAAAAACAAAAAACCCCGTACGACTCAGATGTCTGTGGAAATTCTCAGTCATCCAGGTCATGGTTGTCTGAAAAGTGCTTTTTCAAAAGGCAACTGGACTTTGTCTTTTCCTTGAAGATGTTTCACTTCTCATCTGAGAAGCTTCTTCAGCTACAGTTGCCTTTTGAAGAAGCAAAACACTTTTTGGGACACATGACACAGACAAAACAAATAGTATTCCCCGTAAACCAAATTAAATTGTACTTCAATAAAAAGCTATTTAAAGTATTAATACTTTCCAGAACATAAATATAATTACTTGTGGGTTGAAAGACAATGAAGAATAGGTTGGGAGCAACTCACCCACATGTCTTTCTCTTGTCTTCCCCCAAAATATGCCTTTCTTCCTAACATATTAAAGCATGGAAAGGCTCATATAGAAAAATATACTCTCTTAGTTATTCTGGTCCCAGTCATTATGACTTTATAGGTTTGGTAAGTTATTTAATTTAACTTTAATCAGACCAACCATTAATCATTTTAATAAATGAGACATATGAGCTTATATGAGTACGGGCCAAAATTTCAGTAGCCTGGATCAACTGAATTTTCCAAATTCTTTTCAAAGCAGATTCATACAATCCTACGATTTCTATTGGTCTCCTATCCAGGTTCAAACTAGCCTGACCCTCCCACTTTTTTGAGATTGGTTGTGGGTGATAGTAGCTATGAGATTTTTTTAAAAAGCCTATATTATTGCCAAAACTGATGTCTTCAGGAATGTCTTTGCTATACCATGATTGAATTTGTTTGCTCCTCTCCGGTTACTTTCTGACATTAGATAGTGATTTAGAACTAGAATACATGTCCTTAGATTTCCAAAGAGAGGATAGAATTGGCACAAATGGCACCAATTTACAAAACTTGGAACAATCTCCCATATTCATGCATATATTAAATGTATGGAGCAAGATGCAATGTTAATATGCTATAATGAATAATCATCTGAATACCCAAAACTATCTTATGAAATTGCCCTTCCAAAAAATTTACAGCTGGAGTAGATAAAAGCTGAAAATGATGACGGAGGAAATGTTTAACACCCTCTGCTACTTCAAAGCTGTCTGGGTTTAGCTTAGAGGTGCATTTCTTTGGGAGAGTAATGTCTAAACATCTAATTTGGCACTTAGCAGTAGAGATAGAGTTAGGAAAGTTATTTTGCTATTTTTCATTCTGGGCTCTACAGGAGGGAGGAATTGTTATATCTCTTTTGAAAGAGTCTGATTTCCGGAGTAGTTATGAATCTTTTCTATTAGCTACTAATTCTGTCTCATCTTCTTATTCCCAATTTGAAATATTTATGCTCAATATTTGTTGTATTGCTTCAGAATTGGTCTTGATTCTTAGTGACTACGAGTACATGCAAAATTTTAGGTAACATTTTTGGAAGAGTTTTGCCATTTTCCAAGGGCTAAGAGGAAATGACTGGCCTTAATCCAGTTGATTTTTGTGCTAAGCCATGAGTAGAACTCAGGCCTTCCCAGTGGTGGGATTCAATTTTTTTTTTAACTACTGGTTCTGTGGGCATGGCTTGGTGGGTGTGGCAGGAGAAGGTTACTGTAAAATCTCCATTCCCATCCTACTCCTGGGGGAAGGTTACTGCAAAATCCCATTTCCCTCCACATCCCACTAACCTGCTTTCCAGCTCCATTCTCCTATGCAGGGCAACAAAAGAAGATCCAGCCGATCAACTGGGACTTGGGAGGCAGAGAATAGATGGGGGCAGGGCCAGTCAGAGGTGGTATTTGCCAAATCTGAATGACTCAAAATTTCTGCTACTGGTTCTCCAGAACTGGTCAGAACCTGCTGAATACCACCTCTGGACCTCTCCATTCCTAATCCAGCCTCCTAATCACTAACCAAACTGTCAAGGCTAAGTTCAGAAGACAGATAAATGACACCATAAGAATAGTTAATAGGAATCTTTTTGAGATTAGTTAAATTCTTGTCTTTTGAGTGCAAAGCAGTTTAATATCCATTCCCCAGAACCATCTCTTCTTGCAACAACATTTCAAGAATCTGATGTCCGGAGTCATGTGCTGAGTGGCCAGCTATACACCAGTGACTAAATAAAAAATGAACTCAGCTGGCTAGGTTTCATTATATATATATTTTTATTCAGAAAGGCAGGCAAGCAAACTATAATATTTGCTTATAAATGATTTCAGCATCTTTTGAAGTTTCAAAGCTCTTTCTACAAATATTACAGTGCCATGAATATATGCACATGCAGTATCTTTCCCCAGTGTCAGGATGTTGTTGCCATTTTGACCATTGTTAATTTTTTGATCTTCTCCAAAAAAAAAGAAAAAGAAAAAGAAAAGAAAAAACAAAGAAAGAAAGAAAAAAGAAAAGAAAAAGAGTGAGTGAGTGAGAGCAAAATGAAATTATTCTAAAGACAGTTTCAGGGCCAGGCTTTAATGGCTTATGTGTTTAATCCACAAACAATAGATTAGTTATTTCTAAGAGAATGACATGTTAGAGCCAAGAAGATATTAAAATTTTAGTGGAACAAACTAGCAGATCCCAGAGGAGGATATTTGGTAAATTATTTAATATTGCTTCCCCATGCTACTCACTATAGCATATTTTTGTCTCGTGCATTAAATATGAGGTCTAAAAATATATAAAGCTTTGAGAATCCATAGATCATGAGAATCTTCTGGAGAAAAATTGTTATATCTCATGGCTACAGAGTTGGATCTATTCAACATACTGTAAATTTTCTGTACTTTACAATTCTATATTAAGTTACAAGGGATTAGATTCCATTGAATTAAACAGAATTTACTCATGTATATATATATGTGTATATGCATATATCTATGTATGAATATTGTACTCCACACACAAACATACTATTACAGTACTATATTTAAAATCCACTGAAAATAGAGTATTAGAAGTAGAATTGTGTAAACTTTACTAACTCAAAATACCAGAAAGGATATTAGAACATTAAAGATAAAAGACATTGTAAATGAATATTAATATCCTGATTTATAAAAAATGAATGAATGAAAGAAAAAGACAGACTTTCAATTATCTTTGATGATCACTGAAAAATCTGCATATCAAGCAATCAACACCCATAATTTCTCTTCATTAATTGTTTTCATATAATATGTCTGTTTGAGTTCTCTAAGATAACTTAAATCCATGGAGATCTACCTCCTTTAGATTAAAGGATTTAGATTAATAGAGGTTTTCGGGTCAAACTTGGAAATTACTAAGTTACTAAGTTCACATAAGCAAAGTGTAGTTAAACTAGTCATAAAGAGAGCCCATGAGTGAAAATTGGAAAAGGGAATATACATTCTTCTGTTTCATGATATAAAATTTGAAATTAAGACTAGAGATAGTCTATGGTCTTTTCAATATCATACTGTATAATCTATATTTAAATAAATAGCATTAATAAATAGCATTAACAATCTATTACAAAACCCACTATTAAAGAATTGAAAAGAAAATTAATAAATGTATCTTTTACAGACAAGAAATATATGCAATAACTCACTCTTTCTCATATTTGAAGAAATTAGTATAAAACTATCTGGATATAGTAAGTAGCTATCATTTAAAAGATGTTCAGTAGGAGTATACAAAATTCAGTTAGGAAATTTGATCTGAAGGTAATTTGATTGAATCACCTTTTTGAACTGGCTTGATTACTTAGATCAAATTATTGAATAAAATGGCTACAAGATGAATCAATTTATTTTATTCTCATAACTGTTTATTTAAAATGAAAATCTAATCTAATAGGCAATTTGAATCCAATCAGATCTGTTCCAAGCTATCCAGTATATCAGAATTATTTTCTCATTACTGTGAAGCATGCCATTACTACTTCGTCTTTACTTTCAGTTTATTTCTTTTATTTAATTTTGCTACCTCCCAATGTTTACACACCTAAACAGATATATAATGATGGAATTTTCTTTGCATTTTCATGAGGATGCATATCATTGTGGTATCATGTAAGACATGGTGAGCTTATTTTTATTATGAAGACTATGTACAATTTTTGCAAGTATGGCTCAAAGGCTGAGGCATACAAAACACATGATCCTGTCTTTTATGCCTTACAAATTGATTATTCTAAAAAAAGGCAGTCTAGGAAAATTTAAAGTAGATGTTTCATGGCAATTATAGCTTCAGAAGCAACTCTCCTTGCTGTTATTTCTAAGAGAAAAGAAACAAAAAGTAAATGGAAAATGAGATGCCAGATCAGATAAAAAATTACAACTTCTGATCTTTATCTCTCCACTGACAACTTGTGTGATTGTTAACCATATGTTTGAGGGAGATTTTCATTCCTTAATTCATTCTTATTTGTTTCCTTCAATCCCTGTGAGCAGATCCAGTTTGGCAATTGACATCCACAAATTCTTTCTGGGTTATACCGTTCTAAATTTTATAGGCTTCATATAGACTTCCACCATCGCTGGAAGAGACATGTTCATTAGGATTTCTACTGTTATTTATTTAAAATGCCCAAGGACTTGGGTTGAGATTTTGGCATGTGATACTACACTTTCAGAAACAGCATTTCGATATATACAATCTGAATATATATTAGGACTAACTGCCAGCTTTACCTTCAGACCACTCACTCTAGGTTAATTATTCCTCTCATCTTACTACAGGAACAGATTTAACTGTAAATTGCTGACCACATGTGCCAAGAAATTTGGATCAAGGTATAATAACTCTTCACGGATCAAAATCTACCCTGTTTTTGCCAGTTTAAATGGCACAAACAGTTAACTATAATTGTAGAACAAGAGTGGAAACTGTTATGTATAGTATTATGGGAGTGCATAGCAGTGTTTGCAAAGATGGTGGGTGGGGGAGGGCAGATTGATAACAGCATTTTTCTGTATGTTTGATAATGTTGCACAAATGGCCAAAAACCATTTCAAAAGCTGGAATGTGAGTCTTGGACATGAGCCCATCTTCCTCATAGAATTTAAGACTACTTGGATTTCAATTATTTCTGAAGCAGAAGCGTAATTCCAGGAAAATGGAGGACTATAGTCATAATCTAACATAACTACATATAGCTTTGCCTTTTGGTTTTCGTCAGACTGATATACAATTTGATGTTTATTGGGAATTGCAGTACAATATTCATTAGAAATCAAAGCAGAAAACAATTCTTTCATTTTCTGGCCCTCAGCTTTTACCAACCACAGTATGCCTGGCAATTTAATCCTGATGGTTCTGGATTTAAGTTGTTGCTTTTGAATAACAGATTGGTGTATTACAAAGTTGCCCTCATCCATAATCTTATTTTAGAGAAAGACACTGACCTGGTATGTCTTATCAAGATCTGGTTGGGCTTAAGGTGATGGTAATTCCCTTCCTGGAAAGGTACTCACGTGGGTTTTGTTTTGTTTTTTGTTCTGTATCCCACCTGAGAGCCCAGGGAGAGGAGGAGGGGAGCTGCTTTTATCCATGAATCTTTATAGACTTTGGGGAACTCTGCTCTGAAGATAACCAGATTTCTCTGTTCCTTTAATCTTTTCTTATCGAACTTCAGTTCTAATCCTTGATGCTGAAAGTAAGGTCTGGCTAATGTGGGAAAATTGCTGTAAATTTCTGAAAATTTTACTTGTTGTAAATTGGAAAGTATATTTATATTGGTGTAGCTTAAAACTGTATTTGCATTTTGGTAATTACATAACATTCTTCATGTTTAGTTTGTACTCAGATATTCTATCATTGCTTTATGAAGTGCTAAAGCAATTTAATATCTGTGCATCAATACCTGTGCATGTTATTTTTGTACCCTAAGTAAAAATATGCATATATTTGTTTTGTTTTTTTATTATATTTTGCTCTTTGTAATTTGTATCAACACAATATTTAACCGTAATATCTACCTTTTAGATCAGTGGTCACCAACCAGTGGGCCGCGGCCCACTGGTGGGCCATGAGAAAATTTTGGTGGGCCACAGAGAAATCTCACCTCGAGAGCACCCCCACAAAGCAATTAATTCAGGCTGCACAGAAACACAAAGCTGCACCACCGACATGGCCTGCGGGAACCTTCCCGGCCCACTCACTGCTTACCAGGTAAACTTGCCTTCTAAATTGCTATTTTTCCTTTTTCCGACCATCATCTGTTCTGCTGTGCCGGGAGATTTAGAGTAGGAAGCAGGAAATGGTTGGATTTCTTGCTTTTTAGCTAATCTTTAGATCTTCAGCTCAGGACATCCCTTAGGACTGAAGGTTTGCTTGCAAGCAAATTCAGTGCAGACTCACAGCAAGCAAATTTGAGAGACTGAGCTAGCCAATGGCAGATAGATAGATCACTGAATGATTCTGTGAGCAACTCAATGTGCTTTGCCTGATTTTGGGTAAAAGTTGCTCTTTTTTATAAAAAAAAAATTCAATATTTACATCATGGTGTGTTGTGAGTTAATTTTGTGAGTTTGCTTGCAAGCAAATTTTATGTGACAGACTGAGCTAGCCAATGGCAGATAGATAGATTTCTGAATGAATCTGTGATTCTGTGAGCAACTCAATCTGCCTGCTTTGCCTGATTTTGGGTAAAAGCTGCTCTTTTTTTATAAAAAAAATCAATATTTATATTAATATTTATAATATTTACATACAAGCCATTCCCAGCCAGTCACATGACCATCAAGCCACACCCACAAATTAGGCCTGCCCACAGAACTGGTTAGTGGTCCCTGGGATCTAAAATTATGAGTTTGGTGGTTCTTGAGGTCCAAAAGGTTGGTGACCCCTGTTTTAGATAGCTATGCCACCCAATTTTCATTCACAGATTTGATAAACATCTCCACTTCCTTACTCACTTCATTAATAAAAATGTTGGTTTGTAGAAGACTCAAAACTGAATCTTATAAAATCCCTTTCCATACTTATTTAAATATCATGCATACTGTCTGAGTATACAAGATTCAGCTATATATCTACTCAATTGGGAAAAAGTGGAAGTCCTAATTCAATTCTTTGTATCTGTCTTTATGCAAAAGAAAAAAATAGCCCAGCCCATCAAAAGCAATACTGTAGTAGAAAAATAGCAAGATAGGAAAGAAAATGTTAAGAGACCACCTATCCACTTTAGACAAGTTCAGATCACTAGGACCAAATGGATTATATACATCCCAGAGTTCTGAGGCTGCTGGCAGACATGATCTCACAACTACTGAACAAAATCTTTCAAAACTCCTGAGTATTGGGGAACTACCAGAGGTCTGCAAATAAATGAGATGGTCCCAATCTTAAGGATCCAGGAAACTCCAAACCAGTCAGCTTGACATCAATACATTGCTTATTCAGAGTTGTAAAAATATGGAAGAGATTAGCACAGATGATGTTATATCTGGTAAAAGCCTGTTGTAGTTTGAGATACATACAAATTACCGGTCAAGTAATAAAGTGCTTGGCTAGATACTTAAAGTAATATCAGCTGTAGCTCTCTCCAATATTATGTGGATGAGAATTCTGTTATGTCATGTAAAAATTTGCACTCACTCTGCTAAATGGATGTGCTTAGTGCTGTATGGAATCTGTCAGGAGCCTCTCTCTATGTTTAAGACTGCTAATGCAATGTGATGACTTTACCCTTCATTATACATTAACAGTTTAAAGATGAAGAGTTGTGCTGTCTCTTAAGGAAGGCTGAGTGCTCTGGCTGCACAAGCCAGTGATTTTATAGCTGGGAGCAACAAAAGGCAATTTGGACTGCTCATGAATCCTGCTGCTTTGACTCTAGGCCTCTGCAGGATTTGACACTGGTTTATGTCTGACTGAGATAGGATGGAATGACAAAATATTTGGCTGCTAAGCAATAAAGATTCATTTCAAGGGTAGAAAATGTATGGACTGGGAAAACAGTATCATATGGTTGACATCCAAATGTCTTTATTCCTAAATTGAAAGCTTGCGCAACCTAGAAGGTTTAGAATGAAAACTTCATAGTTAAAATTCAGTATTAATAGAGAGTTAATAAAGAGTTGTTAACCTTATTTAAGAGTTGTTAACCTTATTTTGTGAAGCTTCTTCTCTGGCAACATTGAATTGTTAACTAGGCCAGGGCATACAAACCTTTGCCAGACCAATTCTTGAATACAACTAATCCGCCTGGAACCCGCACTGTATATCGGACATTAACACAATTGAGCGGGTTCAGAGGTATTTTTTGAGAAAATACACCACTCCTCCACTCACAATAGAAATCCCTATGCCTCCAGGCTCAAAATTTTGGGCCTGGACAATCTAGAACTGCATCACCTGTGATCTGATCTAAGCATAGTATACAAAATTGTCTGTTACAACATTTTACCTGTCAATGGCTTCTTCAGTCTCAATCACAATAATGCACAGGCAAACAACCAATACAAACTCAAGGTAAACTGCTCCAAATTTGATTGCAGAAAATATGACTTCAGCAACAGAGGAGTCAATGCCTGGCACATCCTACCTGACTCTGTTGTTAAGTCTCAAGCCCACACAGCTTCGACCTCAAACTGTCTACCATGGATCTCACCCCATTCCTAAGAATTCCTTAAAGGGGGGGTGCATAAGCGCACCAGCATGCCTACCGTCCCTGTCTTACTGTCCCTATTTATCTGTATTTACTCCCTTTGTTCTTGTTTACATTCATACTTATACTTGTTATCTTGTACATTTTTGACAAACAAATAAATAATAATAATAATAATAATAATAATAATAATAATAATAATAATAATAATAATAATA
>NW_020769309.1:47226109-47256858 GCF_900518735.1 Pseudonaja textilis
AAGAGCAACTTTTACCCAAAATCAGGCAAAGCAGGCAGATTGAGTTGGTCACAGAATCATTCAGATCTATCTATCTATCTGCCATCGGCTAGCTCAGTTTCTCAAATTTGCTTGCCATGAGTCTGCACTGAATTTGCTTGCAAGCAAAACTTCAGTCCTAAGGGATGTTTGGCAGAGCCATTTCCTGCTTCCTAGATAATCTAAATCAGAACAGGTGATGGTCAGAAAAAGGAAAAATAGCAATTTTAGCAGGCAAGTTTGCTGGGTAAGGAGTGAGTAGGAGGGGAGCATTCCTGCGGGCCATGTGGGCAGCGCAGCGTTGTGTTTCTGCTCTGCCTGGATTAATTGCTTTGGGGGTGTGCTCTGGGGGTGAGATTTCTCTGTGGCCCACCAAAATTTTCTCAAGGCCCACCAGTGGGCCGTGGCCCACCGGTTGGTGACCGCTGCTCTAGACTATATGCAGGAAAACTAGGAAAATAAATAAATAAAACAATCCAATAGCAAAAAAAAGAAGGAAAAACTTTTCCTCTCCTTATAGAGGATCATTTTAAAATTTTTCTTGCAGAATTTAGCAAATTAAAAGAAAAGCAAATTCTCATTTCAGGATTTGGAAAGTCATCAAAAAATGCGAGGCAAAAATAAGATTCTTTTCTCCCTTTTTCTTCTTGTGCTCTGGGAAGAGGTGTAGAGAATAACTTCAGTAGGCCTGATAAACCTGAATACTATAATTACAAATTATTTTAATGTCTCAAAATTAATCTATTTATTTCATAGCCAATAACCCAAAAGTAAGATTAGGAAAGTTAACATAAAGGTTGATCTTAATTGATTATGTGGTGTTTGGAAAAGACTGAGCTGAAGTCTTCACTCCGGTCTGTGTTTCCAGTGGGAACACAGACTGTTCCTATTGGCTGATGCTGTTTGACAGCCATCTATAAAAGGGAGCTGTCAAACGGCATCAGCTGTTGTCTGCCGGCTGGCTACCTTGTTAGCGTGGCAGCCGCGGCAACCCTTTATTGATACAATAAAGTAAAAGCTGAAGTTCGCTCCGTGTTTGCCTCAGGTTATTCTGCTGCTCCACAACACTGGCAACGAGGACAGGATACCTATAAGAGGCAACCAGGCAAAGAATCGCTGAGCAAAGTCACTACAAAAAGAGCCAAAGTCACTACTGAGCTGAATGTCACTTTAAGAGCTACTGTCACTATTCGCGAGTGCAAATTTCAACTTTCCTCGAAAGATCCGGCACCGCTGAGTCGAGATGACTTCGAACCCTGCATTCCTGCCTTTCAGACTGACAGCGGAAACATGGGAGTCCTACAGAAACTGATTTGACCGTTTCCTAGATGCCATAGACCTTGCTGACATTTCTGACCATAGGAAAAAGTCCTACTTTTTCAGTTTTTGAGGAGCCACAACGTTTGACACTGCTACGGCATTATTGGCTCCAAGTTCAATTAAGACTGTTCCATGGGAAGAATTGCAGGAAATTCTTTCCAACCACTATTCCCCTAAGCCATCCCAAATTGCCAGGAGTCATGCTTTTTGGAGACGGATTCAGGCTGAGGGAGAGACTATTAGTGGGTACATGGCTGCCCTATGAACAGCTGCCTTGCATTGTGGGTTTAGAGACTATCTGGAAGACATGTTATTAGTCCAACTAGTTTGTGGAGTCAGGGATTTAAGGCTACAAAGGCGTCTATTGGCTAAAGGGGATTTAACCCTTAAATTAGCAATTGAAGAGTCTCAAGCTGCTGAACTATCAGCACTTTCAGCAGCAGAAATTCAGGGAAATCCAATTAGCCAGGGCAGCTGAGCCATCCATTATGATGTAAATCGCCTCAGGCAGCATAAAACCAGTCAAGGGGAAAACAGGCCAAACCCCAATCTACCTCTATGGCATCAGCCCATTTGTCTAAGCTGTGGGGGAAACCACCTCAGGGCATCCTGCAAGTTCAGGAATGCCATTTGTCTAAAATGCCAAAGGAAGGATCATTTAGCCAGGATCTGTCAAGCAGGAAAGACTTTTGCCCAAAAGGCTCAGACAACCCAACATTTCTAAAAACAAGTTGAAGACTGTTTTACCTGCTATCAAGCCAAGCTGATTAACAAAGGCTCTAACAAAATTAGTGTTTTTGTTTCTATAGAAGGGAAACCTTGCAGAATGGAGGTTGACACAGGCTCAGCACTGTCCATCATCTTATGGAGCACCTTGAAACAACTACTTCCCAGAATGGCTAAGAAGAAGCTTCACGGCTGCCAGTTAACCCTACGCGACTACCAAGGCAGAACCATCCCAGTCATCAGAAAAGGCAAGGTTTTTTGTATAATTTCAAAATTTTAAAGGTCACTTGCCTTTAGTGGTAGTGGATTGTGCCTTCCCTAGCCTGTTTGGGTTAGACTGGTTCCCTGCCCTTGGCCTCCATATAAGCGGAATCCACTCTATTACAAATGCTGAAGTGGACACCTTGTTTAATGATTATACTGATGTGTTCAGTGAGGGGCTGGGCTGTTATTCAGGAACCCCAATATCTTTCAACTTGGACCCTCAGACAGTACCAATCCATTTAAAGCCTCGAAGGGTACCTTTTGCAATCTGCCCCAAATTAGACATGGAGCTTGACAAATTAATTAAACAAGGTGTATTAGAGCCTGTGGACTTTGCAAAATGGGAAACCCCAGTAGTAACATCCCTGAAGAAAGACGGGAGCGTAAGAATCTGCGCAGATTACAAGACGTCACTGAACAAATATTTACAAATCAGCGCCTATCCAGTCCCTGTTATCTAGCACCTACTACATTCTTTTGAGCCAGGAACCATTTTAGCTAAATTAGACATGTCACAGGCCTATCAACAGTTCCCTGTTGATGAAACAGCTGCTGAACTACAAACTATTGTAACGCACAGGGGTGCTTTCAAATGTAGGCACCTCAACTTTGGTGTAAGTGTAGCCCCAGGAATTTTCCAATCCTTAATGGAAAGACTTCTTCAAGGATTACTGGGTGTAATTCTGTATTTTGATGACATTTTAATATCTGCCCCTGACAAGCCTCAGTTACTGCAGAGTCAGAGGAGTCCTCGATAGTTTCAGACAGCATGGTCTTAAGTTAAAGAAAGACAAGTGCACTATTGCCACCCCACAGGTAGAATTTTTGGGATACAGAATTGACGCTTCTGATAATCACCCAATCGAATCCAAAGTAAGGGCTATTCACGAGACACCTACGCCAACTAAAAAAACTGAGCTCCAGGCCTTTTTAGGACTTCTTAATTTTTACGCTTCATTTTTGCCTCATAAAGCTTCTGTTGCCTCATAAAGCCTCTGCACAGACTCTTGGACAAGCGATCCCCCTGGCACTGGGGACCTAGGGAAGCCCATGCCTTCCATGCTGTCAAATCATTACTTACATCCAATGCTGTCCTGATACAATTTAATGAACATTTACCTTTAGTTTTAGCAGCAGATGCTTCTCCTTTTGGTATAGGTGCTGTTTTAAGTCATAGACTGCCTAACGGTTCTGAGGCACCCATTGCCTTTTTCTCCAGAACTTTTTCCCCAGCTGAGCGCAACTACAGCCAAATTGACAAGGAGGCTTTGGCTGTAGTTGCTTCTGTCAAAAAATTCCATGAATTTCTATATGGACACTATTTCGAGTTGATCATGGATCACAAGCCTCTGTTAGGCCTTCTGTCTGGTGAGAAACAAATTCCTCAGATTTTGTCTCCAAGAATGACCAGGTGGACTTTATTTCTGGCTGCCTATGCCTATACACTGGTTCATCGACCTGGCAAGAGTCTATGCCATGTTGATGCTCTTAGTTGCTGCCCCCTGCCTGTTCCTGTGGAGGATCCTGCACCAACTAATGCTGTTTTCCAGATCAACGATCTCAAACTCCCCATCACTGCCCTTGATATCGCTGCCCATTCTTCCAGGGACAAGGTAATCACCAAAGTTCTTGACTGGGTGGGAAGGGGGTGGCCAGCAATTCCTTACGCCCCAGAATTCGTGCCTTTCAAAATTTGCCAGCAAGAGCTATCTTCATTGCAAGGCTGTTTACTTTGGGGAACAAGGGTAGTTATCCCTTCCAAGTTGCAAGACTCGGTTTTAAAGGTCCTACATGAGGGCCATCCCGGTATTGTCAGGATGAAGGCCCTGGCTCGCAGTTATGTATGGTGGCCACGCATGGATGCTCAGATTACAAGTTGGGTGAATGCTCATCAGCCATGCCAAGCTACCAGACCTGCTCCACCCACATCCACTCCAGGCAGGTGGGAAGATTTTGTGGCCCCTTGGTCCCGGATGCATATTGATCTGGCTGGCTCCGTTCATGGGCATACATTTCTGGTGGTGGTTGATTCTTTTTCTAAATGGGTAGAACTGACCTTGATGACCACCACAACTTCAGAAGCTGTCACTAAGGCTCTATCAAGGATATTCGCTACCCATGGCCTCCCTGACACCATCGTGTCTGATAATGGCCCCCAGTTTACTTCCTGTAAGTTTGAGGTCTTCCTAGCCAACCTAGGAATAAGGCATGCACTTACAGCTCCTTTTCATCCTGCCAGTAATGGCCTGGCTGAAAGGGCAGTCAGATCAGTTAAGGAGGCCCTGGCAAGGTTTGGGCCTATAGATTGGCACTCTAGGCTCACTAAGTATCTCCTGACCCAGCACACAACTCCCTGTGCCACCACTAATAGGTCTCCGGCTGAACTTCTCATGGGTAGACGTCTGAGGACTACCCTAGACAGACTCCATCCACATTATGCCCCAGTCACATCCCTAGGGTCAAAAAGCCAGGCAAGGGAGTTCGCTGGGAATGACCAAGTCTATGCCCATAACTATGTGGGACACCCTTTGTGGATGCCTGGGCAAATTGTGGCGGTAACTGGTCCTAAGTCTTACAGGGTCCAACTGCAAGATGGGCACATCTGGCGCCGCCATATTGATCAGCTTAGAGGGCGTTGGAGTGCGTCTGCAGATGGCCCTCAAGACGTTCCTGCAACAGAGAAACCGCTGGTGCCCAAAGAAACTTCCCTCAGAGCCAACAGGAACGCAAGCCTACCTGAAGAGCCATCTGTCCCTCACCCAGAAATGCCTGAAGTCGAGACACCAGCTTCGTCAGCACCAGAAGTTGCCCAGCAAGCAGAAAAGTTCCTTCCAGCAGCAGCTTCATCAGGACTTAGAAGATCTGGCGGCCTACGCAAGCGCCTGAGTTATCTGAAGGACTACGCATGCTCTGTTCTGGGGGAAAGGAGTGTGGCGTTCAGAAAAGATTGAGCTGAAGTCTTCACTCCTGTCCATGTTTCCAGCGGGAACATGGACCATTCCTATTGGCTGATGCCATTTGACAGCCGACTAGAAAAGGGAGCTGTCAAATGGCATCAGCTGTTGTTTGCCAGCTGGCTACCTTGTTAGCTCAGCAGCCGCAGCAACCCTTTATTGCTACAATAAAGTAAAAGCTGAAGTTCACTACGTGTTTGCCTCAAGTTATTTCGCTGCTCCACAACAGATTACAATTTTATAGCTTTTTATCATTAGATAATGTTCATTATTTTATTGGCATTAACAGAAAAGTGAAAGCACTGGCTTCAGCAGGGATGTTTGCAGATGCTTACCACTCAGGTGTCTTATCTGAGTATCAATAATACACAGGCTTCTCTTGTGTATTTTACTACATGAAATGGGAAGTTCAGTTGCAATCTATGTTTAACAATAATGTTGGGTTAGTATTGGGAAGAAGATATTGTATACAATACCTGCATGGAGATTCCAACCTGTTTTCATTTCGTGCATATTGCATGCTTAGTGTTTTATCCATCAGACCAAAACAATCCTACTTCCTTCTTGATCATTTGCATGATTTGCTTGTATTGCCTCAAGTTAAGTAGAAGGAGAAAGTGAATGAGTTCTAGGTTCAACCAAGAAATATCTTCTTTCAAAAGGAATCAACAGATTTTCCATTCTAGTTAATAAATAATTAACAATGATTAGCATAATCAACCTCCAATGCTGCCTGAATTCTTAATTGTTTTTGGTTGAGTAGTTCTTGTTATAAGGAACAATGATGAATAAGAAGAAATTCAATTCAATCCAAATTCCAAGAGACATGAGTATTGAAAAAAAAACAGGGAAAAATTATCCTGTATTTCATTGGCCAATTGGTAATTAAACATAGATAGTTCTTCTCTTATTTCTGCCTTATCACAGCCTAAGTTGCAGTTCTATTTATGTTTCTGACCTAGATTTTACTTCCTGCTCCCGACTGGCCTTCTTTACCTTCATTCTCTCTCTCTCTCTCTCTTTACCATGTGATTTTTAAAACTAGTTATATTATAATCTCAGTTATATTATATTCTGAGTGTTAGTAGATCTAGAAGCTGCTTTTTATCTTTCCTTATAATCATTTTTTAATTTTAAATTAGATTTATTTGCTACTCATCTAATTTTATGTAACCCATTCTTTACTGATGGCACCACTTGTGAATCTAGCAAATGTTTTATAGTGACAGCATTCCTAAACTATGAATTAGAACTTCTAGAATAAATACAACTATTTCAAGATGAATTGCTTACTTAATTCCAACATAACATATCCACAACATTATTCCAACCTTGTAAATAGTCAGTTAATTTTGAATTTGCATGCCCCATCGAGTCGCTACAATCTTCAGACAATAGTTCTGTAGTGTATATAGTACACTACATGTTGAGATTCTGTGCCTTTTCTAAGGCTGGCTGAGTCCAATTGTTCAAAATGGAGAAATATATGTTGTTTATTGATTTACTGTCATATCTTCAAAACACTTCCCTTCTTAAAAACATCATTCAGGTATAATAAATAGATTTTATTTCTTTATTGATTTATTATAACCATTGCTATATATTCAGTCTCTGGCATATATGTGTGTTCTATGTTTGTCTGTGTTAGTGTGTTATTTGATCTGCTACACACTTCAGTTCATGTTTACTTATTTCTCTACTTTATAACATTTTAAAATCACAACAAACTTACTACCTGAAGTGAAGAGACCATCTAATCCTACATACACTGTCCATCATCAGTATTAGCCATTAATATCATTAATTTTCCTAGTCCTCTTCTAAACTGGTAGCTATATTTGAAGTTAGCATATTCCATGGTTTAAATTACTTCACATTTAGTCTCATTGGATGAGTTTGAATTATAATTATCTGAAAGCGGAAAAAGAACTTCTCTTTAATATTATTTCACATCATGGATAATTTTATCTTAATGTTTCTTTTTTAATTGCTTTTAATCTAAATTAAACTTTTCCTTACAAGGGAACTGTTCTTATAATTTGAATTATTTCTTCTAGCAAGTTTTCCAGCTGCCTAATTTTTTGAGGTATGATAACTTGAATTAACCAGATCAGAATTTGTTGCACAGTATGCTGCAGAGTTTCAATTGGTTGGGAAAGAAAGAAAGAAAGAAAGAAAGAAAGAAAGAAAGAAAGAAAGAAAGAGAGAGAGAGAGAGAGAGAGAGAGAGAGAGAGAGAGAAAGAAAGAAAATGTTAGCTCATGATAGATTTGTGCAAGATTTATATAAATGCAATGTCATTATACTATACAATTGTTTTTAATTCCCTTCCTATTAATTCCTAGCATAGAATTTTCTTAAATAAAATTTAAAAATACATACACGGTTGACATATTCATTGCAAAGTCCACCATGACTGGGGAGATTCAATGACCTTTGAGCCTTATTGAGAGCCAACATTGATGAAAAAAACAATTAGCTACAGTACATTATATATACAAAAGGAATTTAACTCCATGTGTCCAAACATGCAGCTGGATTGACAGGCTCTCAGGCAGCAGAAAGGAAAATGTGAATCCCCTTTCACACACACACCCCAATCTGTTTACAGAAGTTGGGATCAAACATGATGGAGAATAGAAAAAATAAGAACCCCATGGAGAACAAAAGTATATTTCTCCATTATACCTACTAAGCTGAAAAATTTTAAACCCTGGACTTTAGCCCTAGAAAAAAAGGCTCATCAACGACTGTATTTTTTAAGACACTTAAGATCACAACAACTGCCAGAGAGTCTGTTGGTTGCCTTTTATCGAAGCTCTATAGAGAGCATTTTATCTTATTGCCTCTGTGTGTGGTTTAGGAGTTGTACAGAGGCGGAGAAAAGGGCACTCCAAAGAGTGATAAAAAGGGCACAAAAGATCAGCAGATGTCCTCTTCCCTCATTGGAGGAGTTGTATAACATGGGATGTAGAAGGAAGATACAAAAGATCTTGAGAGACCCTTCGCATCCAGGCCACTCGTTGTTTGAGATCCTACCATCAGGAAGATGATATAGAGTGCTGAAAGCCAGGACAAGTAGATTTAAATATAGCTTTTACCCAAGTGCTGTGATCAGGTTAAATGCAGAGTTATGAATCTGGTGGTCTTAACATATATATATCCTGGTTGTACAGTTTTTAACTGTTATTTGTTTTAATTTGTTTTACATTGTTATTTGTATATGTCTTTTGGTGTTGTTCAGTTGTATGTTGTGAAAGAGCACCTTATTTCATTGTTCTCAGGTTTCTGAGTACAATGACAATAAATTTATCTTATCTTATCTTTGAACAATTGTATGACTAGCTTGGAAATGTGTTGTTTTGTTGATTAAAATATGATTTGCACAAAATCTCATTAAACTAATAAAATGACTATCTGTTATAATATACTATATAATATAATATACCTGTCAGCAAGCATAATCAAAACCTGCTACACTCCAGATCTGAGGCCCTGAATTTTAGCACTCTTGGCCAATCTTTTCTGCATTACTCAGCCTGGGGTGGGATGGGTGTGCAGCCAAATTGGCAAAGCTGCTTTGATACAACTTGGCCAGACTTTCCTCAAATTATTAGCACTACCAGTATGTAACTCCAGTTAACACTGGTGCAGCTATACAGTCTTTTGGGCTTGGTTGTATACACTTTATAGTAATTTATGGAGTTATATGGAAAACTTTTAAATATCTAATTCAGGAAGTTCCAGTTCTGATCCTTGATAACCACATTTGTTCCCAAGTGAATGAGTTAAGTTTCCTTCGAATGAGGTAGAATAGTTTGTGATATTCATAGCTTTAAAAAAAAAATGGTTTAGCATTCCTATAATGATTTAGTCAGTTTTTCCAGATTTGAATCTAAGGCTTCAGGCAATAGCCAAGACATGTTATAGAACTTCCACAAATAAGCCCTCTTGAGCTCGGATTAAAAAAGTCCCCCTGAATAACTTTGCTCATTGGGATATTGAATATCTCTCCTCAGACCCAATTTGCTACTAAATGTTTTCATATAAAAATTGGGAGATCTGACCTAGGATAAATAATCTTCAAATAAGGGAGTATGAAAGGCACTTTTATTAAAGAGCACACATATCCTTCGCACATAGTCTTCAAAACATAAACAAACAAACAAAGAGAAGCAAAAAGGAAAAAAAGAAAATAAAAAGAAAAGAGACTTGATCTCTATTATTTGGGAAACACTTCTGAGTTCAGTGACTAAAATATTTCCACTGGCCCATGAATAATTATCTCTATCCTGAGTGCTTGCCAGCATGATGCATCTTCATTTCATTAAGGGGACAGGACTGGAATTGGCAATGGCAGAATTCATTTATCACATTTTAATAGAGAGGCAACCTGGGAAGGTAGGACTAATGAGATATTTCTAAAGATAATAGCTGCCTTCTATTAGGAGGCTGTCTCCTACATAGAGAGTACAGCTGGTGATGGATTGGGGAGGGCATGGCCCCTTGAGGTTTCTTCCCTGCCACTTTTCCCTTTTTGGCCTTGTAGCATATGATCATTTTTTGATTATTCATCTGTAGCTCAAATAGCAGAAGTACTCGTAAGTGACTCTGGAATGTAAGCCAAAGAAATTTCAGGTGATATCTGTGAATGGAAGAGGATACAAATCTTTCAAACGTTCAGCTCTAGAGCCCTGTAATCTCTTAACTAAATGCCAACGGATAAATAACCAGAGTATTTAGTTAGCAGCAAGACTAAATGTGTGTAAACAGTGTAAACGATTTAATTTATAGGGATTCTGAAACCTAAAAAAAATGATAAATCTAATCTCTAGCCTAATACAGATTAACAAACCATCATCAAAAGGCTAATATACAATTGGAAATATTGATAACAGAAGATGGGGACTGTACTGACAAAGGAGAATTTGGAAGCACATACGAAGAATGTATAGAATATCTGTGTTCCTATTTTGGGGGGTCCCGTTGCATAGTCAATTATTTGCAGTGCATTTTCTCTCAAATTTCTTTTAAAAATACCTGTGACGTCTTTCCTTTTCTTTGTAAAGGCTTGGGAATTAGCTTCTACTTGAATCACTGAATCACTGCTTTGGTTTGATTATTTGATTAGTAAAATCTGTTAAGAAAATTAAATTAATTTGATTCCAAACCTCAGGTTAATCTAATATGAATTTTTCCGGTCAATTTTTCTTGCACATAAATCCTTTGGAGATTTCAGACTGATTTGGAAATATCAGATTTAATCACTCATATTTACTTTTTGAACTGATATGGAAAGTAAAAAAAAAAAAGCTTTGCCCAGAGTTTCTGGGAGTATATAAATTTAATAAATTATTAACATCAGATATGATAACATGATTCAATTAGATTTTTCCAATTTTATTTTAAAAGTTGGTTGATTCAGAATTTTAGTCAAATCACCATCAAATTCATTGTGTTGAATTTATATTTTTTATATTTCAGGAGTGATATACTAGTTTTACTGGAAAAACACTTAATCTCTCCCCTGGTATAGCCAACAAAGCAAGGAGAGCCTGTGGCTTAGCGGTTAATACATCTATCTAATATGTAAGCAGCCTGGGTTCAAATCCTAGAAAAGCTGACAAGAGCTAAATAGCTTAAAATAGATCTATACTAGATCTATTTATTTCTTTGTCGGTAAAATATAAATTCAACACAAAAAATAGTTTGTCATGAGAGCGACTGCCTGCAAAAGGCTTCTACATTGGGGCTGAAAGGCAAAAGTGGAAGCAGTATGGCTCCTTCCCATTTTTTGGGTAGACCAGGTTGCCCTGATAGACCAGTTTCACCGGAAAAACATTTCATCAAATTCATTGTTGGAAATGAGGTTTTTCCAAAGCCTTTCTCCTCATATGTTTTTTTTTTTTTACAAGGCTGCAATGAAACATTATTATCATCTGACAGAATCTGCAACATTCAGCTAGCCAAGTGTCCATCAGCTAGTTGGCATAGTCATGTATACAAGGCCTTTTAGAAGGATGAATGGCTCTCGCCTTGATTGACATGATATTCCAGAGGGTAGGAGCCATTGCAGAAAAGGGCTCTTCTTCTGGACTACACCAGCTAAAATTCCTTGGTTGAGGGGGCCACAGCATATCCCTTCTGCCAAGGCTGATAAGGTGGGCTAAACCCATACAGCGGGAGCCAGTTTCTCAGCTAGCCTGACAGAAGTAGTGCACTGTGGTTTGACAGTGGGCTGACAGTAGCAAAGGGGGAGGAGGGAGTATTGCTGTTTATGCTAGGTGGTTTCTGTATCTTGGGGAATAGCGTAAGTGGGAGTTAGATGATAGGAAGTTAAGTGATAGGGAGATTGGCAGAGGCTGAAGACAGACAAAACATTTAAATGGTGAATGGTGGAAGGAGATATGTTGTAAGCTGGGATATTTAGATAATTTCTAGTTCAGTCTACATCCAGCACTTCCAATGAGTCCTTATATTCATTGTACTCAGAGTATAAGGTTATAGTGCAATACTGCAGGCTACTTCTACTGACTGATGGCTGCCTGCAATTTGGAAGTTTGAATCTCAGGTTGACTCACACTTCCATCCTTCTGAGGTGGGTAAAATGAAGACCCAGATTGTTGGGAGAAATATGCTGACTCTGTAAATCGCTTAGAGAGGTCTGTAAAGCACTGTAAAGTGGTATTATTAGTCTAAGTGCTATTGCTAATGCTATACAGGTAGTTCTCACTGCAGTTGAGATTGGCAACTCAGTGTTTGCAAAATGAAATATCATGAAATATCAACATGGTCATAAAGTAAATCACCTGCAATTATTAAGTATGATATCATGTGAGCATGACTTTTTACCAGCTTCCCTCGTTGATCTTGCTTGCCAGAAGTCAGCTGTAAGGTTGAAAATTATGATTTAATGACCATGGGACATGCAACAATTGTAAATGCACGCAGGTTGCCAAGTGCCAGAATCATATGGCCATAGGGATACTGTAATGGCTCTAACTTTGAGGATGAGTTACAAGTCTCCTTTTTAAGCATCCTTTCAACTTAGAACAGTTACTGAATGAACAGTTGGTAAATGAGGACAACCTATATCCAAATCAGAGCAAACACACACATTACTTAGCTCAGCTAGCAAAATATAACTTGTTGTTTGTTTATTAATCAAAAGCAAACTTTTAAAAAATCAATTCACATAACAGAATAAAAGCCAGGCAAAATCAGGGAGAAACATGAACATGAATAATTTACATCAAAAGGAAAAATACTTTCCAAAGGAGTGGTGACAATACTCCGGATAAGTAACATGGTCAACTTCTGCAACTACCTGTACTAAACAATTTATAATGATGTCCATATAAAGTAAGCACTAGCAACTCCATAGCATAACTTAATGGGAAGATTTTCTGGAGTAGATTTAAGGCTAAATGGGAGTTGTGAAAGTGGTAGTTCCCAAATGACATATTTTTTATGGCCTTCTCATTTAAAATTCAGAACTGAAAAAATAGTTTTTGTTATTAGTAGTAAAAATACTGTAATTGTATCTACTTTTACATATTTATTACACTTAACTGTATTTAACAATAGACTTCTACATTATACCATGTCCTTTCTGCTTGTCAATTATTTTCAATGGCAACATTCCATCTAGCTTTTTCATTTTCTTCTAAAAATCTTCCAGTTATACCTATCCAAATTTTCTAGCTACGTGGATGAATATAGCATAGTTCCACAATGTTTAGTTTGCCATTGGTTCCTAATTTAATAATTCCATCAATAAGATCTAATTTTGGTCTTGAGTTGCTTGTCTTTGCCTCTGTTACAATCAAATGTCTATTAACAACACCCCCAATATTTGTATTTTTAAAGACTTACAATAAGCACAGTGTTCCTCAAAATTATTTCAAATTGATTTTTAATACTTCTATTTGACATTCCTCTTGAACAGGAATTACTCTTTTTACTACAGCTGTTGATTTAAGTTTTTTGGCTGTGTATTTTGGTTCTATTTTATACATTTTGAAAATTAGATTTACAAACAATGTCTGTTTTATAATTGATGACTTTACATTATTCTCTATTGCTGCAATGTAGTTATGTTCTATATTTGCAGCTACAGCTCCCCAAGGAAAACAATACTGGATGTTTATTTCTGACACTCTGATAAACTGATGCATATGCTTGGACATTTGTTTTATATTTCCTGCTTTGAGTACCAAATATGCTATGCTGTGATTTAATGAAGAGTATTATTTCTGGGGTTTATTCCATTTTTTCCAGTTTGATCTTATACAACCTGTAGCCTAAGTCAAGACATAGCTAGAGCTCTGTGTAAGTCAAGACAATAGAGATCCTCTATTGTGAGGGAGTTCTGATGCCTTGCCCAGTCCAGAAGAGGGTTGAGAAAGGAAAGAGAAAAATTGCATGGCTCTATTTTATCTTCCAAACAGCCCCTATACTATTATTGAGATCTGATTGATGCCTCATGCAATCATATTTCCTGAAAGTATGGAAGAGCCCATGGCAAGCAGATATCTATGGACTCCAAGCTAGAGAAATTCCCTATTGTGTCTTTGGCTGCCTATGCAAAATTCTGCTTTTCTTTTTATTATTATTTCTGCTTGTCGTCCATATTTGCTTTACACTTGGTCCATATCTGTTTTGGAGATCACAATGTAACTTTAACTGACTGACAGATTCTAACTGCTTTGCCCATGGTCAAATCTACCTCTTTTCTAAGATAGATTTTTATAGTTTTGAATCTACATTTCTTTTTATCTTCCTTATTATAACCTCAGCGAGGTATACAAAATGATAATCCTGGCTCATCAACTTGATACTAATGAGAAATTCTTTAAAACATTTAGTTTATTTCTGAAGTCTTTTGAGGAACTTAATTATAGCATTCACTTGTTTTTTGGCATGCAATATTCTGCAAAGTTTTATAAAAGAATGAAATAATTTGTCCTCTTCCATTACTCTGATTGCATATTATTAAACAGAGGCATAATCTCATTTTCATCTGTGTTCAATATTATTGTTTATATTTAAAAAATATACATATCTATTACACTGATTTTAACTGAGTATACTTAACTAGTTACTATTAAGTTTCAAGTACTTTGTTTTCAGCATTTTTCTCTTTCCTGTCTGGTTCCCTAGAAAAAGTATCATATGCTGTTTTCCCAACGAAGAAGCAATAAAGTTTTGACTTATAAAGGCTTGATGGTTATAGGGTATATAAGATTGCTAGTTACCATATGTTTTATTGTGCCCTAATTTCTTCATAGGTGACCTTTCTAAAGGTTCCCTTATATATTTAGTTCAGCAAATAGCTACTTATAAACAGGTATCTTCCTCCCACCCCCCACCCCCGGTCAGCACTAGTATGGAGTTATGATCATGGATCTTATGCTTGTGACCTTCCATGTTGATCTTCTGGCTAAATGAATTTCCTTCCTCTTCATTTGCAGCAATGATGATGGCAACAATAAACAGTTTATTTGTTATTTATATTCCTGTTGTTCTATCTAAGATGGATACTAACAATGAACTCCCCCAAAAGAAGCAAATGCAAATAAAACAAATTAATTGAAAGTTTAATTAACATGAGAAATGAAAAAAAGTCAAATAAGAAAAGTTTTAGTATTTTTTTTTACATTAACAATTTAAAACAATTTGCCTTAATGTTTTGGGAGTCATATTAAAACCAGGTGGAGTGCATTTCTCAGTTTATTTATTTATTATTGATTAGATGGATTTCCAGATTTATTTAACTTGCACATAACAAATACTTGCATGGAATATGTACTATTCACAGTGAGTGGCTAGTCCAAAGTTTTCAGAGAGGCTAGATAGCTGAGGATGGATTTGAGGATAGGCCTTCCCATTTCTAATTCAACATGTTAGTGATTATTTTATGTCAGTTTTTCATTTGGGAGTGCTACAGTTCTAGGTTTTTGCAAATGGAAGTTTATCTAAAGCAAATTCTGCAGTAACTCTTTACCCTTAAAAAGTAAATAAGTAATCCCTTTTATAACCAGGCCCTAAGCTCTTAGGATTTGAAATACAGTATTTAAACTATCTTGTTTAAATATTAAAAGCATTGACAACAGGGGTGTGTTTCTACCGGTTCTTTCCACCTCTGTAGAACCGGTAGCTCTGAAGAGCAGCAGACATAGTACCAGTTCTATGTTTGCTGATGTTTTTGCCCACTCACTCACCCGGCCTCTTACCTGACCTTTATTTCCTGATTTTTTTCAACTCCAGCTGCCATGCGAGGCACAGCTGCAGTTAAAACAGCAGGAAAAAAGAGCTTTTTGAAAGGCTGCTTCTCTGCAGGCAGCATGCTGATGACAATTTACAGGCGTGCACCAGCAGCGTGCAGCGAAGCACATCGTAAATCACCAAACCTCATAAGTGACCGAACTGGTAGTTAACCCTGTCGGATCCCACCCCTGATTGACAACCAATGCAAATCTTTGAGTATGATAATGATGCTATCATAATTTAGGGCATTGGTTAGCATCTTAAATGCTGCACTTTTCATATTCCTAAATTTTAGGATAGCTTTCAAGAGTAGCCACGTGTTATATGCACATAATAGTGTAGCCATCATGAAACCAAGCCATAGTTAATTGTAAGTTATGTGTTGGGAAAAGCTACAGTGAAATTGTAAACCATTTATAACCATTATTAAAAATGAAATAATGACTGAAGACCGCGATTATCCATGGCTTTGGTCCATGCTCTCCTGTCAGAGGGCCTCGATCATCCTGATTTGGGGCTGGAGCCGCCCTGTAGGGGTGGTGAAGAAAGGGGAGACCACCATCTGGGTCAAGGGGATCTCCCCTCCTTGGCTTGGCAAATACTCCTCTTCGAAGACGGCTGTAGCAGTGGTCTAAAATGGCCACCCTGAAGAGGAAGAGCTAGCTGGGATAGGATCATGCAGGAGTGGTGAAGAGGACAGTCTGAACAACTGGGCTAATCTGGTGCAAAAATTGAATACAAGGTACCCCAAAATTAAATTTTAAAGGATTTTAAAGAGAATTAATTAAAGCGGCGGACAAAGACAGTGAAGGAAAAGAAAAACAACTTTTGACAGTTGAAAGTGGCTCTGAATTTTGAAAGAGAAGCCTGAAGAAAATTCTTATTTAAACTGGAAAATATATATTATCTTGACACTAAATAGACAAATTTAAAGCTGAACTTGAATGTGTCAAAGGAAAAATAAAAACATAGTAATTGATACCTGGATTTATTGGAACTTTGGATTTAGATGCCCTAAATAGGAAAAAAATTGAAAAAAGGGTTGGAACTTGGACATAACAGAGAGTGCCATCTAGTGGTAAAAGGAATTATTCGTGGATTTCTGTAACTTGGATTCTTTAAAGACTGGATTAGATACAAAATAAGTGAAATCTTGCTACAATAAAACAGAGCCCCTGGAAAGTGAAAGTGGAATATTGAACTTTGGGAGGGGGTGGCGGGAAAGAAAGAATTGGGAAGAAATTGATTTGGGATTGTATGGCACTTGCTATAAATATAAATTTATGGATATTGGATTACTTGATGGTACTGAAAATCTAAAGAAGAATTAATAAAAGCTAATAGTTGGAAATAAATCTTTTAGACATTGGCTGAACTAAATTACTGGATAGAAGTGGTCAACTATGGCAGAACTTTTTTTGGAATTAAAAATGGAACTGAGAAACATGAAAGAAAAGCAACAAGAAAGAGGCAGATCATTTGGCTTTGCACTATGATTTCTAGAAATGGCAATTTTAGAGCATGAAGAATAACAAGAATTGCCAGAAGAAGATTAAAGAAGAGGCTATCTTCAATGAGCCATTGGAGCAATGAGGTTTAAAGCAAAAAGGGAAAAGAAAGGGAATTAAAAATTTGAGATTTGAGGAGGCAATTAAAAAGGGGAATATTCTGAGAACCAAACAAAGTAAAAGGAAACAGCAGAAAAGGGAACTGCAGAAGAAAGTTTTAAAAAGAGAGGGGGATAAAAATTGGAGTAAGAAAAGGAGAGAAGAATGAAGGGGAAAAGAAGCAACCAAAAACAGAACCAAGAAATAAATAAATATGGAAGTCATACGAAAATGAAAAGAAATTGTTTATTTAAAAGATATAGAGATAATGGTTAACTAAGAATTGAGAAAGGATACTGCAAGCTGCTAAAGTGTCATATAAATATATGAGAAGTATCAAGCTATTTAGAAAGTAGGGAAATATAGATTATTAAAATGTAAGATCGGAACTGATATTTTTTGTTATTAGAATATTGGTTTTTTGTTAAACTAAATATAGAGATAAATGGAACTACTGTGATAAAAGAGAAATTATGATAAACCTATTATCTAAGTTTGATAAAGTTATGGAATATAATTGAAATGAATTACAAAGATTGTTGTAATGAGATTATAAGTGTATGTGGGGGGGAAATGGAAGAATGTGAATAAAGAGAAACTATGGTAAGTTTAATAACTAATTATCTTATAGAATACAGCTGAAATGAAATATGAGAATTGTTGTAATGAAATTAATATCAGTTCTTTATGATGCATTGAATAGATTAACTTTTTTGTTATACCATAATGTTTTTGATGTAATTGAAGGAGAAAACACCATGCAGAATCTGATATAAAAGGTATATTTGTTAGGTAGTTGTTAGAAGATGACTGTTATAAATGTTTAAGGGGATAATCAAGTTAAATGATTATTGGGATTTAAAAGGGAACTCATTAGATGATATATAAGCTATAGGAGTGGCACACTTTAATTGGTATTTGTAGGGGAAATTTTTGTTTTAAAGTGTTTGAATTAAGATGAAATTTCTGAAATTTCTGAAATGAAAATCTGCAATGAAATTGTAATTATGACAGATAAAAATATAAATATAATGAACACGATGATATGAGAATTATTTAAAGCTAAAAGGAATAGGTTAAAAAGGAATTGAAAATTTATAAATAAGAGGAAAATATCTGTGAAAAATCATAGAAAATATGTTAAGTAGAGGTAAGATATGAACTAAATGTGAAAGATGAATATGTAAACTAAACTATGTCTGTACGGAGATGTGAAAACCTGGAATCATGCTGTTCGCTAAAAAGAGATGTTTCTTAAAAAATGTGTAAAATTGAAATAAAACTTTTACAAAAAAATAATAATGAAATAACTTATCAGGTCAGTTTTGAGTGAAAAAGAAATGGAATTATCACTTGAAGTGTTGACCAGGAGAGTTCTATTGTTAGCAAATAATTATGTAGTGTAGTCTTTATGGTCAAAAAGGCTACCTTCTGATATGTCTCCCCTAACATGGTTCATTGGCATGACATTGAGCATCTCTATATGTACCTGGCAAGGACAAGCAAGTCAAATAAAATATCTATTTACAATGGTTCTTCTATCATTGGTTTCCTTCATAAGCTGTGATAACCAACTCCACAAGTCTTTAACATCATTCCTGTAACATTAACTCCAAAGTCACATCATTACATGGATTTAGCTCTTTAATTTTTTCTTTTTCTAGAGCATTGGGAAATCTATTTTTTCATTGGTAATTCTATTTCCTTTGCCATGTCACTGAGAGATAAAGGTTAAGAATAGCATTAGGATTTTATACTTTGGTAGAAGAAAAAAAGATAATAAAATATTGATACAGTTATTTGAAGACTGTATTTTACCATAGCAATAATACAACAGCAAAAGTAAATTATTACTGTTATCAGGCCTTGTCAAGATATTATTCCACCAGAAATCCCTTGTGGAAATATTAGCTTCATTAAATGAAAAATTGGTAAATAATGGATGGTATATATGACTGTGAGCACATGCAGCAATAGATCAGGAGCAACAGTTCAAAATTTCCCCTTTTTCTTCTAGGGCTAAGTAAATTATAAAGTCTGGGTCAAAGTACCAGAAAGCAAAAAGATGAATCCGTTAGTGTCTCACAAAATATATTACTTGAACATTTTGCTTAAACAATGTACCACTCTATTTAGCAAACCTTATCAGTTTATCAGCAGCTTATACAATAGGAATCTCTGAAAGCTATTCTTCCAAATATCAGATTTTAAACATTTATTTCTTTGTCTACTAGGAAAAAAACATTTTTTTTGTTTTAAGAAGTGATGTTTTCCTGTCCCATATCAATACAATGGATGGGAGATTACTGATCTTACATAGAGACACACCAAAATAATTTTTTTTAAAAAAATAAATACAATTATATAATGAAGATTTACTAGTATGGATAAGCTAATATTACTATTATTATGTCATTATTATCAATACGTATATTATTGTTGTTATTACTATTATTATTTTTCAAAACTAACTGTACTCAGACAACACACTGTTCATGTAGATACTGAGTTTTTATTTTTACAAAAAAAAATTATAAATAAAATAACACAAAAATACTGGCGAAAAAAAGCTTTTTTAAAAGTTTATATTGCATAAACTATAAATGCCTGTAGCCAAGGTCAAATGTCAACAACAAGCATGAAAGTCAATCTCAGAAATCAGGATGGAAAAAGAGATCTTCCACTGATCAACACTTCTGACTCAATGCAAAATACTTCCTTGAGAAGGCTAACTCTATTCTTGCATACGTATGTCACCTTGTACCTATGCACATTTGCATTTTTAAATTCTTTGCTTCAGATTTTTGACTAAGGAAAAATAGAGTCAAGTAGCCTCTTACAATGTCCTTGTAGGAGAACAATGCTGAAGTTTGCATACAAATAAATTCAGACTGGAATTATGTTGCATTTGATTCTCTCCAATACGTACTTTAACTCATACACATCCAATAAACAGAGATGCCACAGCGATGCTTAAGAGACATTAAAACCAATAGCTTAAAATAAAATAAAATAAAATCCAGTGTGAATTCATGTTTGGCAAAAAGAGCAATCTCTTTCTTAAAGTTTCCTTCTCTCAGCACTGATATCACTGATTGTCTCTTCTTCCATCTACTACAATTTTAATTACTTTATTGACTAGAGTGATTCCATAATGAATGCTTTTTTAATTTGTTTTATTCACAGCAAAGCCTTTTATTTAATAATGGAAAGTAATTTTATTAATCTCCTTTAGGGATGGAATTAGAAAGTTGCTTACCTGGGTGCTGTCTGAAGCAAAATGATTAATTTTAAAAAATTGAATACATATATGTAAACAGATATGTAGAAATATGCACACAAAGAACATGTATCTAAGTTACTTAGAATGTTCAGAAATAAACCTAGATTGGAGGCAAGACATGAAAACTGAAAAATCATTATCTTGTTTTTTAAGGTTGTTCATTTCTGGTTGGCATTTGTCAGCTTTGTTGGACATTGTTTTCATTCAGAGGTGGTGTTCAGCAGATTCTGACCAGTTCTGGAGAACCAGTAGCGGAAATTTTGAGTAGTTTGGAGAACCGGCAAGTACCACCCGTGACTGGAGAGTTTATAGTATCCTTCCCCTGCCACACCCACCAAGCCATGCCCACAGAACTGGTAGTAAAAAAAAATTGAATCCCACCACTGTTTTCATTGAAAAGCTTTCTGCAGAATTATTCTGGATATAATTAACCAAATTGAGCAGAAGAGAGTTAGTAACCGACTGCAGATCATCTGGATGCAGGTTGCTTATTTCCATTGTCTATTTTAAATTTTATAGGCATATGTTATTGAACCTGCTTTACAACAACTAAGTACTGATCATTTATGGAAAGGTTTACTTTCATCAGAATTTAAAATGGGCAACATGTAATGAGAAGGGCTGTTGTGGGTGACACTATTCCAGTATTGCAAAGTGTTATAAAATATATACACCCCCACGTTAGACCTTTACCTAATAATTTATTGTCTGGGGTTCAAATGGATATATGATAATATTCAGAAAAAATGAAATGGATGCAGCCAAGCTTTTATTTTTATGAGTTGAAGTTACATATAAAGACAATTTTTGAAGTAGGACTCTTTTTCACTGACCTTATCTGTGTTTCAAGGAGAGTTACTTGCTCTGTTTCAACAACTACTTTAAAAAGTAAACATGTCAAAAAGAGGTGACTGGAATGGTGATTAATTTCAAATTAAATGAAGGGAATTGCAGTGAATTTTCTAAAAAAAACATACTAGCATTTCAGAAGAAATTAAATTAGTCTTGATAACAACTAAGATATTTCATTTTCTCATATATCTAAAGATGATGAAGTATCGCTATTTTTTAAGCAACTATTTGAATTATTTAGCAGATGTAGGTGATAGCAATAGCATTTAGATTAATATACTGCCCCATAGTGCTCCATATCACTCTCTGAGTGATTTACAATGTCAGCATATTGTACCCAGCAATCTGGATCCTCATTGTACCAACCTTGGAAGGATGGAAGTCTGAGTCAACCCTGAGCTCCATCAGGATCAAACTCCAAGCTGTGGGCAGAGTTTGCCTGCAATAGTGCATTCTAACCACTTTGCCACCAGGGCTTCTGTTGATACAAACTTATTCCAAGAATATTTTTTCTTATTCACTTAATTTGAGCTTTGCTTTCAGATATGGCATTGAAGCAAATAACTACTTATATGTGGGCTATGGGTGGTGTATTCTATACAATTTTTATTTTTTTTAAATATGCAATATATTGTATATATTGTACAGTATGTTTAATAATGTTTAACATACATCCCTTCTTCATACAACTCTATAGCTTTAGTTCTGTACAAAAAAGCAAACAAATGTTAAGGGGAAACAAAACTGTTTTAGCCCAAATTACAAAATCAATTAATGTTTGCAATTCTGACAAAAACAATCATTAAAAAGTGAAGTGAACATCTGATTTCTTGTTTAGGGTTTTGGGTTATGCAGTGTTTTGAATGGAAGATTCATTGGACAAACCTGTAATCAAATCATTCCGTCAAAGCAAATTCAGACACTGACTCAGGGAATTATTTCAAAGCCATTAACTCTGAAACTCTGAAGTGGTGGTGTTTTATTCTGATGCTAAAAGACTGTGATAGACAATTAACCATCTGACAATTTCAATTCTATGTATGTTTAACATTGTGAGGGGAGTTGTATGATGGGTTCTGTCCCATTGGTATGAGCTATATCAGCTCATTAAAAATTATGCCTATTACAGTTATTTTGGGTTGGCCTGGCTTACATTTGTTAGGTTTCATTCCTTTTTAAATCTTTCAACTTCTTTTTTTTATTTTTTTTTTAGAAAAAAACATTTATTTGACATACATTTAAAATAGACAAATCAATATATATCTATATCTATATCTATATCTATATCTATATCTATCTATCTATCTATCTATATTTGACATATATTTAAAACAGAAAAATCAAACACACACACACACACACACATATACATATATACATTTTACAGAGTATATTGAGCAATGGTTACATTTTTTGTTCTTTATCTTTATCATTGATATGATCTGCCTTGTTACAATAATTCCTTCGTTCTTTTAATGTTTTAATTTCTCTATATAGTTCATAATTAAATGCACATCTTCTGTCATTTCCATAACTTATCCAAATATCAAATATTACCTTTTCTTTAAACAATCATACCAAATGTTCCATATTTCATATAGTCACTATCTTGTTTATTTTTTAACAATTTGGTTAGGCTATCCATCTCAGCACATTCATGTATTTTTTCAATTACCATATCCTCTGAAGGAATAAAAGACAGTTTCCAGTTTTGTGCGTAGGTTATTCTGGCCACAGTTATAATGTGCAAAATTAAATATTTTTTCTCCATGTTTAAATCTATCATACTTAGGTTTCGGGTTCAACTTTTAAATTTTGTTTTGTTATATTTAAAATCCAATTTCTAATGTTTATCCAAAGCTTCTGAGCACATGGGCAAGTCCACCACATGTGAAAATATATTCCTTGTGCATAGTTACATTTCCAACAGTTGTGTGGTAGGTTGGGGAACATCTTAACCAGTCTCGCAGGAGGTAGGTGCCAGCAATGAACCATTTTGTATAAGTTTTCTTTATACGAGACTGACATGGTTAATTTGTAATTTGTTCACCGGATGTGTTCCCATTTATCTAATTCAAAACTGTGACCCAAGCATTTAGCCCAAATTATCATAGATTCTGTGACTATTTCTTCTTTTAATTTGTAATCCAGAAGATATTTATATGTTTTACTAATTGTTTTCTTTTCCTCTCCTAGCCATATTTTTATCTAATTCTTGTGGGGTCATATTAAAGCCAAATTGTTCTCTATCTTTTTTATAATGGGTTTGTATTTGTGCAAAGGACCACCATGCTATCTCCTTTCCTTGAATTTGTTTTTGGTTCCTATTTTTAAGCTCTCCAGTATCATATAGTAAATCTTTATACCTGACAATATTTTCATAATCCAATAGATTTGGATATGTGACTGCTTCCAATGTAAATAGCCACAGTGGAACCTTTGGGTAGTATTTTTTTAATCTTCCCCCAGATATTGAACAACACATTTCTTACATGGTGCCTTTGGAAATATGAATGTTGTTTTCCATTCCACATGGAAGCCAAGTTGGAGATCAAAACCTTCTAATACTAATAACCTTCTATTTTCTAATTTAACCCAATCCTTAAGCCAGCTTACTATAGCAGCATCATAATATAATTCAAAATCTGGAAGGCCAAATCCTCCTTTTTTCTTGGCATCCTGTAATAATTTATATTTCACTCTGGTTTTTTTCCTCTGCCATATAAATTTAGATATACAGTTGTTTAATTCTACAAAAAAATTCTTTTCCAACTTGACTGTCACTGTCTAAAACAGGAACAACAGTTTTGGCAAAATATTCATTTTTACTATCGAAATACGTCCCAGTAGTGATAACTGCAATTTGGCCCAATTATCTAAATCTTTAACTATTTGCGTTATTAACTTATTATAGTTATCTTTTTTAATCAACAAACATCTAGTAGTCAACCAGATCCCTAAGTATTTTATTTTATTTACCACCTGCATACCTAATTTATTTGCTAGTTCTTCCTTCTGCTCCTTTGTACAATTTTTTGTTAACACTTTTGTTTTTAGTTTTCTCTAACCCGATATAAACAATCTAAGAAGAGTAAAAATATAGATAAAACCAATATATTTAGGATCCACATGGTATTTTCTATTCCCCTACTTTAATCATAATAGAATATTCTCATTATACAATTCTAATATCCATTAAATAATCAACTGTATATAGAGTCAACTGTATATATACCCTCCAATAAATCACTAAAATAACTTAATATCTCTCATTTTATCTTCACTTTACTTGTAATCATTGATAATCATATCTTTTTTTTTGTTTAATTCATTTCCATTCCCTTGTTTTGATCCTCCAAAAAAGAAAAGGGTTCATAACAACACATTTTATATACAGTTAATATTCATATATATGTGCCTTCTCTGCCATGCATTTGGTTCTGGTAATTAGTGTTTTGGCTATGGAGTTTATTTGTGCTGGGTGGTGGTGGGATTGAGCATTTAGGTAGCGGTTGGTGTGTGTTTTCTTCTGGTATATGGTGTGTCCTAGTGTGCCATCTGTTTTTTTGTAGATTAGTACATCTAGGAATGGTAGTTGTTTGTTTCTGTTTCCATGGTGAATTTGATTTTGGGGTGTGTACTGTTTAGTTGTCTTAGGAAATTGTTTAGGTTTTTTTTTCCATGGGGCCAAATAACAAAAGTGTCATCGATGTATCTTAGCCATAGTTTGGGTTTGTGGGTGGCATTTGCCAGGGCTCTGGATTCGAATTATTCCATGAACAGATTTGCAATAACGGGTGACAGTGGTGATCCCATAGGGGCTCCTTTGATCTGCTTGTATCTTTGTCCTTTGTATATGAAATATGTGTTGGTTAAGCAGTGTTCTGTTAGTTCCATGAGGTGCTTGGGTGGTTTGTATTTGTATTTCACTGGGACTTGGGTGAATAGTGAAACCACATCGAAACTTACTAGCAGATTTCTTTGTTCCATGTGTAGATTTTTTTATCATTTCTAAGAAGTGGTATGAGTTTTGTACGTGTGAAGCTGCTGCTTCAGCATGGGGCTGTAGCTGTTTTGCTAGATATTTGGCCAGGTTTTGTAGTGGTGCTCCTCTGGAGCTGACTATGGGTCTGAGAGGTATGCCTTCTTTGTGTATTTTGGGGAGGCCGTATGATTTGGGGCATCTGGAAAAAAATTCTCTTGGGATGATCTTCAGTTGGATCTCTTTGCTAATGTTGCTGGTTGTGATTTTCTTCTTGGTGTTAGGGATACACCCTAGCAGGATCTGCAGGGCAGTCAGGCAGTCAGGCAAAATATGTGAGATAAACGTTTTTGTAGTTTACACTCAATAAAACAGATACACAGTGCTAATTAAATAGTTTATTCCAGCAAGATTTATATCATAGTCAAAAACAGTCCATATATCATTCACTAGTCCGTCCATCCAAGGATTATCCAGTTGCAAATTCCAGTGTCGAAAAAGAGAGGTTAGTAAGATATGTGGTTGGGTCAGTGTTTATGGGTTTGTATGTGGAGTCTTGTAGTAGGTCTGCCAGTTTTGTTTTGTAGTCTTTTTTGTTCATTACTACTGTAGCATTACCTTTACCTGCTGGAAGAATGATAATGTTGCTGCCGTTTTTTAGGGCTTGTAGGGCACCTAAAAATTCCCCATAGAATCCATCATATGCAGAGTAGAATCCAGCCTAACTAAACTAAATACAGATGAAGCTGATACAATAAGACACCAAGTCATGAATATCCTATGCACAAGCAAAGCACCCAAAAACAACTTACACAAAGAAGAAAAAAATGCCCTACAAGCCCTTAAAAGGGCACTTTCTTTCTACTTCTCGGGATTGCTAAGAAAAAATCAAGTTCTTTTATCTGGTTGCACGTCACTCACCACTTCACCGCTCCAGCACAAAACTTTGATCCTGGCAGCTTTCCGTCTTTAGGGCAGCCATTTTAGACTGCCATTTCTCCCTGTCTTCCAGGGGAGTAATACCTAGCCAGGGAGGGGAGATGTCGCTCCCCTTGTCCCAGTTGGTGGTGTCCTCCTCTTTACCCTCCCCTCTGAGGTGGGTCAGGATGACAGCGGTCCCGTAGGGACCCTTCTGACAAGGGAAACATGGACCCGAGCCACGCATGATTGCGGTTTCTGACCGTTATCAACGGAAGCACCACCAGAAGTCTGAACTGTTCTTTCTTGATCTCTTCTATGTGTCCTCTAAAACTAGTACAGGGGAAATTTTTTAAAATAATGTAATTAAACTATCATTTGAAGGTACACCTAGTAAAATGGACAGGATTACAAAATCCATTTTGAAAAAATCTGAATCAGCTTTAGGAATTTGAATTTTTTCCCCTTTTTGTACATTTTTTATTTCAAAATTTAAAAGTTAAATGCCTTGAATTGAATTGGATTGCCATCAGATCTCAAAAATCACAAAACTGAATTGATGCCCCTTTCAGTTCTTTTTCCATATGCTAAGTAAATAAATACATTTAATTCTCTACTCTCCAATTTAAACTGAACTAGAGCTGATTCACCCAGGCCATGCATATTCCCTGAGACAAGTTAGTAAGTGTTGTTCTCATTATTAGAATATGACAGGAAACAGCTTCATTTTAAAACTATCTGATGAGTTACCACCAAAAACATATTTTTAGAATCAATACTAAACATAAGGAAAAAAACTGAGATTATATGCTTTTTTCTGGTTATTATTATTGGTGCTTTCATATCAGTTTTTGATTCCTGACAATTGCCTAGCCAATCCTTGCAACTTTCTTGACAAGATATCAAAGCAGGTTTACTATTGCCTCATTCCTAAGGCTAAAGAGAACAATTGGCCCAAGGTCATCCAGCTGGTTTCATTTCTAAGTTGGGACTGAAACTTCCAGTCTCCAGGTTTCTAGCTTGATGCCTTAACCACTGCACCAAACTGGCTCTCATTTGTTAAATAGCCTCTAAATATGGTAAAGTAAGTTTCTTCTTCCATTTCACCTCTTCCTTTTCTTTGCTGGCTAACTACTTAACAGGAAATGGCAGTAATGGATTTCTTGTACTGATTATTGGCTTGAACTCAATGACTTTTGAGTTACTACAAAACTCATCTAAAAATGACAGAAGCAATAGGACCACCAGGAGTAAGGAACTACAAGTGAAATGAACTACAAGTCTTGTCAAATGTCATCATTGCCATGTCACCTGGTGCTTCAGTGTACTCTATTTCTACAAACCTGTAGAGCTGCAGTATGCTTGTTTTAAATGATACAAGTGAGCAATATATTTGAAACTTCTCTACAAATGAGTTGGAATGATTTGGGCTAGTTGACTTAACAAACTTGTCAGTAAAGAAACTAGATTTTATTTCTTTCATTTTGCATATTGTGTAGTAGCACTGTGAATCTATCCAGCCAGCTGAGCCCAACTCCACACCACATTTTCATGTAAAACAATATTCAGCATTATTAAAAGTAGAATTTGAACATTTATGTAACAAATGAAAAGAACACATACTTGTGAAAGAATGGTGAATGGGAGACTACTGAATGAAAAAGAAGAAATGGGTGAGATGCAATAACTGCAATGCCTGTCTTCTCAAGCTTCAGTTCAGGAAATTTGGTTTGCCAGATTTGGCTCCTGTCTTTGGATAAGAGGCTGTTCTCCTGCCCTTTTTGCAGGGACAAATTAAAATTGTTGATTAAAAGAAGGACAAAATGGATGCTCATTCAAATGTCCTCTGAAAATCCCTGGAGCTGCAGGTGTGCACAAGCATATTTTTAAAGTGATGCCATACTTTGCATAATATTGCTTACTCCAGAAGCTGGCAGGTATGTATGTATGGCATGATTAAGTGGTTGGTCTTGCAATTTGTATCAATGATGACAGACTAAGCTGTTAATTTATATTGATTGATGGATTGAATATGTGACATCAAGTAAGTGTCAGATCTTTGTGACCAACATAGATTTTCTCCATGGCAATCACTATGTTAATTTATACACTACTGTTCAAAAATAGCCTCATTGTAATCCTCATCTAAGATAACTTTAAAGATCAAGGGGAGGGATTAAAAATCTTACAAGTAAATAAACCTGAATTCCTGAGCATCATGTTTGAATGAGCTCTTCTTCAGTTTTGCTAATGAATTTTGAACTATTTTATGCCTCATTAAGAAAGGTTAAGCCATTTTCAAAGTATTTTTAATTGAGATTTCCAAGAGTCTTGCTTGAATTAATATTCACAATTATTCCTGATTCATATGGCTGTCATCATAATTTTAGGGTCCATTCAGACCTGGAAAGAAAATGTCACAGCACATTCTATCATACTATGTCTACTTTAAAATAATGGAAAAACTTTCAATTTTAAAAGCCCAATATTCATTCATCAATCAATGCTAGGCTTTTCATGATAAAAGCTGGAGCTTGAATAGGTCTGCATCTATTCATATTTGGTGAAGTGGAAATTTGTAACTGTATAACTTCTGGTCTCTTCATATACCAGGATATATCTTGAAAAAAAATTAAAATGATAGAGGCTCCAGTTTGGGCTTTCTTTGTATGTATACCTACCTGTTCAGAAAGTAAAAACCAAAATTGAAAAGGGCAAAGGAGATGGTAGAAGACTATTTGGAGTGGTGATAAGCAATTTCATTAATGAATGCTTTGAGATTACTCTTCCTTACATGACAGCTATTGTACAGAAGTTCCCATATATAGTTTTAAACATCCAAATATCCAATTAGCTCGAAAGAGAAAGTGCAGAGTTTAGAGACTTTCTACTAACCTTGTGGGTAGTATATAGCTACCCATTGTAGGAATAAAACAATACATCCCAGTTTTACTCAAGTAGTTTACAAAAAAATTATCTTCTTATCTTCTCTATATAGTTATATTCTACTTATTGACTGGTTAGTATTATTTTTAAAAAAGAAAAGAGCTCTAGAAATCTGTGTAGCAAAATCATTCCTCTTTATCGACAATGTGATAAATGTAAACCCAGAGTCTTTGAATTCAAAAGTCATCAGAGAAGCCAACCCAACAATCAAGAGTATATTTCTCATTGACAAATATTTGGAAAGAAAAGTAATGGAAATAAAGGATGATGAATTGCCACAGCTTAAGCATTTAGAAGCAATTGAGAATATGAAGCTATTTATCCTGTGTGTTTTTAGATGGTGAGTGTGCCATGCCACTGTAAATATTACAAGGTTATCATAGGAGATTTGAAATACTTTGCTTTCTTGACAGAGCTAAGAGTGTGAGAAGGCTGTTTAACTCTGGATAATTTATAAAGATAATGCACTTCATATAAAAGAACAGTTGACAGTCTCTAATTCAACTATAAAACTCAATATTTTTAATAACATTCTGTGTAATCTGCAGTCTGGTATTGCATTATACAGCAGAAATGTATTTGTTTTCGATTTTCTGTAATCTGAGAGATGTCATGGTATGACATTGGCATCCAGTGTGCTATAGTATTTGTTTTACAGCTGTAATTCTGTATTCTGTCTTTTAAAGTCTGTCTTTTTTGTCAAGTATCTACCCATAAGTATAATCATATTAATATGCTCTTATCTTCCTTGCAGGATTTCTGCTCCTTCTCTCTTCTGTGCAACCTCATAAAGCAAAATCAATTCATTAGCTAGTAAAGCGATGAGGAAAGAATTAGATAAACATGTTTTTTTCTGGTCACCAGATTGGCTAGAACCATTACATAGCTTTTCTGCTATGATGGAGGAAATATAAAGTAATTCCAAAAGTTCAGAAAGTTTGTTCCAGGTTCTTCCTATCAATATAAAGGATCATGTCTCTGTGCCATATACAATTGGAAAATACTGAAGATGGATACCTCTGGGACAGGCATATTAATTGATTACATGTAATACAAAATAGAACAAACATAATATGCTTCAATAGTTTTGATTCACAAGGGCAATTGCTGTTATCAGGTTTTGGTTCATATACACATGCATTTTTTCCCTCTGGATTTTATTATTGTGCACATTTCCTACTGCAGAAATGAATTAATTATGTTTCTTAGTTCTACTCTTGTATTAAAAATTCCTTCTTATAGAAACTTGTTTATGTACAAATTCATCTTCTAGGATTCCAAGGGATCCTTGGGATTTGGGCATCTTGGTCCCAATAAAATAACTTGAGTTTACGCAAATCAGGGATAAATATAAATACCATTTTCTTTCTTACATTATTATTAATTCACATAATTTATATGTGAACTATTAAGACTGAAATAATATAAATATTTGTCAGCCTATGGCATAATACTTACTAAAGCCTATGTATACAGGCAACTCATCACTTCATGTTGTAGCTAGTTATTTAATCACCTTAATTGAAATCTTTGATTTTTGGGTTTAGAAACTGGATATAATATTTATCTATCTATCTATCTATCTATCTATCTATCTATCTATCTATCTAT
>NW_020769309.1:47256868-47272730 GCF_900518735.1 Pseudonaja textilis
TATCTATCTATCTATCTATCTATCTATCTATCTATCTATCTATCTATCTATCTATCTATCTATCTATCTATCTATCTTCTGTCTCCCTCTCCTCTCCCTGTCTCTCTCCATCTCCAGATGCAGTCACTGATGTTTTGCAAAAAGCTTTTCCAAGGTTGCAATGAAGAAATGTCGGTAGAGGAGAAATCAGTTGGAGAGTATTGGTGTGTTGGTAAGATGACTTTGAAGACCTGGATTCTTCTGTCCTTAATCTTAATAATATGTGAAATAAGAAACTGCATGATGGATGAAAATGTCTCTTCTGTGAAGTCAAGTGAAAAGTTCACATTGACATGGCTGAGGGCAAAAAAAATTATCATTGATCTGAAGAACTAATGTTTTCAACACAACTGATTTTTCTGAATATGAACACACACACACACATACACACATGCTACATACTTGAAAACAAGTGAACTCTAAAAGAATTCTAAAAAAAGTGAACTCTAAAAAAACAGCCTATCCAATATATACTTCTTTCAATAGTTGCATGAGAGACATAGACTTCAGTAAATTTCTTACTTGGAATACTTTTCAGGGTCTACTAGTTACTTGATCAGTTTTGATAATACAAATACAGAGAATAAGGGAAAAAGGCAGCTTAGGGTATGGAAAGATTTTCTTTTAAATGACAGCACATGATTTTGTTCAGTAATGATTTTCCTTTATCTTCAAAAAAGGAAGGGATAATCTTCCATTAACATCAAAAGTAACGTTTCCTTCCCCTGCCCCCCCCCCAGGTTTTCATTAAGTTCTTAATATGGTGATGATTATAATAATATGTTTATGTATTGTGTGTCTTTGAGTGGGTGGGTGTGTTGGCATGAATCATTCATTAAACTTGGACCTTGACTTGGTAACTATTGAATAATGTGCAGATTGATGCTGAAACAGGTGTTGCAAACATTTCCTGTACAAATGGCAGATCAAGTCAGATTCATATACTTAGCAATTTTTCATAAAGTTAATAGCTTTTAGCTTCTTACATTTTCATTCAAATTGCTATCTCTTATTGTGACTGTAATGCTATGGATGTGCAGTGCTTTACATTTAAAGACAATGTTTTGGACAATGCAGAAACATGATCTGTAACCCAAGGTTTCTCAAGCTGGCTAGGCAATTCAGGGAATTGAAGTCTATACATCTTAAAGTTGCTAAATTTGAACCAAACCAAGTATATATATTTTCAAAGATGATTAGCTATGTGATTCCACGAAAAGGAGCTGTTGCTTTAAGAGATTACAGGCAGATTGCTAAGTATGCAACCTTTGGCATTCCAAATTACCCCTTTATCTTTAATTCCAGAGTCCTTGTACAATTATGATACACAGTCCTAAGTTTGTTAATGGAATCTGTACTTTTAATATGTTTATATACACAACTATGTAAGTGTGTTTGGAATAATGTCTGAAATGAATACTACTCTAGCTGAATATATTCATATATGTTCATATATAACACTCAAAGAATGTAATTTATTTTAAGCAGGTACCTAATGATTCACTGAGTTTCAGCATAGCAGAACTTTTTTTTACCTCCACAGTGATCTCTCACAGAGATTCATTATAACATATTATCCAGTGGTTGATAGATGGTCATATATAAACAATTTATGTATACATGTTCAAGCAGTTTAAATGCAGTAGCAAATGAATACATTATTCCTAGAGAACTTAATAGAAAATATTCCAATAAATATTTAGATGTTAACCCTGATAGAAGTATTTTTTTCCAGATTTGAGTGGTCAATTTCATAATTGAATATATTAAGGTATCTGTTAATTGAGAATGCTGAATACAATTTTTAGAATGACAATATATCACCCTAGAATTGAAGAAATATGAAGAAATAAATGTAGTCAAAATTGAAACTCTAGATCTCATTTCATGTATTCATAATTATGTATACACTTTTACTTACTTATCTGAATGCAATAAAACTAAACAAATGATCAACATGGAGGCATGCTGGTCCTGACAATGAACAGCAAAACAAAAACAAAAAAAAAAAATGCAGAGTTAATGTCCAGTAATATAATTTGGTGGAACCAACGAGTCACTAGTCCAATTAATAAACACCAGATAGTCTAGTCAGGCTAATCAAATGATGTGGTAGCATTGTAAATGAATTGTTTTTTATAAGTAACATGCTCCATATGAATTCAACAGAATATCTATATGTATAAGAACATACAGGACAACCTGTAATAATGCTTCTAGAGAAGATGATTTAAGATTTGGTCTGTTTTTTCCTTCCTGTCGTTTTTTTTTTTTTTGAGTCAATGTAGTGAATGGTGAAACAGTTAAACTTAAAGTACGTTCCACTCCACATACGACTATGGAGAAGGCTGGATGATTTTGGTTCAAACAGAGGGGCACAAAAGGCATACAAACTGCCTTCCTGATTTATATATGGGAACTTTAAAAAGGTATCCCTCAAATACATGCTATACAGTATAGAATATTGTACTGATGCCCACTCTCATCTCAAAAGCAAGCTATCACATATCTGTCTTAAATCAATTGCCTTATTAAGAGGTAAAAACCCTTAGGTTTTTAAAAGAATGTAACTGCTCATTCTGAGGCTGAGACAGTCTGCTCATATAATTACAAAATAAATCTGTATTTGCATCTTCAGACATCTGTTTTGCTAGAGAAACTCAGAACATCTTTTTCCTGTTGATACTTCTTGAGAACATTAATTGTTTCCAATCATTGTAAAAAACATCTGTTTTATATTTTGACAAGTACACTTATTTATCATCTCTTTCTTTCTATACCTTTCAACTTTCACTTCTTATTCTTCCAGTAAAGATAATGAATAAATTATTGGGGGAAAACACTGGGTTGAGAATCAAGATTAAATGGAAATAAACTGGAAATGTGTTTTTAAGTGAACCTACAAATTATTTTCCTTTCCTCTTTTTCTTTCTGTATGTGTGTGTATGCTCAGAGTTCCAATTAAATATGATTCAAAACAAAAAGAAACCATCATTCAGTGAAATTAGCATTATTGTTCAAATAGAAAAATGGATTTTTTAATGAGCAAGACTATGGTCAAATTCTTTTTTTTTTTTAACTTGGTATACATTATTTCCAAAAAAAATATTTTATTTGAAGAACATGTTAATTACATGCATAACTGGTGCTAAAAACATTAAGTGGAGAGAATGTTTGCATCTGTGGCCTGAAATGAAATTAGTAAGAAATAAATCTGAAATTCAACAAAAAAGCAGACAAACACCCCCATACATAGAAAAGTGTTTTAAGCCAAACCAAGAATGTTGTTGTGTGTCTTATTGGTAATAATGATAATTTGGTAGCTCTAAAGGGATTCAGACAGAGATATATCCAACCATTGGAAAGCATGTGATCTGCCACAGAATAGAAGTTCTATACTTTATGGAATTCAGTTCGATGTATTGCAACACAAACATTCTTAAAGTCAGGTTATTTATGAAATAATTATATTAAAAGTGAACTTCCAATTCCATCTATGGCATAATAGAGATTCAATTATGTCAGTTCCTAAATAGTTAATCACTTATAACTGCAGCTCATAACATTACCCTATTGCCATTTTTGGCTGTGTCAAATGGAAACTGTAGTTCGACTATCCAAAACCTGAACAGAAGGATATCAAAAGCTAGCTACATCTACATTACTTTTGAAAATGATCAGAAAAAGACAAATAAATCTACATGTTTGTTTTTTAATTCTATCTCTTATCAGTTGTCTGATTAAATATAACAAGACCAATCTCCAAAATCATTATATCTTCCTAAAAACAGTCTAGATGAATTTGGTTTCCAATTAAGTGTGATAAATTCATTCCTCTATCTTCCTTGATCCTCATAGGGAAGACCAATTTGTCACTTCATGAAGTATAATTTTTGCTGTTGTAAAAAACTGCAGGCTTGAACTTCAAAGAGATATATGCAATCACCTGAGTTAATTCTAAGCCTATACAGTCCTAATTTTTTTGCAATGTATCAACTGGTTTCAAATCACATTCCTTTTATGAATCTGATTTATCCAAAGCTAGATACATCTGAATACTCTCCACAGATATCATTTCATCAAACATTTTTTTAAAAAAACTTTCAACCCAAGATTGGATGATATCAAATGGTTTTTGCTTGTCTGTAATCCAATGTATTGTTGATCTATGTGAGTTAGCAGAAAATAAAGAATGCTGAAGCAGCATTGTGGGAGTGCCATCACTTGAGACTTTCAAGAAGAGATTGGACTGCCATTTGTCAGAAATGGTGTAGGGTCTCCTGCTTGGGCGGAGGGTTGGCCTAGATGACCTACAAGGTCCCTTCCAACTCTGATTATCTGTTATCTGTTATCTGACTGTGCTTCAGGAATTTGACTAGAGTGGAGAAATAAATTAAAGGGGCAGGGAAGATAGTGTCTGGATTTTCGATCCAAGATTGAAAGAAAAAAAACCTCAAAATATTTTACAAATTAGTAAAATGCCAAAAATCTGTGGTGAAAGTCCAATATGACAAAGTAGCAACAATGGTGCATTGGAAGATCTGCAACAAATATCATTTACCTGCAAGCAAAAACTGATGGCACCATAAAATAGAGAAAATAATAGAAAATGAAGAAGTTGAAGTGCTCTGTAACTTTAGAATTGAAACAGGCAGGAACTTGCCACATAACTGCCCAGATTTAACAACTTTCATTGAAAAGCAAAGCAAATCTGGATAGTGCTATATCTAGATATAGCAGAAGAGAAGAGAAAGAATTGGAGAAGATAACAAAATACAAAGACCCACAAATAAAAGTAGAATGACTGTGGCAAAAGAAACAAAGCTTATACCAATAGGCACCTTGAGTGCAATTCCAAAACAATGCAGCATCACATGAAAAAATTGGCATTGACAAATTCATCATCAGTCAATTGCATAAGGCAGCTTTATTTGAAACTGATTGCACCTTGTGACAATACCTTTAATACCATCAAACATCAACATTTGCCCATCCCAGGTCATTGAGAAGGGTTTAATAAATGGATAAAAATGCCAATTCCAGTCAGGCATCTGGCCGGCTGTGTGATTAAACCACAACAATAACAGCTATAATGTACAAACTTCCCCTGAAAATTCAAAACACCTGAATGTACATAAATAAACAATGACAATGCAGTGAAACTTTGGAAAAGGTGGATTTATTGTAACAATATAAAATGCTCTTCAAACACCCCCTGGACTCTATCTGCATGTTCCTGAGGAAGGTACACATCACAGTTTGATTCAAAAACGATAGACTTAATTAGAAGGATTTCTGAGCCATAGCAGGATTTCTGAAAATTAGTACACTTTACTCCACTAGTTCTCCACTTTACTCCAGATAAAAATCATCTATAAATTGGCTGCAATTTAACATATGCCCTAATTTCTTACAAATATAAATATACAGTGAGCAGATGCGCACAATGATTCCTTATTTAGCTAGTTTTGAATTTTAATGAGATAGAATGCCATAAGTTCATGCATTTTTAAAATTGTACAAATGAATTCTATTAATTCAATTCACAGCCTTGATGTAACAATGGTGCAAGGTATGTGCTAAATTAATTTTAATTTGTGACTGAATATTATGGAGTTGCAATCCTGGAGAAGAAAGAATTCCATACCAATGTAATGGCATTATGGAACTGGGTATTTTGCTTCAAATGAATAATTACAGCAGGCAGGCAGGCAGGCAGGAAGTTCCATAGTTGTAAGAAAATAATAGAATAGAATTCTTTATTAGCCGAGTGTGATTGGACACACAAGGAATTTGTCTTTAGTGCATATACAAATTTTTCTTGTGGTCCAGTGTATGAAATGAAATACAAACATTACTAGTTTTATAGCAAATAATTTCCATGTATTCCTGACAATCTGAGAGAAGTTGCCAAGCATTACATTTTGTGTATCTCCTGGACCACTGGTCTGTGACAAGGGAATACTTTTCCTCAGTAGCTTGCTCTGGTTCTCACATAGTTAGCTTATCACTAATGCTTAACACTCCAAATGATCCATTGGTGGTGTGCAGCCATTAATCTTCACCATTTAACCAAGAGAAAAAAAAAGTAAAGAAAGAAAAAATTGACAAAAACCTTAGAAATAGATTGCAATCTATTTCTCAGCAATTTTTCCATAAGTGAGAAACAGAATTTCACCTACAGAAAATAGATGACTAAGTAAACTCTTAAAATGTTGAATTCAAGGCACAATACTTTAGTCTCTAGTGGCCTTTTATAGGCAGAAATATTATGTATGTACATCCAAAGAATATAACAAAAGCTAATTAAAGAGCTAAAATATTGTTTTTAGTGTTTTGAATGGTGCTTCACTTAATATTTTATGTAAAACTGAAAAGCTTACTGAGAGTTCTATAGTACAAGTTTTTTTATTAAAATAACAATTAAAAAGAAATATAGCAACTGTGTTTTTAGCCCTACAGCAGTAATGGGAGTTCTTTCTTTATCATAAATTACAGTGATGAGAATATTTTCTAAGAATTCACATTTTCTGAAACTATAGATGTTTTGGAATTCAGTTACCGGGACACTTCTCTAGTACATTTACGCTACTAATATTTCTGAGAGTTGGTTTCCAACACATCTGCTCACATCTTGGGAAACATCCAAAGATCCTGTGGTCTAATAAGTGATGAACCTGGAGTTTCTAAGCTTCATTCTTTGACTACTGTGCTACTTGCACAAGGTAATCTAAATGTCACCGAAACACATTTTTATTGTTTTTTTTCCAGAAGTTTTTGATCCTTTTGTACTATATACTACTATCTGCTAAACTCCATTATTTTTTTTCCAAGCTAAATATCTCAAATATCCTGGTCTTTCCATGTCAGGGAGCTATTTCTAGGTTCTACTATATCACATGACCTAAAATGGACACCTAACATCAAAAACGTCGTCAAAAAAGCACAACAAAGAATGTTCTTTCTGCACCAACTCAGAAAGCTCAAACTGCCCACAGAGCTGCGGATACAGTTCTACAGAGGAATTATTGAGTCTATCATCTGCACCTCTATAACTGTCTGCACCTCTATAACTGTCTGCAATCCAACAGGACAGACACAGACTTCAGAGGATAATTAGGACTGCAGAAAAAACAATTACTACCCACCTGCCTTCAATCAAGGACCTGTATACTGCATGAGTCCAAAAGGGGGCTGTGAAAATATTTACAGATCCCTCACATCCCGGACATAAACTGTTTCAACTCCTCCCCTAAAAACGATGCTATAGAGCACTGCACACCAGAACAACTAGACACAAGAACAGTTTTTTTTCCTGAAAGCCATCACTCTGCTAAACAAATAATACCCTCAGCACTGTTCAACTATTTACAAAGTGTGCACTACTAATCTTTTCATCATTCCTTATCACCCATCCCCTTTCATTGTGACTGTATGACTGTAACTTTGTCGCTTGTATCCTTATGATTTATATTGACTGTTTCCTAGTATGATTTGATTGTTGATTGTACCCTATGACTATCATTAAGTGTTGTATGTTATGATTCTTGATTCTTAATGAATGTATCCTTTCTTTACGTATACTGAGAGTATTTATACGAAGACAAATTCCTTGTGTGTCCAATCACACTTGGCCACTAAAAGTACTCTATTCTATTCTATCTATTCTATTCTATTTGAACAGCCTAATAATTGTGTTTGCCTCTTCTGCCCTATTTCCAAATTTCATTTATCATTTTTAAAATGTGGTGATAAGAAATGTGCCTGGCCCTAAATAATTTCTTTCTCAGCCCAGGAAAGAAAGTGCGTAGTAAACTCGGATTTCCCAGGGGCCCTTTACTATCAAAATTCTGTTATTCTGAAAAAGAATACTAATTTCATTTTGTTATTCAACATCATTTAATTTTTGAAGCTTTATCTTTTTTATCCAATCATAACCAAGGATAGAAGAAATTATCTGGGAATTCCAGATAACCTTAATTTTTAATCCACTACTAATATCCATGGTTAAAAAAAATGATGATTATCTGTTCAAGCTAATGGTAGTAGGTCCTGTGTGGAAGAGTTTAAAATTTACCCAAAAACATCATGGCTTGGCTTCATGTCTTTACTTTTGTTTTGGACATTCAAGGTACCAAAAACTGAACTACATTTGCAATTTGATTAACCATTCTCTCCGTTTAAAGAGATTTCCTTGAAGCTCCTCATAATTACTTACAGCCATCTGTGAGCAATTATGGTGCCTTTGTGACCCATGGACTTCAACTCCCAGAATTCCTGAGCCAACATGAATACTGGAAATTGTCATCCATAGCCACAAAAGGGCCATAGTTGCTCACTTTAACCATTCTGATTAGTTTATTATCATCTGCTGATTTGACCAGCTCTATGTTTCTTCCTCATTAAAACTAAAAACAAATATAAGGCTGGTTATAATTTTTTTTAGAATGATAACAGTAGTTAAATATGATCTTTGAGTTTATGCTTTTTGTAGAAATGCCTTTTTCATATTTAAAGTCTGATCCAGCTGCTTTTTATTACTTGTTTCTCAGCCTATTCATCTTCCTTGCTCCAGTTAAGAATAAACAAACAGATCATTACATCCAGAGAGCACCAAGTTGGGGAATAGTGTATAGAAGTTTACATATGTCATTCATTTCATAGATATTCTGAAAGATTTGTTTTCCCAGGCTACTCTCTGCAGGAATGATTTATTTAATTATGTGCATAATATGCACATTGAATGTCAAAACAAAATGCCCATTCACAACTCACAAGTGACACTGTTACACAGTTGGATAGACATATTTCAAACCTGCCTTATGTTCCTGGGCCTTAGTTTTATGTACTGATTCATTCACAGTGAGCGGAATTTTAGGAGTCTATTGAAGCATAAAATCCTTTGACAAAGATTTTGAACACTGCAGTGCTAAAAGTTAATTATACCACATAACCAGTGATGAGATGGTAGCTGATTGCAGAATATTAAATGAAAAATACCTGCTGTCACTGCTGCAGTTTTACAGAGGAAATTTAAAAGGTGAGGTTTAAAAAGGATTGTCATTAAAAAAAGGAAAATACTAATGTTCAAATGGTGCAGTGGAAGTGCATTTAAAGCCTTGACAGTTTTGTGAGCTGTTATTGGAAACATGCAGAAATATATGTTATCAAATTCAGCAGACATATTTGAAATGATAGCCTCATTAAACAACAAGTAAAGAATGTTTTATCCATTCTTACTTCTCAAATGCCATCTGGCCTGAAAGAAGTGGAGTTGTCTCCAGTTATACTACTATAAGACCTTAATTCACAAATTAACATCTGTTTAAATGTGTAGGCTACCTGGGGAATACAAAATGTTGTGCCTTATAGATTTCTGTGTGGCTTCTTTGGGTTCCTGTGTGACTTCCTGCACTACTGGACTTCAGTTTTTTAAAAGCTATGAACAAAGCTTAGATCTAGGTGATATTGGGGGGAAATGATAGTCACAGCCTATTCTGAAAATGTGTCTATGTGCCCAGAAGAGAAGGTAAGTAGAGGGGAAAGGGAGCAGATTGAAAGGGAAGCAGAGAGCAGCTTGTTATATTGACAGCTCCCAAATCATTGTTTTATGATTGATGATGCCCCGACATAAGGCGTGCTTTCAATAGGTAAGATTTTCCCTTCCCAAGGCAGACATTTTATGAAATTCCCATGACATTTTCAGATTTCTAAGCTGCCCTCCAAATTTTGTATATCTATATTATTCATGACAAATACAACAGTGCCTTTAGCATAAAGCTTGATTCAATTTTTAAAAAAATTCTATTCTACTCTGATGCTTTGTTTTCATAATTTTCTTATAGTAATCTTTCATTTCCATGGTCTTTGGAAAGAGCAGAAGTTAGAGATAAATATATTTAGAATAAGTTTTATAATAATTCATTGCTTGGAGTAATCAAGATAAATATTTGAAAGCTTACTCAATGCTGTATCTTTGGTCCAATTTTCCTAAAGTTGTCTTAATAAATAAGACCACACTTGGAATGTTGCATCCAGTTTTGGTTGCCACAATATAAAAAAATGTTGAAACTCTTGAAAGAGTACAGAGAAAAGCAATAATGATGATTAGGGGACTTGAGGCTAAAACATATTAAATGGTTGCAGGAACTGGGTGTGTCTAGTTTAATGAAAAGAAGGACTAGAGGTGACATGACAGCAGTGTTCCAATATCTAAGAGGCTGCTACAAAGAAGGGAGGGGTCAACCTATTTTCCAAAGCACTTGAAGGTAAGACAAGAAGCAATGAATGGAAACTAATCAAGGAAAGAACCAACCTAAAACTAAGGAGAAACTTTCTGACAGTTAGAACTATTAAGCAAGGGAACTGTTTGCTTCTAGAAGTTGTGGATGCTCCAACACAGGAAGTTCTAAGGAAGAAATTGGACAACTATTTATAGAGTTTCCTGTTTGAGCAGGAGTAGTAGACCTCCAAGGCAGTGGTGGGTTGCAACTGGTTTAACAACTGGTTCAGTGAGCACGTGTGAAGCACGTGTTCGACATGAAGTATGTTGAAATGAATATATAAATAATTCCTACTCACTGTTAGAAAAAAGTAGAGGCCAGGTGTCTGGCTGCCTTACATGCAACATCCAAGTTATTTGGCACCCAGCTGTGCAAATATAAGCTGGGCAAATTTATCAGGTTGTACAGATAGAGGAGAATATTTGTAGCTTGGGGATGAAATGAAGGATTCTTGATGCTCTCTGGTCTGGTTGTTTTCTTGCAAACATTTCATTACCCAAACTGGGGCACTGATGAAATTACCTAGTTTGGGTAATGAAACATCTGCAAGAAAATAACCAAGATCAGAGAGGACCTCAACAGCAGAATATTCTGCAGTACAATCTCCATTTACTTTAGTGGACTTATAGTATATAAGGATTTGCAGTTGCAGCATCTGCTAAATTATGCAAGTTCTTTATAAATTAAGATTGTCTGAGTTTTTTTTTAAACAAATCTTATTAATTTTCAAAGACAATACACAAACAAACAAAACGTAAAATGTAAGAACATAGAAGATCTTTTAAGAAAGCAAATAAAACATCTTATTTAAGTACAGCATAGTTCCAAATTATCACATTTCCATACAAACACAATTTAATATGCATCTTATGTATTCAGCTTCATATCTTATTACTCTTTTTCCAACTTCTCACTATTTTTCCTTTTACTTCTATTCAATTTTATTCATTAAACTTATACTTTCATCTGTCTTATTTACGATTTCATATGTTCTCATCCAACAATCTTAATTCTCAATAAGCAAACATAAATAAACAAAACACGTAACATGAAAACATAAAACTTCTTTTTAGAAAGCGGCTTAACCCCGGGTTACATCTTTTTGTACAGACATAAATCAAATTCATGCTCACCTTATATACTATTTCAATCTTATTTAACATTCTATATTTTCTATATGTCTTCTCCCCTCTTTTCACTCTCTTAATTCTATTTTATTTACTTCATCTCAATTTAAATCATTATACTTGTATCTTTTGTCCGTTCTTTTTCAATTGTCTATTTATCTTTTCTCTTTAATACAAATTTTTTCCTGTAATCAGTGGTTGAAGTATGATGCCTTTCTTTTTTTTTCCCCCAATTTTAACACTTAAAATAATAGATAGTTTCCATTCTGATTCTGCTTAGTACATTCTAAATAACATTTTAAAATAAAAAAAACATAATAAGCTTATAATATAGTAAAAACAATGCTCCATAACAAATTAATTAATTAAACTCTATTATTAAATCTTAGATATTTTACACATTCCCTACAATATTCTATTAACACATATAATATACCAGTTTTCTAACTCTATTTCAAATATGAATACTACGATACAATCTTGTGTACTTTTGCAGAATCTCTTTTTAAATTGTATTTTACCCTTTGTCTCTAAAAAAACCCTGTTTTTTAACATCTTGTTTTAAGCCTTTATAACTTCTCTGACCTTTTTCCCTTCCTTTCTTGTCGAATCTAGCCTTTTACACCCCCATCTCTCAATCTCCACCCTTTTAGTCTCCCCTCTCTGTTGTATTCCTCTTTTCTGTTGCTTTCTGACATTATATCGATTTTTCACCTTATTTTTCCCTTTCTTGGTTGTTTTTTTAGATCTTGAATTCTCCATTTTCTTTCCCCCTTTTTCCTTTTCTTCATCAACTAAAATAGTTTGTCCATTAAAGATGGCTTCTTCTTCTTCATCCCAGCTTTCTGATTGCTGTATTTCCTGATAGGTAGAAATCGCCATTTCTAAGAAGTGAAAAACAGATCCATAATAGCCCTTGCCTTCTTGTTCCTCTTCTTTTAGCTTTTTAAATTCCATTTTCAATTCTTCCACAGATAATGCCATTGTAAGATATATATATTTATTTTTATTTAGTTTTTTTAAACAATCCAAGTGTTTTTAGACTTTCAAAAAATAGTTTGCAAAAGTCCCCAAGTCATCAAGCAATCCAAATCAACACAAACTGTTTCATTTAGCACTTTCTTCTTTTAATACTTTCTCTTCCTGGGGTAGAGTTCAGATACACAGTTCCAAAATGATTTTTTAGAAGTCTTATTGCAGTTTAATCTCTGATCTTATAAACTCCAAGCAGTCTCCTCCAGCAGAATTTTAATATAAATCATTTACCTCTCCCTTCCCACTTATAGCAAAATAATGTCCCCTTGGCTTTAATTTTCAAAATTAGTTACCTTCTGTTGCCAAAGCGGGTGTTTCTGATTTCCATTGCTATCTCCGTAGGGAAGGAGAGTGAAGAAAAAAAAAACTTTCCCTTTTCACTTTCATCCACAGCTTTTTACGATCTTCTTGGGAAACAATGTATCCTTTAGAGAGCTAGATTTCCAGGGTGTTCAGATGTTACTTATTGTCCCGGTTCAGCCAAAGGGAGTTTAGCCGGCTGAGGGAGGGGGTTGTGATGCCCCCAGACCCCTGTCCGGATCTCCCAGGATAACTATAGCCTCCAAATCCAGCTGGATTGGAGGCACTCCAGCAGCGAGTGCAGCAGCGATCATGCACAAATGCGAATTCCTGCCGCCGCTGAAGCCTGACAAACTGGAACTCCCAGATCGTTTGAGTTTAATGGAAATTATTGTCACATATGAGTATGAGATTGCAATCCCAATGATGTTTTTCATTCATCATGTGTTATTTGAAGTTCTGCTCAAATATACTAGCAAGACTGAGGACTAGTTTTCATGTTCAGCTTCTATAGTTTGGAATCTTACATTTATGCCTTTCTTTTAATAGATGGGAATGATATTTCCTCAATCATCACATAACATCTAATGTAATTTCTCAGGAGCTTTGTCTTGAAACATAATTTGTTACCAAGGCAGAAACAATCATAATGAAATTTTATTGTAAAGGAAAATAAAAATAGGACCCAAATTGGTTCTAGCAATGACATCCTTTGGCATAAGACATTTTCTGTGGGAAATAATATTGGAGGAGGCTAATGGCCTGAGGCAACACTACCAGCAATGAAATCTCCCAGCTTGTCATCAATTCCCAAGTAAAACTGTTGACTTTGATCATTATTTTGCAATTCAAACTCTGAAAAAAGTCATCATCTCTGTAATATTATTCTTGCCATTTGCTAAGAACCTGCTCTGCATTTCAGCATTCCTTTAGGCAAGAAAGATTTGGCTTTTAGTTAGGATGAGAGCCCACTAGAGTCTGCTCCCGAGGCTTTCACAGATACTTTGCATGACCTTGGGAAAAGCATTTTCTTTAATGCTGCCATTTTTTCAGCAGTGTTCATATGATATGTTTAATTATTTTGCTTATAGTAGATCAGAGTGTTTGATCATTGAATGAGAAAAGTTCAGCAGGAAAAATGATACTTCTTGAGAAATAAACCATGCATTTAAAATGATGCAAGATTACAAATGAAATGGCTTAATGTAGTTTAATGTAACATTTGTTTTTAAAATAATAAGTGAGAATTAAGATTTAATAAGCAACCTTTTAATTCATAAAATGTAGTGATGGATAAGATGTGCTGACATAGCTTGACAGAAGTACTTTGCATGCCAAAATAAAATTAACAGAATGTAAAACATAGAAAAATAGGATTTAGTCCAACCCCTTCTCAAAGAAGAAAACTATTCCAGACAAATGGTCTCCTTGAAAGATTAAACTGATGAAGCACCCACAATTTCTGGATGTAGGCCATTCCATTGATTAACTGTTCTCCACTGTCAGGAAATTTTTCCTTAGTTATAGTCTTCAACCTGTTATTTCTTGTCCACACCTCAGGTGTTTTGGAGAAGTCAACTCCCTCTTCTCTGTGACAGCCCCCAGTACTGATCTTTCAGTACTGCTATCATGTCTACCCTAGTTCTTCTCTTCATTAGGCTAGACATTTCTAACTTTCTCATTTGTTCATTGTATAGTTTAGCTTCCAGATCCCTTATCATCTTTGTTGCTCTCTCTACAACTAACTGCTATTATATACAATATATGTAGGGTTTGACTATGAAGATCTATATAATGCTAACATATAATAGTTAGAATGTGAACTTAGTTCAAATGAAAAGCTTATCTGATAATTATATTCTATCTTGTAGGGAAAGAGAATGTGCTTTTCCACTCTGTATTGAGCCTTAAATTTCTCTTGTCCTGTAATCATGGTAGCTTGACTCTAAGTGAGCTGAAGAAAATTGTGTCCAGATTGAGACACATTGATAGTAGATTTCAACATATTCAATCAGGGATGAAAGATTTTCAGTTTCTCTGCCTTCCCATTTTCAAGAAAAGCAACTTCAAATCACTTTCTTTCTTAGCTAGTTTTTTCTTTCAACATAGTTAAGTATCTATGATATGTCTATGATGTATCATTTAAGTATTTCCAAATTTACTTGAGATAAAATGTTTGGAAAAGTGATGAAGCAGCACACATCTGGATCTTGTTTTAAAAAGGACTGGGAAATTCTAGTGAACTCAGAGGAAAAAATAGCAATAAAAATTCTGCCAGGTTTCAAACTGGAACCTCTTTTTGCTAGGCAAAGGCAGTAACCACTATGCTATTTCAGCATTACTATTAAAATGAAGGTCTAAAAGATATCTCAGATCAGTGCAACTAACTGAGGCATTCAGGCTTTATGAAACAGTCAATGAATAAATAAAGGAAATAAAATTATTTAGCCAAAATGGATAGGAGCACTCAAGGCTACATAAGAGGAAAATAATGCATTTATGTAAAATGTAAAAATACAACAGAAAAATGCACCTGGAGTTTGCTTTTACAGCAATTAGAAGGTAAATATCCAATATGCCATCCTTTCTCACCTCAAAAAATTGATTGCTGGCCAATTTTGGCAATGGAAGAATAGGCAACCCAAATGCTAAGTCCTTAGTATCATGAGATGGGATTATTGGAAGAAATATCCTTCTGGGTTCAATTCAAAGTGGGGAAAAAGACACTGGAAACATGGAGGCTGTTTGGAAGGTTTAATATCAGGACCACATGGCCTGGCTATCCAAAGTGAAAAGGAAGAGATCAAGTAAAAAGGGCTGAGGTGCTTAGAGTGTCTGGGTTTTATACCCTCTGCTGGGATTTGAATTTGAGCTTGTATTCTAATTGGTTGTTAGACCCCCATGGGGTCACACAGGGGCAACTCTGTAGGATGTCCTGATTTCCAGGCTTGGCTTTAAAGGGGCTTTTGGCAATTGCTATAGCTCTACCTGGAGTTCCTTCTTATGTAAAGTATTCTGGCCCAGACTTGAATAGAATAGAATAGAATAGAATAGAATAGAATAGAATAGAATAGAATA
>NW_020769309.1:47272740-47291255 GCF_900518735.1 Pseudonaja textilis
TAGAATAGAATAGAATAGAATAGAATAGAATAGAATAGAATAGAATACTTTATTGGCCAAGTGTGACTGGAAACACAGGGAATTTGTCTTGGTATAAATACTCTCAGTATACATAAAGAAAAGATACATTCATTAAGAATCAAGAATCATAACGTACAACGCTTAATGATAGTCATAGGGTACAATCAACAATCAAATCATACTAGGAAACAGTCAATATAAATTGTAAAGATACAGTAACAAAGGTGGAGGTGAGCTTCTACTCTGAGGTGAGTTTCTGCTTCTGAGTTTATACTCTTTTTAATATTTCCTAGGCTATTTCAATTTTCTAGGAGAGGGGTGGATGATAACTTCCTACAGGATCATATCATACTGTAATAGGACTTCAAGTAAGATTTCATATGTAGTTTCTGGCATTTGAAATACCAACTAGTAGAAAACACAAAAGCCCTTTTTCTTCTTAAAACCCAAGGAGCTAATACCACAATCAGGGTAGGCAACACTTTTGACAATACTGTCTTGATGCATAAAATAACATATTTTTTTTGCCTCCAGACTTTTTTTTCCAGGCAAACATTGCTTTCTTTTCTAGAGGAGAACATTCTTATATTCTGGACCACTTAAGGCAAACTGTAGAGACAGTGAAAAATGTCATAAATTACCTATTATCTTCACCTACCTAGACACCCAACCCTTAATTCCCATTCCTTCTTTCTGACAATGAGTTCTGTACTTTTTTCAACCATTTAGCTGTTCTTATACATGAGGGAGTCAAAATAGTATTCCATTCATTCTCACTTTATTATTCTTTCTCTTGCAGAAATTCTATTTTTCAAGTTACTGAATTCAAACTCTGACATTTAAAAGCAACATCATAGACAAAAGTTAGTGAAATAAACAGAAATACAGGATATTTATCAGAATATTTTAACCATATTCTTGATATAGCTTCTCAAATATTTCTGACAGTTTTTATGTGGGTTTTATAGGAAATTGGATAAATGATATTGCATTGTGAAGAGCATTTTCTCTCCTGGCAGAATACTAGAAGTATTAAATAAAGTTGATTGAAAAATATTCAAGTTAAGCCAAAGAAAAGATTTTTTCATCACATAGTAGTCACTTCTACAAGATTGGTGACAGCTAATTTTTAGCTAACTTTTAATATGGTTAAATAAATTTGGAGAAGACATGTCTGACAATAACATGAAATGAAATGCCCATATGCAAACTATTATATTATGAAAATGGGAGGAAGATAATGCATTCTCTGGTTGAAAGAAAGAAAAGAAAGTAAATATTTTGAAAAGTCTGAGGAGTCTGAAAATTTTTTCACTAAATGTTAAATGGAACTCTATTGCTAGTTTACACTATTAGATTAATACAAAACAACAAACTCAAGGGGCTAATAAGTCAGTGTTGGAAGTTAAAAACCACTCTTCACCTAGAGAAATGAACTATTTTAGGATATATTAAAAAGACAGAATATTTCTCGTAAAAGAGAAGAAGAAACTCAAAGAGGCATTGTGAATTATTGCCTCCTTAGTCTCTGATTGATATTCTTTTTCTCTTGCCATTGCTTCATAATCTGAGAAAAGGTATAGCTGATCCCAACTCACCAGACTTAGGTCTCTCTTTGCAAAACTAAACCAGGGCCAAAAACCTGCTCAGGTGGATGTTCCCTCCACTACTACAGGGTTACAACATCCAACTGCCTAGTTTCCATCCTTCTAATTGTAGTTTTATTTAAATTGTTTAGATTGTGAAGATGGTTATCCTGAAATGCGGGATACTAAAACAAATATAGCAGACTGGATTAAAGTTTAAATTCATTTCCAATTTGAAAAGGTTGCATGCATTTACTACATTTTTGGCAGTTTTCATTGTCTGGTTTCATAATTAACTTTTTTCAGTAACTGTTTTAAATTTTCCCTTAGGTAAAAGCAGCATTTATTGTAGCAGAAGTCATGTGTACAGCATTCATGCAGTACATTTAAGCATTTTCTCTGACACAAGTTCATTTGTGTAGCATTTAAACTGTAAAAAAGTGCAAGTTAGAAAGGTAAATGAATAAAACAATAACTAACACTAAGTGTACCAGGTTAATAAAACAATTGAGATGATGCACAATACTGCTGCCAGCATGGAGTAATTTCCATGCTGCAGACTAGGCAAAACTGATGAAGGTTTTACTGTTCTTCCTTTGGTTGATGATAACAGAAATGTGATTTTGTAATGAACAATTTGGTGAATTTTATTCTCCAAGACGAGTTGAGTTTTTTTCCAGTGCTCTGCAAAAATAAAGCAGTGAAACAAATGTAGAGTGCAATTCTTGATTATGTTTGTTTCAGATTATGTTTGCAGGCAGAAGTCAGCGTTATTAGGCAGTGTTTCTCAATCTTGGCAACTTTAAGATGTGTGGACTTCAACTCCAAGAATTACCTAGCTAACATGGTGATCTTTTCAAGGTTGAAAAATAGTATTGCTGATGGCCCCAGCAGGTCTAATAACCTTCAATTTCTGTCTAGAACCTAGAAGCTATCTAGGGTTGACTTTTCTAAAGCAGTGACTAAGTTTTAGAAATAGAAAGGACAAAGAGGGAACAACTGATCTGATGTCATCAAGAAGGAATGGATTTTTTTCAGTTAGCTGATTTTGCTTGCCTCCATTCTGCTGGTGCCACTTCTGTCTATATTATCATAAGGAAAGTGTCTTTTGCCATTTTTGCAGTAATGACAGTGGTTGACTCCTCCTTTTTTTGTCAGTGTCCTCCTGGTTACTTCATCTGTTGCTTTTGCTGGATTTTTGTCTGATGGCTGTGGGGTCTTACAGCACTGCATGATATTAGAATCCCATTATCACATGCTAGGACAGTAATTAACACTTGTCACCTTGGAGTTCTATTTATTAATCATTTGCTTATTCACATGGTGATTTTCATGACAAAGCTCCTCATGACATGCTGATTTATTAAGAATTGGTCTTGTCCAGGACCAATTCTTTCTTCCCAGTATTGGCAACTGCAAAATGATTGCTTTTGCTTAATTGTACACCACCTAGGATGGAAAAAAAAAGATTTTTAAAAAATGGTTGCTTGGCCATCTGCATCTTCTGCATTCATTAATATCCTTCAAGTGTATGATATAAATTCATTGCCTAAGAAAATAACATCCCAGACGACTTTGCAGTCTGTTCTCAGTAAATTCACTTGTTACATTGGTGTTAATAATAGAACAATTTTAGCATACAACTTGTATAGACAAGGAAGAGAGGTGCTAAACATTCCAATTTAATCTATGTTTAGTTCAGGAAACCTGAGATATCCCACCTCAGACTCTTCTTTTTGTGCAACATTCATAACTTGCTCAATCACAGCAGGTTTAAATTATGATCTGCTTTCATTAGTTTTTACTTATTTATTTTCATCATCATCATCACCACCACCACCAGCTAATGGTCCTTTTCCTCCTATTTTCCCCATAACAACAGCCCTTGAGGTGGTTTAAGAATAAAGATGAAGTCTCTCATGGTGTAGAGGTGGAGAAGGTACTTTCTGGCAGTTCTCTTTACTTCCTGTATTTGATTCAGAAGTCAAAACTTTTTAATGGACAAATATTATCAGTCTCTACCTCATAAAAATTAGGCTGTAGCCAAAAAGTATATTTCACCAAGAAGGATCAGAAGCTTCTTCTAATAGGTTGAAAAATGATTCATTATTCTACTATCTGTTTCTCCTGCTGTAAAGAAAATGGAAGGAAGGAAAGGGAAGGAAAGAAGGAAAGAAATTTTTTAAAGGCATCTGGAGTATAAATTCAAAAGAATAAGATAATATATATTTATGAAATAATGAGGTTCCAGTAGTAAACTTGAAAGATTTATAGTGAAAGGCATAAATTAAGAAAGGTCATATTATGGAAGATGCAAAAATAGATGTAATAGAATTCAGTATCTGCTATGGTTAATAGCTTTTCCTCTAGGCATGAGCAAAGGATAGTCAGAAAATGTGGATATTTGCTTATTGATTTAAATGTCAAAATGACTTGCCAGACATACTTAATGCAAATATCCTTCTCCTAAATATGTCATTGTCATGTTAAAATTCAACAATCAACTATTGAAATGAAGAAGCAGAGATGTTCAAACAACTTAAGGTTGGAAAGTTCAGCCTTGGGACCTTTTAAATGACATTTTATTTATGCTTTGGCCAGAATGAAATCATGAGCCAAAGTGGGAATGAAATTTAGGGAATAAGGAAACAAACTGGGTAACAAAAAATGTTACCTAATTTAAATAATTTAAATATTCATAATAATGAATAACACTAATGCTTAATAGGAAAAGTCTTAATCTGAATTTCTCTCTAAATGTGGAATTCTACTTTATCTGATTTTGGATTCAACGTGGTGTTAAAATTCTGATTTTGGGGGATGTAGAGAGAGAAATCCCATTGGTCCAGCCAAAATATTAGTGTTGGGGACTAGAGCCTTGGAAGGACTCTCAGTTGCTGGAGCACATGATGCCAGTCTGACCCAAAATTGGAGAGAGAGTGAGAAGGAGAGAAAGCCTGTATGAAACAGAGGCTGGAGGTAAAAATTGGAGACCAAAGTTATATGTGTGTGCATGATACTTTTAATTCCTGGTTAGGAAGGCAAAATAAAGATTTATGGGTAGCTTTCCTGGAAGAAAGGAAGTAAAAACAGACAAAGAGGACATTTTCACTCAAGAACCAAGACAAGAAGGAAATATCCAGATGCCTACATGCAGCATCTTCATGGAAGACAACCAATCAAACAAATACATTGCACCATTCATCTCACCTAAGTGACTTTGGAAAGAGAATATTGTTGGTTATTAGACAAGCCCTAGTCTCTAGGGAAGGACTGGGCAGAAGTCATTGAGAAAGGTTCTTCCCTCAGTAGAGAAGCAGAAGGTATTCAGCTAAGCAAATATAGGAGATATTCAAGGCATGCTGAGCATATAAGATTAAATCCAATTCATTTTTTCACTCTTTCTTGATAAGCCATTGGAGAGAAAGAGGGGAGAAGCCGGAAATCCAGGCAGAGTCTCTGACAGTGAGACTTAAGAGGAAATCTGACATCATGTGAACATCAAGATTGTGTTGTTGTAAATATTTGTTGTACATAGTTTCATTGTAAATAATAATAAAAAACATAAAGTCATCCCCAGTCTTTTTCTCTATTTTCCTCCTTTCTCACTAGAGGCAGCAAAAGTTTTGCAGCATCAGTTTCTACCTTCATCAGTCAAATATGCCCCATGGTATTGGCTGAAACACAAAAAGCTTTTTCTGCACTGAAGAACTGGGTTAATATTGCATGGTGTCATGGCATTTATGAAAACTTTGCCAGTTGAAACATTGTTAAAAATCCCGTCAATTTAATAGAAAATTAAAGTGTGAACTAACTCCTTGAAGTCAATGGAGCTTCTATACTTTGTATATATTTCTGTGCTGATAAATTGGAGGAATGTAATTCAGATCCGTGTAGTAAGTTAATGCTCAAGATTTTGAAATCTATATTTCAACAGTACATGAAATGAGAATTGCCAGATAAATAGTTTGAATTTCACAAAGGCGGAGGCATCCTGCTGTCATCATCACTCCTAGCACATGATGGAAAAGACTAAGAAGTTCAAAAAAGATATCAATTTTTCCTTTGTTGGCTATACAAAGGTTTTTCACAAGACATTATGGATAGTTGTTAAAAACATGGGTATAGTAGTTCACTTCATCTGCCATTTGAAAAGCATATATGCTAACTAAGAAACACTAATCCTGTTGTGGTTAACCGGCAGCATGTGTAGACAGCTGAGGAAAGCAAGGACTCAGATGAGAGGCCAGGACCATTAGGGAGTGGCCTGCTGCCTTCAGAGATTGTGGGGGCTGGCAGCAGCGATGAGGAGGTTCCCAAGGAGCCTGTGCCAAGTGTACGTGCATGCAGGAAAGAGCAGCTACAACAGCATGGGCAACTCAGGAGTAAGGCTGCAAGGTAATGGTCCCTCCTTCAAGAAGATAAAAGCCGGCTGTGAAGTGAACATTCTTTGCAGGAAGCAAAAATGTTTTGAATTTCAGCCTCGTGGACATTACAGTATCTTAAGTTGGTATTTGAAGACTTGTGTGTGAAATATTTCTTATTCTTGGCAGTCTTGCATGATTTTGGCGAGGTTTGTGCTTATCAAAGTTAATTAGTTTGCAGCAGCCTTTTAACTGGGGATTTGTAAGACTCATTAAAAGGTTTCTGTTCCCTTTGGTTATTGTTTATTTTATTGGAAAGGGGTTTGGGTCAGAATAAGTCCCAAAAGTGCTTTTTCAAGAGACAACTGGACTTTCTAGTTTTTCTTCAAAGACCTTTCAGTTCTCATCCAAAAAATTTCTTCAGCTCTGACTGGATGGTGGGGAATGGAAGGATCATCCAGTCAGAGCTCAAGAAGCTTCTTGGACAAGAACTGAAACATCTTCAAAGAAAAACCAGAAAGTCCAGTTGCCTCCTAAAAAATCATGGGACAACCATGGCCAGGATGACTGAGAATCTCCATAGACATTTAAGAAACAATAGATTAGAGCATATTACAACAACTAAATGGTTCAAAATTGGGAAGGGAACCTGCTAAGGTTGATACCACCACTTATATATTTATCTTATATACTGTACATAACATATTGTGAACAGACAAGACTAGAAGAAATTTAAAAAAATTAAAGAAGAATTAAGAATTAAAATTGCTCGAGCTAACATCAACAACCTCAGATATGCTGATGGTGCCACCTCAATGGTTAGAAGCAAGAAAGACAAGGAATTTCTTATTGAAAGGGAAATAAAAGGGTGGAAGTTGATCAGATGCTCAATATTAGACAAAACTAAAACTAAGCAATGCTCACCAAATGCAAATAGTCAGTTCAGCTGAAGTAATAATCTATAATTCCCTGGTTCAAAAATTCATCGAGATTGTGATTATGAATAAATAAACAGCTGCCACTTGGGAAGAAGTCTATGGTAGATCATGATGAAATATTAAAGCTCAATGTCTTCGCATTGAACACAATGTTATCAAGACTGTGTTTTTCCCAGTTGTAGCATATGATTTGAAAACAACAAAAAACTGAATAAAATAAAATGGATGCTTTTAATTATGATATTGGGGAAAAAAACAATTGAGAACATCTTGTATTACAAGAAAAACATATCATTTATCAATAGATACATTAAAACCAGACTGCTCCCTGGAAGCACCAATAAAAATGCCATAGCTTAAATATTTTGAATAAATAATATGAAGGCAGGCATTGGGAAAAACTCTGATGCCTGGAAAAATAAAATGGAAAAAGAGATGAAAAAGATGAAGTATCTCGATATTATCTTTTTTTAAAAATAAATTTTATTCAATTTTCAAAGATTAAAAACATAAAATAAAACTTTATACATCGTTATATCAACATCAAGCCATTTTTACATTTCCTTACATTTTTCTATATATAATTTCTTATTCAATTACCATTGTATAATTCTTTGCTTATTTTCTTATTCAATTACCATTGTATAATTCTCGTGCTACAAATCAATTTCATCATAAATTTCATTTTTCCATAATACATATACATATTTATATGATTTCTCATTCTTTACCTAATTGCCAATTTAATTTCTTTTTATTCTTAAACCATTCATACCAGGCGTCCCAGACTATGTAATATGTCAAATCTTCCTTATCTTTTAATTTCAATGTTAGCCTGTCCATCTCTATACAGTCTAATATTTTCTTTTATAACAACATCCTCTGGTGTACTCTTTCCTGCTTCCAAAATTGTGTGTAGGAGATCCTCGCAGGTGCTAAGATAGGTAACATAATATATCTATCTTTTTATTACATTTTTGTGTTATTATACCTAATAGAAATAGTTCAGGCTTAAATTCAATTTTCTGTTTTAAAGTTTCTTCTAGCCACTGTCAAATTATGTTCCAGTATTTCTTCACTTCTGGGCAGGTCCACCACAGATGAAAATAAGTGCCTTTTTCTTTCTTACACTTCCAACAGTTTGGGCTTAGGTTAAACATTTTTGCTGGCCTAGCGGGGGGGGGGGGTAGGTGCCACCTATAGAACATTTTGTACAGGTTTTTCCTGTACACTGTAGATGTAGTTAATTTATAATTTAATCCCCACATTTTTTCCCAATGTTCCAGATCTATATTGTGGCCAACATTTTTCATCCATACCACCATTGTTTCTTTAACCACCTCCTCTCCCTGTTAAAATCTTATATATTCTTGAAATCATTTTCCCCATTCCTTGTAGGATCCCATCTAATTGATATTTTTCCATATGAAATCCATATTGTTCTTTGTCTTTTTTTATCTCGCCTGAACTTGTATATATTGCCACCACTCTATGTTTTATGTTTTGTTGTTGTAGTTCTTGAATCTCTTTCAGCCTTCTTTGTTCATCTAATAAGTCTTTATAATTCCTCTTTTTCTCCAGATCCATTGCATTTGGGTAGATTTGTGCTTCCATAGTTGATAGCTAGTGTGGTATTTTAGTGTAATGATTCTTTTTAATTTTATTCCATATCTGAATTACTGAATCTCTGATCATATGTCTCTGAAAATATGAATGCTGTTTACTTTTCTCATCCCATAAAAAACTGTGCCACCCTTTCTGCAAGTCATGGCCTTCTATCAACAATATTCTTTTGTTTTCCAAATTAATCCAATCCTTAATCTATACCATAGCTGCTGCCTGATAATACATTTCCCGGTCAGGAGTCCAAAGCCACCCCTTTCTCTTTTATCCTGTAATAATTTCATTTTTATCCTAGCTTTTTTCCCTGCCCAGACAAATTTGGTTACTATTTTATCTAATCCTCAAAACAAAAAAAATATCCAGTTTTACCAGTACAGTTTGAAATAGATATACTATTTTTGGTAGTGTGGACATTTTAACTGCTGTAATTTTTCCCAATAATGACAACTGTAATTTTCCTCACATTTCCAATTCTTTTTTTTAATTTGTATTATTAATTTATCATAATTGTCTTTTTTTTAATTGATGAACACCTTGGTGTTAACCAGATGCCTAAATATTTTACCTTTTTGACAATTTGCATTCCCAATTTTTCTTCTAATACTTTTTTTTGTTTATCCTTTAAGTTTTTGGTCAATATCTTTGTTTTATTTTTGTTTATCTTAAGTCCCATGACACTGCCAAATTTTTCTATTTCCTTTATTCATTCCAGTCCAGTGTCCTCCAGAACATCCAGGAAAAATACTATATTGTCAGCGAAGGCATGTACTTTGTAATGCTCCTTTCTAATTAACCCATTTAATTTCTTTATTTTTCCTAATGTTTTCTAATAAGTTTTCTAAGGTAAGGATAAAAAGTAGTGGTGACAGTGGGCATCCCTGCCTTACTCCCTTGTTGATCTTAAATGTTTCTGTTCTGTCACCATTTAATATTACACTAGCTGTCTGAGTTGAATAAACTGCTGAAATCATATGATAAATTTATCACCAAATTCCATGCTTTTTAGTTGCTGTGTAATAAATTGCCAATTAACATTGTCAAATGCTTTTTGAACATTGAGGAAGACCAGTGCCATCTGCTTCTCAGGGTTTGCTTCATAATATTCTATTATGTTCATTACCATTCTGGTGTTATTTTTAATCTGTCTATCGGTAGGAATCTGTTTTAATCACTATGTATAATCTGATTCAATATTTTTTTCAGTTTTTCTGGCATTATGGACATGAATATCTTCTAATCAACATTAAATAGGGATATGGACCTATAATTTCCGAATCTTCTTTAGGGATCAATGTTATATATGTCTCTTCCCATGATTTGGGTAGCTTTGCTGTCATCAATGCCTCATTATAAAGTTCTAATAATTGGGTTTTTAATTTTTCTTGAAGTATCTTATACAACTCCCCCGGGAGACCATCTGGTCCTGGTGTCTTATTGTTTTTCTGCTTATGGATCGCCTCTTGCAGTTCTTTTTGCGTTATTTCTCTATTCATCACCTCTTTATTTTCTTCTGGGATTGTAGCTAGTCCTTTCTTCTTTAGATTTTGTTGAATATTTTTCTCTGGTACATCTTCCCTTCTATATAGTTCTTCAAAAACGGTTTCAGTAATATGTTTTTCCTTTTCCATTTGATGTTATAAGGTACCATCAACATCCTTCAATTGTTGAATTGATCTTTTTTCCTTTTCTTTCTTAAGTCTATAGGCTAGCCACCTTCCCGGTTTATTCGCATGTTCAAAGTAGTTCTGTTTTATCTTCCTCATATCCTGTGTCCATTCATCCTGCATCAGCATATTCAGTTTGTGCCTAATCATTATCCTTTCTTTACTTGCTATTTTGTTATGTGGTGTTTTTAGTAATGTTCTTTCTAGTTCCTTGAGGGTATCCTGTAATTTTGTTTGTTTTTCCTCCTTTTCTTTACGCCTAAGTGGAGTGTATGAGATTGCTAAGCCCCTAATATATGCTTTTGTACTATCCCATAGGTTTTGGGTTGATGTTTGTTTTTTTGTTTTCTTTCAAAAAATACTCCAGTTCTTTTTTCATCATCTTAACACATTCTTTTTCTTTTAAAATCTCCTGATTTGATATCCATCTTCTTCTCTTTTTCAATCCTTTCCAAATTATTTTAATAGGATTGTGGTCCATGCATGTATTCATGTCAATTTCTATTTCTTTTATATTACGTTCAATTTCCACATTTGTCCACAACCTATCCAATCTTGACCATGATGTGTGTGGTACTAAATAGTAGGTATATTGTTTTTTGTCTGGGTTTCTTTCTTTCCATATATCTTTTAATCCTAATTCATTTACCATTTGGTATCTCAATATTATAACTGTTGATACAAATATTCAACAGAGCTGTTTATGACAAGACAGTTCTGGCAAAATCATGTCCATAGAACTATGAAGATTCAAAATAGCAATAGCTGAAGGCATTCTACATCTGATCTGCAGATATCTACCACTTGATGGAAGAAGAGGAATGTAGAAAACCCTAACTCCATTACTACCTAGTGGTTAGAGCAAATGTTTGTTTCTGTGATTGGCAGCCATGGGTGGGCCATGAATTTTAGTTCTTTTCCTCTTTCAGAGGAAGAGAATTCTGACCTCTAGACATAGATCATTCACACACTACCAAATGTATTTGGAATTGTATTCTATCAGCTTTCCACATCATAGAAAGGCTATTAAATGTAGCCAGCTAAAGATCCTTTTTAGATTTCATTCTCAGTGTGTAAGGATTGAGATTACAAAGTTTTCATGCTGGGATATAAATAGATAAGGCATGGGCAATCTTACCCATTGCAGCTGCATACTGGTCCAGTTCTCAGTGGCTTCTGAGCTGCCTTCAATCACAGTTCCTGATATTTAGCAGAAAAAAATTGAGAAAGAAATCATATAAAAGCTTGTAGTTTTGAAGCTGGCCTAGCATAATTAAAGCAGCAACAGCCATTAAACTTCCCTTTGCACATGTTTACATCTACAGTTTCATCATCTAAGCAGAACTGTACTTTAAGCAGAATTCAGAATGATAAAAGATGTAATAAACAATGATAAGCATTGATAAGTATCACAGACCTAAATATGCCATTGATTCCTGTATTCTTCATATCTTCCTGCATTTTAATTAAAAAAAAAAGCTTTATTAACAATTTGACAATGGTCTTTTGTATTTTGAAATAGGGAAAGGTGATTCAGAGTTGCTTTGGATATAGACAATTTTGAAACTTCCATCCCTGTCTACCAATGGATTGTTATATTTCCATATGCATTTTAGATTATTAGAATAAAACAGAGGGTCAGAAATGTTATGCTATGCAAAAGTCTTGTTTGTGTATGAAAACATCTTTTTTTTTTCCTTAGAAAAAATTTGACTAGAATCAATGAAGTTTAATTCCAGGTAAAGAAGCTTGTATTTGACACTGAGGTGTTTTTTTTCATAATTTCTAAACTTTTTTCTAGAAGAACAGAATACCAAGGGAGTTTGTTTAAAATAAATATGTATTGGATTATATATTTAGAGTCACAGTGAATATCTAAACAATATTAGAAAGTGTAAAATACTTCTCTACATATACATTTCATTCTGTAACAGGCTATTTCATTATCTTTTCTTTGATATCTAAATATACTTTGTGAAGAGCACCAAAATTGGCACAGGGAAGATAAAACTATTCCAACTTAAAATGTTTGGGGACAAAATGTGGAAAAGATCAATAGGTCTTTCAGTGATTTGAGCAACAACAACAAAAAAAGAATTGTGCACATAAAAAGGCCTTGGAGGTTATTTTTCATATAATATTAGACTACATTACCTGCAAAGTGCCTCTCAATACAATGCCAGCACTTTTGATTTCTTCATAAACACCGTTCAGCATCTGAGTCTGTTCATTTGATATCTGGCATAATAATCCACTGAGACTTTGAGCCATTCTTAACTATAAGTCACTTTTTGTTTTTCATACACTGTATGAACTGCCAGTGCAATTTTTCACTGACAGATCATTTCTTCAAACCACAATGCATTTTAACTATATGTGTCATCCTGTTAAGAAGACAGACTGGAAATACTTTGAAATTATACATTTAATCCATCAGTGCGAAGAAATAAAATGTTTAATTAGGTTAAAAGCAATGAAGACAGTATACAAATTATTGAAACAAAATTCACATCAAAATTCAACACAATGCATTTCTATATTGGACTCCTGCTTATACATTGGTAATGGAGGCAACCAACTACTGTATAGGGTTGTTGTGATGCAGTAAAACAGAGATGCCTATCAATTCCATTTGTGGTGCAGTGGTTAGAATGCAATATTGCAGGCTAATTCTGCTGACTGCCGACTCCCAATAGTTGGCAGTTTGAGTCTCACCAGTCTCACCAGTCAAGCAAGATTGACTCAACCTTCCATCCTTCTGAAGTCAATAAAATAATGAATCAGATTGCTAGGGGCAATATGCTGACTCTGTAAACCATATATAGAGGGCTATAAAGCACTTTAAAGCAGTATTTAAGTCTAAGTGCTATTGCTATTTTGACTTCATGGAGAGAGAGAAAAGAGATTCAAATCCAACAAATAATTTTTTTCTATTTTTTAAAATTACTATTTTATAATTAAATTTATAAAACCATAATCTATGAAAGTATATTAACTAATGTCTTTAGTGTATATTTTAATTAGCAAAATAAAATTGTTTGAAGCCACAAAGTGCGCCATCAGTAGTAAACTAAAATTAATATAATCTAATTCCATAGCTTCCAATTTCCTTCCCAATTAAATAGATATAACTTTTGATTAAAGCTAGCTGTTTCCCAAGTCTTTAAGAGAGTTAAGATACTTCAAAAATGATTTTTTTTTTAATTCAGTGATTCACAATATCGTCGCATATGTCAAATATGTATGTTAGTGGCAAGAGATGCTAATTCAATGAGAAATAATCTACCAAGAGAAGGCCACATCAGATTTACAAAAAAAGCCATCAAAACACAAATATTACAAGTGGCAAGAGAGAAAACTTTGACATACAAAGGCAAGGAGATTGTGGTTTTAAAACTAATAATACTTTTAATACTAGGGTATTTAATTTCTGATTGATAATATGAGTTATTATGTAATGTAACTGTAATTGAGACTACGAAATGGATGCACAAAAAATTGGTAAACCAACCGATACACTGTTTGTATATTTATGAAAGAAAGCTGGATGTTTTTAAGTTTTGTTTGTTTTGTTTGTCTTTAAAACCAATAAAATTGTTTTCAAAAAAAAAAGAGAGTTAACATACTCCAAAAATGATTGTTTTTTTTTTATTCAGTGATTCACAGTATCGTTGCATATGTCAAATATGTATGTTAGTGGCAAGAGATGCTAATTCAATCAAAATAGGAGTGCAGTTACAGAATTCTTACAAGTGATATTTTCTGGCAGGATGGGATGAAATAAATAGCACAATTTTCTTCTCTCTGGTTATCAGTTTTCTCACCTGTCTCACTTCCTGCATATCTAGCACTCCATTGTGCAAGTAAGCATAAATTTAGATGCCCAATCTTAGCATATGGTGTTCTGTTCTAATCATCGTTCTACTAATGCTCCTTCACGTTTTCATTTTCCCTTGTGACGGTCATTAATGTTGCTATGAAAATAGGAGAGATCATGATGGTGGCAAGGACAAAGTGCTGCCAATGTCATAAAAGAAGAGAAGGAAAATTTATTATTAGGGTTGGTAAAGTTGGTAGAAAAGATGTTGTGCATTGGTACAGAGGTACCAATAGGTTGGGTACAGTTTGAAGGCTGTAGACTCCTATCTCTACCTTCCAGCATTGTAGTTGAAACCAAACCAAATAAGCACATGTACCTAAAATTATATATTGCTTACCCTTAGGTATCCCTTGTGTATTTAATTTTAGTTTCCAGTTGTCTGGACATGAACATTTCATCTTGTACTGTTTTGTGCACGCTGATTGCATTACACAGATACATATGCTGACACTTTCTTTGTCTCAGAAAGTCTCAGATGCCCCAAATTATACCTTGTTTGACTCAAGTCAGAAGATGTCACTGCTATTTAGTCATTTGACCAAAAGGCCATGTTATTCCTATCTTTGTATGATAATTTGGATTGTCCTGCCTTGTTTCCAGATGTGCTAATTGGTCAGCTCTTTTGAAGAAATGGTATTTTATAGGAGTAAGTTACAATTGTTTTAGTACCTACTCTTTCAGTACTTACTACTTCTATCTTCTTCTTTATTATTATATTATGCATAATCAGTTAAATCTTTCCATTTAAAATATCTAACTACAATAAACACACCCTAATCTGAAAGTGTGGTGAACAGATGATTTTCTCAGCATTTTGTTTACATGGCTGCATTAATTTAATTAGTTTACCTTTATAAGACAACACAAACAGTGGCTTAACATGTCCTTGGGTTCTGTGATTCCTTAAATTGGTTGTGAGCTATCTGTGTAAAAACACATATATGGGGTTGTGAAGCAGTGGTGGAATTCAAATTATTTTACTATCGGTTCTGTGGGCATGGCTTGGTGGGCATGGCATGGGAAAGATACTGTAAAATCTCCAGTCAGAGGTGGTATTGCCGGTTCTCTGAACTACTCAAAAATTCCGCTACGAGTTCTCCAGAACTGGTCTGAACCTGCTGAATATCACCTCTGTTGTGAAGACATTCAACAGTCACTTTTAATTGCTTTGGATACTTAAAAAAGAAATATATGCAATATCCCCACATAACATAATATCTAAAAAACAAGGCAGATGGTTTAAAGGAGGAAGATGAATGCTACATTCTATGTACAGCCCTGAGGTCCCTGAGAGCAGAACATCAACATTCTCTTTGAAACAGTATGAAATAATGCCTTTGTCATGGTCACTGAAATGATCACCTATGTCCAGAATCTTTCTAAATCACTGCTGCCTAATATTGCTAATGCTTCCTTTTTCTGGGCATCTGGGATGACTTTTGTGCCTTGGGTGATGTTACTGGAAATATATATTCTTGGCATACATTTCCAACGTTCTATGTTTATCCCTACCAGAAAACCTTTGTTACAATGAAGCAGCACATGAGGACTTGTGGCTGGCGGGATCAATAATAAAGCCAATAGATTCCTCACTACACTTTCTGGGACATCCGTTGGTTCTCAGATGCTTCTTGTAGGCTTCACATTGGCATCTATGTAGCCACTGGAAATCATAATGGGTTCTTTTGGTCTATCTTAATACAGTATAATATGGGTTGCATGTATTTCTTGGTTAAATTAATACAAGTCCAGAATTTTACACAATGATACTAGAATATTTAAAGATATTAATTGCAACGATAAAACAAAGTTTATAATCATATTGCATTTTAATAAGGTTCAGGTAAAATAAAGAAAGGCTTGTAGCTGATTGTTTGGCTGAAAGATAGTATTTAGAAATATACATATCTGATTCTTCTGATTGATTTTTTTTGTTATATCTTGTAGATTAAAAGTGTATATCATTTTGCTTAATCAGAGATCTTATCACAAGATGTTTCAAAGATGTACATTTTTAATTTTAACATTCCAAATAAGATAACTGAATGTATGTGTTGAGAAAGGCATTTCATGGAGGATAAGTGTGCTGTTTGGATAAGAAGCAAAAGTGAAGGGAACAAGTTGGCCAAGAAATTAAATATGGTATTAGTCTGTTTGGCAGACTCTTTTTATTGACCCCAAATTCTAGCACACTTAGGCAAAACTGCCATTGCTAATATATGACAATGCTTCTATTTAAACTCATATAAATTTCACTAGTAGCTTCATTTGAAATATTGATATGCTTGCTTCAATTGAATCACATGACCTTTTCATATTGCTGCCTTGCAACTTTTTCACCTTGCTCAGTAAAACTGTGAGATACCTACGTAGGTAAAACCTTTGAGTTCCATTGGAAAATTACTTGCCAAGCTTTAAGCATATATTTAATCACTTCTTAGATTTAAAATAAATTATGAAAAGACTTGTGAATTTTTGCTTTTTCATAATTCCTTCTAGAAGTTTTATTGATCTTATGTTCTCATCCTTGAAATATCTGAGGCCCACTCACTTTAAACTTTCCAATCATAATCCTGACTTTTTTTTTGAACTATATACTGAAAAATGTAACCTACACTGAATATTTCTCTCAATTTGTCCTACTACAGGTTTACTTTTCTTTCCCAAAGCACTATTTAACAATCTGCTCTCCATTCTTGTTGGGCTTCTAAAAAAGTGGGGCTGCTAAAACAAAATTGGTTGCTAAATCTCAGAGTCTTACTACAGTATTTTACTTTTTTCCTAGGGTTTGTTTAACCCACCTTCCAAACTTTTTAAAATGAAAATTATGCTCTTTAAAATACTTGATATAATAGAAATGCAAGGTCAGAAAATAAATAGAAAAGCACAAGATTTAAATATTTTTAGCAAAAAAGCAATGATTGATATAAAGTAGGATTATATGAGGAAACAGAAATGGAAGAGATTGGCAATTTTCACCACTTGATAATCCAAATGAAAATAGCCTGTATTCAATTGATGAGGTTCAACTTCTGATGTGAACTTATATTTTCCTTTTACCCATCAGCTTCTTCAACATTTCTCTCTGCCAAGAATGAGAATTGCCCTTTTTGTTGAAGCTATAATCCCTCAAATATTTTGTCTACTTTCTTGATAAACATTGCAGTTCTTCATCTGCAAGAAGTTCTTCAAGAAATATTTGGTGTTGCTGTAACAAAATAGCAAAAATAATTGCTTCCATTTCACACTTCAAAGCCAGAATCTTACCTGGTGTCAATGAAAGCAATGTACACAGACAAACCAGGTTCAAAGGCACACAAAATATAAAATTATCATAGGTTCTATTAAGCTAATGAGACAAATATGGTTTATATTTATTATCAGAAATATTATAATTGTGGTTGCCTCTAGACAGCATTTGCAATCCCTAATTCAAAGTTTAAAATGAATGAAATGTCATAAGATAAGCCATGTTTCAAGTACATATCATTCAGTAGTTTTGCTTGGAATTTATTGCCTGAGAGTAGCAAGACAACGTGAGTTTTCCAGTGATTTCTTTAAAAAAATAAATAAAAGGAAACTCCACACAATCATTTGAGATAATGCAATAATTCTTGAGAGACACTGTTTGATCCCTTTTCATAAACATGATCCCTTTTCAGACTTGATACAAATCACTAGTTGGTGTTTATGATAGCAGCAAGGTTTGTTTGTTTGTTTTTTAAAAAGAGTTGGGCAATGGATTAAGAGTGCAAATTTGAAAAGTTTAGATTAATTATAAACCAATTTAGTTGTAAATCTTTTAGATTATAATTTAATATAAATTTTAAACCCTTCATCCACATATTTTCCCATTGTTCAAGCATCACATTATATCCAAAATTCCTTGCCTAGTATTTTTTGATTTAACTTGGTCTCAAATTGTTCCAGGTGAAACTATGGTTGAATCTTTCCATTTGTTGTCATATTAAGGAATTTTCATTGTGTCTTCTGACTGCTACTCGGTGTTTTATTTATTTAATTTTATTTGTCAATTGCTTACAAGATAGGTAGGTTTTCTTTTCCATGGGGCCAACCTAAACAATTTCCTAACACATCTAAATAGCACACACCCCAAAATCAAGTTCACCATGGAAACGGAAACAAACAAACAACTACCATTCCTAGATGTACTAATCTACAAAAAAACAGATGGCATACTAGGACACACCATATACCAGAAGAAAACACACACCAACTGCTACCTCAACACCCAATCCCACCACCACCCAGCACAGATAAACTCCATGGCCAAAACACTAATCACCAGAACCAAACACCTGGCAGACAAGACACACATAAAGACTGAACTATGCACCCTGACTAAAGTACTGGCAGCTAATGGCTTCCACAAAAGCAAAATCACCAGCTTGATCCACAAAAACACACTGAGACATAAT
>NW_020769309.1:47298716-47337026 GCF_900518735.1 Pseudonaja textilis
TGTGTGTGTGTGTGTGTGTGTGTGTGTGTGTGTGTGTGTGTGTGTGTTTGTGTTATGTCTCACCTGTATCCACAGGTGAGAATACAGAGTTCAAAATATGCAAACAAGAACAAAACCAGACTCAAAAGAGTTAACAGTACTGTTTTCCAGTCCTTGGAAGTCTTCCCGGAATCTGTCTGGCAATTCAGAATTGTTCATAAATCACAACGGCCTCTTCAAACGTATCCTTTTGAATCCACAAAGCACTTTGCTCCAAGCAAAGATTGAGAGTCAACACGCCTCCTTAAATCCCCTGGATGGGCGTGTCTATCTCTCTAATCAATGTCTGGCTTGACGCCTCCTTTCAGGTTGTGATTGATGTTTCAATCTTCTCCTAGTTCTAGCATCAAGCCAACATCTGTCAGTGTCCTCCTCGCTAGAAAACCTCTGGCTCATTTTGTAGATTAGCTGTTTGCATGAACGAAGTCAAAGGTTCTGGAGAGGATTGTCTCTCTGACAATCTCTCATCCTCCTGGCTCACATCTGTGTCCTCTGATAATTCAGACTCCACATTCACAGCAGTCTCAAACCTTCCATCTTCAGAGGTATCAGAGTCAAAACTCCCAGCAGGGTCAATCCTTCCAGTCACAACATAATACACACACACACACACACACACACACACACATTCCACTTATTACTTATATGAAATTTCAAAAACCAGATGGAACTTTATGCTTAAAATAATAAATAATCCAAAAGAACATAGAAGTCACAGTCTTATTTCTTCTGCATGACACAAGAGAGGAAGCGTGAAATTTCTTTTTTTATGCAAGCTAAGGGGTCCCAAAATGAATCACTAATGCCATGCTTTCAATAGTTGTGGCATGCATGTCAACTACAATACAGAGATTCTAATTCTATTATTTTTCTGGAATAAAAAAAAGTTAATTTTGAAATTTTCAATCTTACATTGTGTAAAGAGGCTCTTATTCTAGGAGAGGTTTTCCATACAAAGATGACACCCATTTGTGAACTAAATTGGTAGCCTGCTTGTCTGTTTGGACTGAATATTCAGAGCAACCTGGAAGTAAAAGTACAATAAAATTGAACATGTAAAAAACAACAACAATGACAACAACAACAATGAAAATGCAAATTATAAAACTGCGGTTTTGATAGACCTGGCTACAGAGAAGTATCTGAAGTGGTTTTCTAAAAGCAAAAAGTATGCATTGTGAGGAAGGCCATTCCAGAGTAGAAGGATATGGGAGAAAGATCTTTTCAACAACTTCAAATCAGTAAGTTGGATGCAGAAAGAGTATGGGAAAATGTCCTTGAAGTGGCTTGGCCCTAGCATATCATAACTGAATCACATTTCTTCACTATCTTGCCCAGAATTTGCCTCATTACATGAAGGGAAAATATATTTTTTATTGTACTTTCAGCTTTCCATGGACCATTGACTTTTGAAAGTGATTGGAAGTGGTTAGTTGCTGCGGCCTGGCAACAACTGTGTATGCATTTTACAAATGATATTTCCATTCAGAATCCAGATCAACAGTTTCAGGCCCATTTGCTCTCCTGCATTATGTTAGTTTTGCATTTCACTGGAAAGTAAGAATTGCCTGCATTACCTGAAACAGCAAACTAAGAAATATGGCATCAGCAATTTGAGGGGGAATTGTAGAATTTAATAATACTAACTCATTTTGCATTTCTACTTAGCCTTTTGGTGCAATATGCTTAACACTAAAAATGGTAACACTTTAAAAGTTGAGTATTAGCATTGCAGTTTCTTGAGTGGTAGGTAGAAATTATCTCTTTTTTTCCATGTAGAAAATTAAAGCTAAATGACTTTCATTCATAATGCCTGGCACTGAACCTTCCAGGGTGGACACCAACAGTCAAAGTAGGAGACAAATGACCAAAAAGACATAATGCAGGAAACCATTTCTGGGTCAAGCTACAATTAATAGATCAGAAGTCTCAGTTTTCCTTGATGTCTTTTTTCTCTCTCCAAAGGATCATTTCCATTTGCTTTTAGAACTAAATAATTAACCAAAGAATAACTCCATTCAACTGAATGTAAGAATAATTTTTAAAAATCTGGTATATTAAGAAACACATTTGCTGCTCAGAGACAACTTTTACCAATCAGTTAAAAAGAATGTAATAGTGGCTTCCTCCTTTGCTGTCCCAACTGGTGCACTATTTCTATTGATGGCCATGATCAATGTTGTCATAGCTTGTATTGGAGCCAGTAAAAAGGATATTATAGAACAGGGGTGTCAAATTCATGGCATCACAGAGCTATCATGTGACTTTTCCCCCCTTGGCCCCCTTTCCCCGTGGCATGGCCAGCATGTGATGCATCTGGCCCATGGGCCAGGAGTTTGACAGCCCTGTTATAGAATCAGGATTGCAGCTGTGATGGTGATAATGATGGTAATGATGATGATATTTTTAACCTTCCTATGCACTCAAAGTGATGGACATACCTAACACTCCTTTCTTTTGTTTTCCTAACAAAAGCAATGCTGTGAGATTGAGGTTGGCATGAAACAGTGACTAGCCCTAAGTCACACAACTGGTGGTGGCTGCTGCTGGTGATGATGATGAAGATAACAAATATAATAATAATAGTGATTACAATAATCACTGGTTGGAACCTTTTTAAAATTCCTTCTAAATACTTCCTGTTGCACACAAATGGACATACTTGCAGTTTTACAAAACTGTAGAGCTAAAAGGATGACATAATTCATCACTCATTGGGTGAGAAATTGAGAATTTATGACCAAAACAACTGATGACAATAAAAAAAGTGCTTTCCAAGTCTGGATAAATTACCCCAAATTAGGTCAGTGGCTTTTCTTTGGGTAATGGCATTCCCATTCCCCAATCACAATTTCAGATAAGTGGTTTTAGGTAATGAAGGAAAGGGTTTAGGAAATACTGCAGTAAAGTGCTTTAGAAGAAAATTTCCGATGAATAGATCTCTTGAGCCTTTATTAAAGTATTTATTTGCCTCCAAACAATACTATTAAATCACTAAAAAAGCAGCAAAAATGCAGCCCTGCCTCCTCAGACAGTTAAAATCCTAAAACAAAAATGTTACTTAAAATGTCTGCCTGATTTTTTTATCATTTAAATCATCCCAAAATGGAGTGTAATGGCATGGATTGGGGGAAATCCTGTCCATATCTGCAGTTGATCTTGGTTTCCAGCAATAATTTCATTTCCATCCTCCATGTTTACCAAACAAACTCTTTTTCCTGAGCTCCTTAATTAATCTGAACAGTAGGTCAGATGCTTTAATTAATTTGCTAGAAAAAGTTAATGAAATATTAAGGTGAAGCAATTGTTGAGAAGATCAAAGAAAACAAGAGAAGTAGTGACTGCAGGGATTCTTATTCCATGAAGGACAAATTCCAGGATCTGTGTGATTTAACAGATATAATTAGTTTATGAGGTTTAGAAAGCATATTTAGCTTGGTTCATTTGTTTATTTTTTTACATGAATAATGACCAGAATCAATAAAACAATGATTTTTCTTGCCTCTAGCTTGAGGAGGCAAGGTACAGGGAAAGAGATACTGAAATGATCAGTTATCATTTTTTCCTCTATGCAGGAGCCCTTGATTTATACACTAAACTAAATCAACAAAAGAATTTCAGACACAATATGGAAGAATAAGCAAATGAGCAAAATATCATAAGGAAGAGCCCCCCTCCCCAAAAAACACAATCCCATGGCATATTTTCCCAAATTCAATAGGGAAGGGTAAGAATACATATTCCCAATTCATTAATAAGGAGACACATCAGAAAATATTAGTAAGTCCAGATAAATTTTGCAAATAAATCTAGCATGAGTGGGCAATATATCTACTAACCATCTCATTTGCATCTTGCTGTTTCATATAATGAATTATGAGTTAGGATTAGGTTTAGGTTGAATTAGATTATATAAGTTAGGCTACAGCAGAGGTGATGTTCACCAGGTTCTGACCAGTTCTGGAGAACTGGTAGCAGAAATATTGCCTAGTCCAGAGAACCAGCAAATACCACCTCTGACTGGAGATTTTACAGTATCCTTCCCCTGCCATGCCCACCAAGCCATGCCCACAGAACTGGTAGTAAAAAAATGTGAATTCCACCACTGGGCTATAGCATATTCTTTTCATGTTTTTTCCTCTTTTAAATCAGATGCTATCTATCCATTAGTTTCCTTAAGTTGGAAATTGTTCTCTTTGGAAATGGTAGGCATATGCTGAAAATTACATTGTGGAAAATTGTTGAATTTGTTCTTCAGTTTTTGACTTAGAAATGGCATAATAGCAGTTTTGATCTATTCCACAGTCAGATCCAGGCTACATCTTTGCTATTATATATAAAGGCCATAAATATGAATTCCATAATTTAGAAAGATATTTTTTTTTAAACGTTTGGATGAATGTTATTTTTTTCCAAGAATGTGCAAAATGGAAATTGTAGTTTTATTAATATAACGAGGTATTTTGCTGGTTTTAGAGGCTGTGTTAAAAGATAAAAATCTGTCTAGGGAAAAAAAGAAATGATAATTTGATCAAAATAACAAAATAGAAACTCATAAAATAGAAATTTTCATAACTTTCTATAATTACAAGTTGGCCATAACTATAAGATTTCAGAGAGCTTGGGGACTATAGACCTAACTATTCAGTGACAGTAGGAAAGGGATATCAAAATATTCAAAATGAGATATTACTTCAACTTAATGGAAATTGTTTGAATAATAAAGAACAAACTAATTCTTTATCGCAACAACAATAAAATAGCACAGCCAGCATTCACTTTCCTGAACTCAACTATCACTATTTATCAGGAATGTGTATATGATGGGTAAGGGATAAAATGGGATGAAGAGATTTCTGGACAGAGAATTAGTAAGTGGTTGTTATGCACAAGTATGAAATGAAATTATACTTAACCACTCAATTTTATACCTTGTTTCTTTAGAGGTTTGAAACTCAAAGTTGAATAGTATCAGTGATAAAATACTTGTGACTTTTTGACACCTATTGTACCTAATTTGCTATGAATTGCATCAGGCCTTGGTCCTACTTTTTAAATGCAATCAATTATCCATTGGTTGCATTTAAAAAGTCATCTCCCCAATGAACAAATATTACATTGGAAGAAATATTTCCTTAATAGCAAGCCAATGATGAAAGGTGCCTAGGTTATATCTTGTCAAAGTTTCACTGTCCTTTTTTAAAAATCCAAACTCCATTTTATTTTGTTATGAAATATAAGAAAGTATATTGAGGGTTCTCAGGTGGTTTCTCTTCCAGAGACTTAGGTGCATTTAACAAGATTGCTCCAGCACATTCAATTCAAGTATTTTCTGGGTCATTCTGAAGTTCTATTTCTACCTCAATTGTAAGAAGATTCCTAGGCCACAGTTAAAGAAAAACTTTGAAAATCACAAAGTGTACAGCAGGGACTTTGTCAGCTCAGTTAATATCTTTATGATATATTTTATGCAGAAAGAATCATAAAAAATCTGAATGCTCATTGTGCAAGGCTCCATTGTTCTCTAATAAAAGCATTTCCCCCACTTTTAAGTGTACACAGCTGTCATATGAAGCTTATTTTTCCCCCTTGAAGACTGTTTAATGTGTTTTGTAGACCAACACGTAATAGTGAGAAATTGCCCCTGAATTATTCACATGACAGCTGGAGATGCAGCTGTTAAAGCAGCTCTTTAGAAAGGAAAATAAATTAAACAGGGAGGGGTAAAAATAACAAACTGATGGGGAAGAAGAGAAAAAAAAATCAAAAGACCTTCTGTGAGCTACAGAAGCATGTCTAGTGGAAATGTGTCAAGCAGGGTGTTTGGGGCAGACAAAGCATTGCCAGCTTTTCTCTAATCCTTTTCTTGTGACTTTAGTCACCATGTAGCTCAAGTGAAGAATGAAAAGTGCAAAACAATTTCTGCAGCTGTGTATCAGGCTGCATTTGCCTGATGAGGTCCCTCAGTCTCAAAAGCTGAGAGATCTCAAAAAGGTGGCAATATTTACAAATCAACTGGCAAAACATAATGTTTAACAGTTGCATTACCACACACACCCTGCAAAAACACTAAAAGGATAAAAATATTCAGTTGAGAGATTTTTTTTCTGAAAACATTTTTTTTTCTTACACACCATAATAAAATGGTATTGAAGCTCTACATAGCCTGTGTTTTTCATTGTGTGGAATTTTTCATAGCAATGTGTGCATATATATCTGGGGAGCATAACTGTATAGGAGGAAAAAATAGCTGTAGATACTGCCAAAATAATATACAATTTAGTGTCCCGGGAATAGATTCTGACAGAACACAGCCTAATTATTGTTATTTATTATCAACCAGAAAGCTTGAATTAAAATTTAAATACTAAAATGAGAGCTGCAACTAACTCAGTTGAAGATGAGCAAGTCTTTCTAAGGAGTCAGGCAAATTAATCCCTCTTCATTGCTCAAAACTAACAATTTCTTCAGCAGTGGAACTGACAGTGCATACATCTACATTTTTGTATGAGGCTTTTTAGTTGGAATTTTTGTTGAACTGGCTTGTGGAGTAGAAAAAAAGACTTCTAATAACAACTCTCAGACTGTTAATAAGGAATAAAGATTTAGTTTCCAATATGATCAATTTCAGTGTATATGGAAATACACCACGCCATCTTGTTGCTGTTTTTATCCTAGGGATGGATCTTAATAATTAGTGGTGAGATATTCACTAATGATATTGTATTGCAATAAGTGATCATTGTACTAAAATGGAAAACTGCTAACATCACATGTGTTCAGAAACATATTTTGCACAATGAAATGAAGAAGAAGAATAAGCTCACAGTAATGCAAGCAATTAAAGAACATCATAAAGTCTAGTCTAAATAGTGGAAGCTAGAGTCATCAACTTGTAAGCAATATACTTCATGAATAGTCAACTGAACTCAATAGACCTTGATAATCTTGACTGGAAAGACATAAAACTGAGGGTCAGGATTAATGTGCTACACCAGTGGTCCCCAACCTTTTTTGTACCAGGGACCAGTTTCATGCAGAAACACTTTTCAAGGACTGGGGGAGGGGAGACGACACTTTTTCAAGGGGGGGGCGGGAGGAGTCTGAGTTTGGTGGTTTGCTTGCAGACGTTTCATTACCTGACTAGATAACATCTGATGTTGTTACCTAGTCGGGTAATAAAACGTCTGCCAGCAAACCACCAAGTTCAGGGAGCGCCAATGCCTCCTCATTGCAACCCTGAGTGACAGATATTCTCTTCTATTGGGACATTTAAAATGGAGGGTTTCAGCTGCAGATTATTATTCTCAGCCAAAGCTACTCCAAAACAACCAGAAACGAAGGCAGGCAGGCAGGCAGAACGGAGCACTGGATTGAACCACAGGCGGTGGAGTGGGGGCAAACGGGTGCTTTGGAGGAGCTGCGCTGACAGGAAAAGCCACCCTGCCAGCTTCTTTGAAGCAGTTTCTTCCTGGGCTGGTGGAGGAGTGAGTGAGTGACTGAAAGAGGAACGAGGCGGGAGGAAACCAAAGCCGCTGAGCCAAAGAGCAGGACAGGCTTTGGTTGCTTCCTCCCTTCCCTTCTTTCATTTGTGTCCTTGATCCCTGATCCCAGCAGCATTCACCGAAGGCGAAGAAAGCCGCCATTTTTATTTTATTTTTATTTTCTTTGCGGCCCGGTACCAAATGATCCACAGACCGGCACTGGTCCGCGGCCCGGTGGTTGGGGACCCCTGTTGTACAGCAAGAAAAACAAAACAAGGATGTATGATTATACCAAGACAGGTGAAGAAATTTCATTGAATAGCCTGTTTCAGAAAAGAAGGACTATTTGCAAGGAGGAATCTAGACATTACTATAAATTAATGGGAAACCAAAATGCTGTATGGAAATTTTTTAAAAAGATACTGAAGGAAAATCAAATAACACCAGGATGTGGCAGTGGCTTGAGAATGGTACATTAAAAATGGAAACAGAAAGAATGTTTTTAGTTACCCAAGAACAAGTTCTATGTACATTTTTTTTACTTATACTATTTTTATACAAGTGCAGGGTCTGCTTTTTTGTTATTGTTATTTTGTTATTTTTTGTTTGGATCAGGAACTATGTTGATTGAGACAGGAATTGTTGCTATAGCCTGATATCATGGGATGAGAGAGACTGACTGGCCCAATGTTATCCAGACACTTTCAAGCCTAAGGTGGGATTAGAACTCACAGTCTCTAAGCTTCTAGCCTGGTGCCTTAATTACTGGATCAAACTGGTTCTCCTCTATGCATAAATATAATCAAGGCAAAATTAGGAAAGACCAGTAAATTATTCATATTTATGTGAAAATCATGGATTCGTAGTCAATACAGTTTATTGTAAACATAGTGATATTTTATGATATCACAGATATCATAAAAATGACAAAAATTAATTAACACATGGAGCAACATACTAGACTTTATTATCACTACAATATGTTTTATTGAAAGAAGTCACAATGAAACAAGAGCAATATCACAATGATTTAGGATGAATTTGGAATGTATTTATTTATTGATTTGATTTGTCAATCGCTTACAAGATAATAGGTATAAGTATATACATAGTTATGAATACATGAAATGGGTACATATAAGAAAAATAAAAGAAACAATAGGACAGGGACGGTAGGCATGTTGGTGCACTTATGCACTTTCTAAATCCAGGACAAATTACAATAGCAGAGCTTCAAACAACATCACTTTGAGGTATTTCATACATAGGTGCCACTTTTACCATTCCAAAGCTCTTGTGTACAGCTCAAATTATGAAGAAGAAAACTAGACACCAACATCTGTAATACATGATTATCTGGAATAATATAATGAAAATGAATACAGAGCACTGAAGTTTGGTTTGTGCATAAATAAAATTCAAAATAACAAAAGAAAACTGAGAAACCATCTAGAAGCTAATATCTGGATGAAGAGAAGCAACTTGTCAAAAGTGTAGTATTGAAGAGACATGATGCACCTCCACAGAAAGAGATCTCATAGTGAGAAGGAGTAATGGAACAAATCCACAGTGATGGTTATTGCAATGCCCTAAGAAATTGTATGTCATTCACGCTGTATGCAGGATCACAAGGATCATAAAATCTACACAAGGGCAAACAGCAAATATATTAAGTCTGGCAAAAACAGAGAAGTACTGTGCTTGTCTACTGCTTCCTTTTTCATTGGCCTCATGTTCTTCTGTGTGCATCAACTTTTCTGGGTTGGGCAGTGCTTAAATGGTTTTCTTTAAAAAATAATTAAAATGAAATTTTAAGACTTTTTTCAGATGTTGCATTAATACTTAGACATAGGGAATAGCCAACATCTCATTAATTAGGAAGCACAAAAAGACTTAGGTATACAAGGAAATGAGAAAAACACTTTCTCTGCATAATTAGGGATGATTTTTTTAAAAAAAATTTTGGTTTTTAAAAACAAACATAAACAAACAAAACATAAAAACATCAAGCTATCTTCCATAGGTGTACATACAGTGTGCCGGTTGGTTTACAAATTGTTTTGTGCTTCCATTTCAAAGTCTTCAATTACAGTTACATTACATATAATCTCATATTGTCAATCAAAAATTAAATACCTTAGTATCATTATTAATCAGTCATTTGACTATACTTTTATTCATTCATGTTTTACAAGATAATCATAATTTACTTGGTTTATTTTATAACAGTTCATATTATCATCCCAAATCTATCCTAAAATCATTCTGTAGATATAATAAGAAAGAAGTACATCTTTATATATTTATTATTTTCTAAAAGTCTACATATTTCATTACTGTGTTTTATTGTCTAACCATTGATAGAATAGATCCCAAATTTTATAAAATTGTTTATCCTCTTGTTCTCTAATTTCAAATTTCAATCTACTCATTTCAGCACATTCCAATATTTTCTTAATGATTTCCTCCTGTGATGGTGTTTTCTCATTTTTCCGGTTTTTGGCAAATACAATCAGATATTTTAAGTCTTTGCTATATATTTCAGGTAAAATTCCCAATAAAAATATTTCTGGTTTCAAATCTATATGTTTTTTTGTCATTTTTTCCAACCACATGTGGATTTTAGTCCAGTATTTTTTAGCATCCGCACAAGTCCACCACATATGGTAATATGAGCCAGGTGTCTGATGACATTTCCAACATTTTTCAGATTTATTCTTGAACATTCTTGCTATTCTTGTCGGGGGAAAATGCTACCTGTAAAACATCTTATACAAATTTTCTTTGTATGCTGTTGACATTGTCATTTTATAATTGTGAGACCACAATTTTTGCCATTTCTCTAAATCAATCCCATATGCAAAATTCTTCCCCCAAGCAATCATAGTTTCTTTAACTTGTTCTTCTTCTAATTTAATTTCTAATAAATATCCATACAATTTTTAAATCACTTTTTCATCAGTACCTGTCAAAATCTTATCTAAATCAGTCAATTTATCATAGAAACCTTCCATTTTAGAATCTTTATCATACCTTGAATGTATTTGCGCATATGAAAACCAATTCATCTTTATACCTTGTTCCTCTAGATTTTGTATAGATTTGAGTTCACCCTGTTCATTCAATATTTCACCATATCTAACTGTTTGTTCCTTTTTGTATATTATAGGATAAGAAAATGCTTCAATAGTCGATAACCAGACTGGAATTTTCAAATAACATTGTCTTTTAATCTTCTCCCAGTTTAACCACAGAGACTCCCGTATATAATGTCTTCTAAAATACCCCTGTGTTTTAGTTCCTTTACACCATAAAAAAGCATGCCACCCCAACAACAGATCATGTCCTTCTAATGTCAAACAATCTAGTATTTCTTAGTGTTATCCATTCCTTAACCCATATCAGATTTGTAGCTTGATAGTACAACTCCCAATTAACTTTATTCTCGCTTTCTTACCTTGCCATATATATTTCAACACAATTTTATTTAAATCTTCAAAGTAGTCTTTTCCAAGCCTAATTGGAATTGTTTGAAACAGATATAAAATTCTGGGTAATATATTCATCTTGATTGTTGAAATTCTCCCCATTAGTGACAGTTGTAAACTTTCCCACCTTGCCAGATCTGGTGCTAACCGCTGTTTAAGTTTGATATAATTATTCTCTTTTAATGTACTACATCTTGCTTTCAAACATATCCCCAAGTACTTAATCTTATTCGTGACCTGAATTTTCAATAGGTCTGCCAGTTCTTCCCTTTGTCTTAATAGCATATTCTTTGTCTTATCTTTATTTATTTTCAAAACCAGCCACCTTTCCATATGTCTCTATCTTTTCTATCAATTTTGGTGCTGTTTCTAGAGGGTCTTCTAAGATGAAAACCAGATCATCTGCAAATGCTTGCAGCTTAAATTCTTCCTTTTTGCTTTTCATTCCTTTTATATTCTTTTCATCTCTAATATTTCTGTTTAGCACTTCCAAAGTTAACACAAACAACAAAGGTGATCATGGGCACCCTTGTCTTGTTCCTTTTCTTATATTGATAGAGTCTGTCAGTTCTCCCTCTATCATTACCTTTGCCATTTGCTTATAGTATATAGCTTCTATTGCTTGAATAAATTTTCTAGCAAAGCCCATCTGTTCCAACAGTAATAACATGAATTACCAATTCACATTATCAAATGCCTTCTGTACATCTAGAAATATCAGAGCCATTTGTTTTTCTGGATGTGCCTCGTAGTATTCCAAGATGTCCAAGATTACTCTCATATTATCTTTAATTTGTCTCTTTGGCAGAAATCCATTTTGATCAGGATGAATAAAATTATTTAGATATTTTTTAAGTCTTTCTGCCAATATTGAAGCAAAGATTTTATAATCTGTATTTAGTAGAGAAATAGGTCTATAGTTCTTAATTTGTAATGGATCGCCTCCTCTTTTGGAATAAGTATAATATAGGCTTCTGACCATGATCTTTTAATATAGGCTTCTGACCATATCTTCTTCTTTAACATAACTTCATTCATAACTTCTAGCAATGGAAGATTCAACGATTCATGTAATGTTTTGTAAAATTCTGCCGGAAGTCCATCTGGGCCTGGTGCCTTTCCATTGTTTTGCTTCTTGAGTGTTTCAGTTAACTCCATCATTGTTATGTTGCTTTCTAACATTTTTTCAGTCTCTTTAGGTATCTGAGGTAAATTAGCATTCTGTAAATACTGTTTAACTCTTTCCTCATCAATATTCTCTTGCATATATAGTTTCCCATAGAAGTCTCAAATGATTTCCTTCTTCTCTTTACTACCATAGCAAACTTGGCCTTGGTCATCTATTAATTGCAATTTTTTCCTTGATTCTTTCTCCTTTCTCAATTTGTATGCTAACCATCTACCTGGTTTGTTTGCATTTTCAAAGTAGTTCTGTTTAGCACCTCTAATTTTCTGTGATAATTCTTTTTCTATTTGACCCATTTTGTGTTTAATTATATCCATTTTTAGCTTGATGTCCTTTTTCTGTGGCATTTTCTGTAGCTCTTTTGCAAGTCTTTTATGCTCATCCTCTAGGGCCTTAGAGGCTAGCCTTTTCATAGTATTCCTTTTCCTTGTATAGTCTATTATCAAGCCTCTAACATATGCCTTCATTGCATACCATACATTCTGAATTGATGTATCTCCTTTTTTGTTTTCTCTAAAGAAAAAAGCCAATTTTTTCTCCATCCACTGTGTGAAGTCTTTTTCCTTTAAAATAGTATTATTTAACGTCCGTCTAAATCTTTTTGTCCTTTCCATTTAATTGTCATTGGATTGTGATCTGCCCAAGTACTTGTTTCAATATTTATTTCTTGAATGTTAGATATTAATTCTGTTGACATCCATATCATATCTATTCTGGACCATGATAAGTGTCTATTTGAATAGAAGGTGTATTGTTTAGTTTTAGCATTTCTTTCTCTTCATGTATCTTTTAAGTTTATTTCATCTACCATTTTAAAAAAAGATTTAGGGAGAGTCTTTCTGTTTTGCTTTATTGTTTTCTATGCTGTATAGTCCAATTTATTGTCTACAATTCCATTAAAATCTCCCATCATAACTATATTAGCATAGTCCAGTTCAATTATTTCCATATGTAATTTTTTGTAGAATTCTTCTTGTTTGTCATTCGGAGCATAAATTGCAATCAGGAGTGTTTTCATATTATTGTCCATTATTTCCACCATTAGTATTCTTCCATCATCATCAGTATAGATCAATTTTGCTGGGGTGGTCTCTTTAATATATAAAACCACTCCTCTTTTCTTAAATTAGGTCAAGGAAGTAATTATTTTCCCTAATTTTTGCTGTACCAACAATTGTTCATATTGTTTTTTAATATGTACTTCTTGGAGACAAATTATATCAAATTTTAATTTCTCTAATTTATGAAAGGTTTTCCTTCTTTTAATGGCTGAGTTAAGTCCATTTATATTAATTGTAATCAGTTTTTTCTCTTCCATGGTTATATTCTGTAGTTAGGTTTAGCAGCTCTCGTAGATCTTGGTTCACATTGTTCTTTGGCTTCCACCTTTCCACCTACTGCACCTTCTTCTTTTTCAATCGCCATTTGGTAGTCCTCTTGGAATTCAATTAGTGACATTTCTTTTTCTGCCTCTTCCTCTTTCCCTCCAAAAAATTCTGTATAAAATAATTCTGCTTTCTCAATTGAGTCAATTCTATGTCTCTGTTCTTGCCATGTGGACATTAAACCTTCTGGAATCAGCTATCTATAATTCACCTCTTTTTTAAGTAGCATTTTAGTCAGGAATTGGTATTCTCTTCTCATCTCTCTCACTCTTCTGGGTATTTGTTTCAAGACCACAAACTCCTTGTCTTTGTATTTCAATGTTTTCTCTTTTGCCACTTGCAATATTTGCGTTTTAATGGCTTTTTTTGTAAATCTAATGTGAACTTCTCTTGGTAAGCTATTTCTCATCGCATATCTTGCAAAAACTCGATAAACCTCATCTATTCCATCCATCATCTTCTCTTGAGTTATTTCCAAAGCTTCAGCCAGTATTTCTATCATTATCTCAGCTAGGTTTTGTCCTTTTTCTTCCTCTACATTTTGGAATCTAAGATAGAATTATGATCTATCCATCTCTCATCTCAACATACCACTTTTATCTTGTTCAAACACCATTAATCTATTATCAATATCTCCAATCTTCTTGTCTCTTTGTTTATCTTCTTCAATTTTTTGGAATCTCTCATCATACTTCAACATCATTTGTTGGATGTTCTTCACTTTTTCATTGGTTTTCCCTGTTCTTTGTTCAATGTTCTCTGATCTTTGTTCGATGTTCTCTATTCTCTTTTTAATATTCTCTGATCTTGCTTGAATATTTTGAATTCCTTGCATAATCATCTGCAGAGTCACTTTTTCTTTTTCTTGCTTTAACATTGTCTGTATTGAACATTGTCCTCCAGATGGTGGAGAGGAAGAATTAGAAGTTGAAGAACCAGGAGCTATAAATTTCCTACTCATTTTAAGCAATTCAAAATCTTCAGGTTCTTCTAAACCTTAATCCAATTGTGAAGTAACCAATTATAGTTCAAAATCAAAATAGTGGAAAAAAGAAGCCCAATAATAATAATAAAAAAAGGGAGGACAAAATTTCTTCAGGTTCTTGTATACCTTAATCCAATCAATAGTTAGATAAAGAAAAAGACAAGACAAAAAAAAAAGGAAAACAAAGGAAAAGGAAAAATTATTCAGGTTCTCCAACACCTTAATCCAATTGAAAGGTCTCAAATAGAAAAGAGTGCATGAGAATAAACCAGAAAGGTAGATGAAAAAAACAAATATACCAGGAAAGGAAAAAAAAGGCTTTTAAGGCTTTCCCTTTAAAATAAAAAGCAAACATAGAGATTGGACTTCCAAAGAAAAAAAGAAAAACAAAGACAAGCTCCAACAAAGCCAAAAACCCATATAGTTATTACAAGAAAAAAAAAGATAAAATGAAATACAGTAAAGCTGGTAAGGAGGGATAGCACAACTTAGAAAAAGTAAAAAGGGCACACTGCACTTTGTTTAATTATCCAAGGCTCTTATTATAACTCTCTTCTCCAAAAACTTATCACCTTTTCCCCCTATGTTTCAACACCAGACTCCAGCTGTTGATAGAAACCCAGAAGAGCACCTGCAATAGTACTCTCCCATGCTCTCCCTCTATCTTATCAAATAGCAATGTCCTTGAAAAAGAGTTCTTTCTTTCTCAGCTTTGTTTCATCACAGGGAAATAGAATATTTTCAAGCCTCTAGTTGACAGTGTTACAAAGTTTCTTTGCTCTCACTTTCCCCCTCCTTTTCCGAACAGGATATAATAAGAATTAATAAAAAAAAGAAAAGATATTTTTTAAAAATGAAATAACTAAAGGGAGCCTCTAGCCTAAAATATTACAAAATCAAAAAGGAGAAGAAAAAAATAGATATAAATGAAAAAAAACAGTTCAGTTTCAAAATACAAGATCATATATAGAAAATCCAGCAATTAGAAAAAAACAACATTACTTTGACATTCCTGTTTAAAATTGCCGCTTAATTACTTCTGTCAAAACTTTTACAGATTCTTTCTTTTCCTTAGGGTGTCCTTTCAGATCTTAAAATTAAAAAAAAAAGTTCTCACCAAACCGGCACACTCTCTCTTTTTGCTCTTTTCCATTTTGGAGCTGTCCCAATTTCAGCAGCTTTAATGACTGCCTCTTTGCCGCTGGCAAGAAGAGCTTCTCCTGGATCTACCAGGGACTTTGTGGTATCCCTGGGATCGACAGGATGCACTCTTCACTTTAACCATCTCTTCTGGATGGTTTAGATCCAATAGGACCGTCCAGGAGCAAAGATATTGGCAGCGATCTCAGACCTCCAAGATCGCATGCCATATCATCGCGATGCCAGCTCCCCCCCCCCCCCCCCCCCCCCCCCCCCCCCCCCGCCCCCCAATTAATCTGCGCCCGCCCCCCCCCCCCCCCCCCCCCCGGGATGATATTTTTAAAGGTTTCTTGAGCTTACATCAAGCCTCACATAACTGGCAAGACAAAGAAAACAATAGCTACACAGATTTCAGCACAGTATCATTAATGCTGGTCTGGAGTAAACAAAGATTCTTGGAAACTCTCAAAGAAATTTCCAAGCCTCATTTATAATGCATAAATTAAGACAAAGTAAATACTTATAATTTTATACATACTTTTACCTAATGCAAATATTATTCAAATGCATATATATTTCTAATACATTTATATAACTATCATGTATTTTAATCTTACTGTACTCTTAAGATATTATACATTTTTTATTATAATTTCATTTCATTTTCTTTTCTTTAACAATGCATGTATTTTTGTCATTATTTCTATGTTTTGATTTTTCCCCTTTTTGTTATTATTTTAAAAGCAATAAATAAATACATAAATGAAGACAGGGTTCATTTCAATACTTTTTCTAGATCCCTCCCTAGCTGGGCTGAGCTGCTATTTATTATATGAGGTAACTTGTCAATCAACTCACTCACTCCTTTACTCTTTCTCCAATTAACCCACAACTTCTCACATCAGGTGAAGAAAGCCAGCAGCCCACACTGCTGTAAACATGGAAAGGCCTCCATCATTCTAAAGTGCAAATGGCAGGAACCTACATCCCTCTCACATCACCACACAATACAGATATATTATGGACAGCTAACTTATGGTGCCTTTTGACCCCAAACTTTTTTCATACTCCTCTTATCATTTTTGAACAACCAGGGCAATAATGGTCCATCTCAAAAGTTTCAGTCTTTTTTGATCACTCCAATAATGAAGCCTTCACTTTTATTTCTTCTTTTCTGCTGTCAGCCATTGGAAGCAAGAACTAACATCTTTGTAATTTTAGTGATTGACATGTTTGTCAAACCTGCTCATGATCTAGCTGACCTGCCTTGACAAAATGTTTGACTGTATATTTCAGGATATAATAAGCATGTGCTATGTTATATTTTTGAAGGTCAGAGTAATCACAGGTATAATACCCTAGGCTAAGCTGGAAGAGAAAAAATTGTTGGAGGAAATTGTGGTTTTTGTCCTGTCACACTTACTGATCACCACTCTCTCTCTCTCTCTCTCTCTCTCTCTCTCTTAACTTTCCATCATGCTACAAGAAAAATAGAGATAATTCTGAATGTCTGATATTTTCTTCCTTTCAAAATTGAAAAAAACTAACTTAATATAGGATTCTTCTTCATTCGCCATAACTCTAGTTGGAATCATACAGAAGATAAATGAAACCATAAAAAATGAAATGAAATGTTATAAATAGACCTAAATATAAGGACTAAAAGCACCACAAAACACTTAAACATATTTCAATCCTGTGATAACATTTGCAATATTTTGCAGTTTATTTCTAACTTTTCTTTTTTCCTATTTTCTTATTCTCACATCAACCATATTTTGAGCCCAAATAATCACAACTTAATGCTATCACAGTATGACAGACTCAAAGAGAGAGAAATTTGCTTGAAAACAAGATGGGGAAAACAGGTTGTACCTGTCAACCTCCCACCTGAGAAACTTTTGGAAATAGCCTGAAAAACAGGTTCATATTCCAATTAGTTGCCCCTTGGCAAGTTTCCCATTCTTTGGGGTTCCTAACAGCAGGAATTAATTTTCAAACATTGCAGGCTGGATAGGCTTACATATTCATTCTCTTGGCAGATTAGAGAAAAGGTAGCATCAATCACAGGTAAAATAAAAAGAGAGGAAGCAAATTCTTTGGTTATTTTATCTCAGTGCAATAGATAATCACACACCTGGAAGGAAGTTTAAAGTTATCCAGTCCAATCTTTTCCTTTCCATAATTTTCTGGAATATTAAAAATTGGCTACTAGGGTATTCGTGACAAATAGCCAACTAGTTTCCAATAAAGAAAGTTTGTCACCTGCTGATAGTTTGTTCCACTCGATAACTTGTATATGGTTAGCAATCAGAGATGCTAGTATATTTTGTGGGGGAGCGGGAAGTAAAAAAACATAGATGTGTAATGCATCTCCAAAGATAGGGCATTCAATAGTAAGAATAGCTCACCTGGATTTGAAGTCATTCTTCACCATCACAAGAAGCAACATCCTACTAGGAGAGAGGTGGAGCTGGAGCTGGCATCATGGCAGTACAGCATGCGATCTTGAAGCTCTAAGATCGCCGCTAATATCTCCATTGCAGGATGGTCCCACCAGACCTAAACCATTCCATAGAGATGGTGATTGAGGAGGGCACATCCTGTCAATCCCAGGGACATCCCAAAGTCCCTGGTAGATCCAGGAGAAGCCTTTTTCCCATGGTGGAGAGGCAGCCATTAAAGCTGCTGAAGCTGGGACAGCTCCGGAATGGAAGAAAGCTGGAAAGAAAGTGTGTCAGTTTGGTGAGATAAATTTCTACTTATTATTTTCTGGAGAGAACACCCTAAAAGACTAAAAGTTAAATTTAAAAGTGAAGATAAAAGTGGTCAATCGGCGAGATTAAGCACAATTTAAACCTGAAGTTTTTTTTCTTTTTATTGGAACTTTGGATTTTTGTAAAAACTTTTCAATTTTTAAACTGGACTGGTCTTTCCTTTTAACTTTTATTTTTTCCTTTTAAAAGAACTCTTTGTAAAAGGTTTTTTTTTTGTTTCTTCTTTTCAACAGCTTTAGACTCTTTTAATTTTTTTATTCCTGGATTAAATATTAGAGGGGAAGGGAAAGGAAAGGGAAATAAGTAGCGCTGCTACCTGGAGGCTTGGATACATTGTTTTTCTTTCTTTCTTGTTGATACACTTGGCGTTACATTAAACAACTCTGTATTTCATTGAAAAGATAGTGGGAAGAGCATGTAGATTGTTTATGCAGGTGCTCTTCTGTGGAACTACTGATAGCTGGAGTCTGGACTTGAAATTGAAAGAAAGACGATGGAAGTGAGTTTGAAAAGAGAACTGGAAATTGTGTTTTTTGATTTAGTAAAGAGCCTCGAATATTTAGTGGCAGTGCTTTTCTTACTGACAGAATTGCATTTTTTCTTTCCCTTTTTTTACTCCCCCCCCCAGTTGGATTTTTATATTTGGACTTGAGTCTTTTGATACAGGAATAAGATTACTCCCCCCCCTCCCTTTGTTCTACCTTTTTAGCAAAGGGAATATACAGATTTCTGTCTTTTAAAACTTTTTCTATTTTTTTTCATCTTTTCTCCATTTTTCTTTTTTTTTCTTTTTTTCCTTTTATTCTACATAATTGGAATCAATTGGATTGAGGTGTTCAAATGTTTGAAGATTTTTTCCCTCCCCATTTTTATTACTGTTTTTTGCTTTTTTTTTATTGGAGTGGCAGTTGGCTGCTCTTGCTTTTAATTCTCAATTTTCCTATTAAGTATTCTAAGATGAGCAGAAAGATACCAGCCTCAGCTTCTTCAATCCCGACTTCTTCCTCCTCACCATCTGGAGGACAACGATCAATACAGACGATGTTACAACAAGAGAAAGAGAAAGAAGTTACACTGCAGATGATTATGCAAGGAAGTCAAAAGATACAAGCAAAAACAGATAATATTGAAAACAGAATGGAGAATATTGAACAAAGAACTGAAAAAGATGAGAAAATATTCAACAGATGATGATGCAATACAAGGACAGAATCAAGAAAATTGAAGAACAAGATGTACAAAGAGATAAGAAGATTGGACATATGGATACCCGACTGAGTGAAATTGAAAGAGACAAGGGCAGATCTCTATGATCACTGGGATGGGAAATTGATAGATCAGAATTCTATCTTAGATTTCAAAGTATAGAAAAAGAAAAGGGTGAAAACCTTGCTGAAATGATGACAGAAATCTTGGCAGAAGCATTAGAGGTAACTAAAGAGAAGATGATGGGTGGAATGGACAAGGTTTTTCGTGTCTATACAAGATATGCGATGAGAAATAAACTGCCAAGAGAAGTTCATATGACATTTACTAAGAAAATAATTAAATCACAAATACTGCAGGTGGCAAGAGAAAAAACACTAAAGTATAAAGATAAAGAAATAGTGGTACTGAAACAGATATTGAGAAGAGTGAGAGAGATAGGAAGAGAATATTTATTCTTGACCAAAGAGTTACTTAAGAGAGGAATAAATTACAGATGGCTGATACCAGAAGGTCTCATGTTTATCTGGCAGGAACAAAGACACAGAATTGATACAGTTGAAAAAGCTGAGTTATTCTATAGGTGGTATACCCAGAGAGCAATGAGAACCAAGATCTAGAGCAACAAATCCTTCTTATGAATTCTAAAATGGATGAGAGAAAACTGATTACAATTAATATAAATGGACTTAATTCAGTTACTAAAAAAAGAAAAATATTTTATAAGTTAGAGAAATTAAAATTTGATATAATCTGCCTACAAGAAGTACATATTAAAAATCAACATGATCATATATTGAAACAACAAAAAATAGGGAAATTATTTACAGCATTGACACAGTGTAAAAAGAGAGGAGTGGTGTTATACATTAGAGATACAATCCCTGCGGAACAAATATATACAGATGATGATGGAAGGATTTTGATGGTGGAGATAATGGACAACAATCTAAAGATACTTTTAATAGCAATCTATGCTCCAAATGATAATCAAGAAGATTTTTACAGGAAATTACATAAGAAAATAATTGAACTGCACTATGCTAATATTTGTCTGATGGGAGATTTCAATGGAATAATAAATGATAAATTGGATTATAAAACACAAAAAAACAGCAAATAAAGCTAGAAAGACGTTGCCAAAATCCTTCTTTCGAATGGTAGATGAGAAAAAATTAAAAGATGCATGGAGAGAGAGAAATGCGGAAAATAAACAATATACTTTTTATTCAAATAGACATGCATCATGGTCTAGAATAGATATGATATGGATGTCAACAGAATTTCTCTCTAACACTTTGGAAGTGTTGAATAGAAATATTAGAGAGGACCAAAATATAAAAGGAATGAAAGTCAAAAAGGAGGAATTTAAATTGCAAGCCTTTGCGGATGACTTGGTTTTCATTCTGGAAGATCCTCTAGAGACAGCTTTAAAACTATTGGAAAAGATAGAGACGTACGGTGAGATGGCTGGTTTGAAAATAAATAAAGATAAAACAAAGATTCTGACAAAGAACATGTTATTAAGACAAAGAGAAGAACTGGCAGACGTATTGAAAATTCAAGTTACGAAAAAGGTTAAATATTTGGGGATATATTTGACGTCAAGATGTACTACATTGAAAGAGAATAACTATATTAAACTTAAACAGCAGATAGCATCTGATCTGAAGAAATGGGAAAACCTACAATTGTCATTGATAGGCAGAATTTCAACAATCAAGATGGATATTTTTACCCAGAATTTTATATTTGTTCCAAACAATATCAATTAGGCTTGGCAAAGATTATTTTGAAGAATTAAATAAAATTGTGTTGAAGTATATATGGCAAGGTAAGAAAGCGAGAATAAAATTAAAACTTTTATAAGATGCTAGAACTAGAGGAGGATTTGGCCTTCCTAATTGGGAGTTGTATTACTAAGCTGCAAATTTAATGTGGGCCAAAGAATGGATAACATTAAGAAAGACTAGATTGTTGACATTAGAAGGACATGATTTATTACTAGGCTGGCATGCTTTTCTGTGGTATAAGGGAACTAAATCGCAGGGCTATTTTAGAAGGCATTATATACGGGAGTCTTTATGGTTGAACTGGGAGAAAATTAAGAGACAATGTTATTTGAAAATCCCAGTTTGGTTATCAACTATTGAAGCTTTTTCTTATCCTATAACATATAAGAAGGAACAAACAGTTAGATATGGGGAAATATTGGATGAAAAGGGTGAACTTAAAACAATGCAAAATCTAGAAGAACAAGGTATAAAGATGAATTGGTTTTCATATGCTCAAATACATTCAAGGTATCTTAAAGATTCTAAAACAGAGGGATTTTGTGATAAATTGACTGACCTAGATAGGATTTTGACAGGTACTGATGAAAAAGTGATTAAAAATTTATATAGTTATTTGCTGGAAATTAAACTAGAGGAAGAACAAATTAAAGAAACGATGATTGCTTGGGGGAAGAATTTTGGATATGGGATTGATTTAGAGAAATGGCAAAAATTGTGGTCTCAAAATTACAAAATGACAATGTCAACAGCATATAAAGAAAATTTGTATAAGATGTTTTACAGATGGCATTTTCCCCCAACAAGAATAGCAAGAATGTTCAAGAATAAATCTGAAAAGTGCTGGAAATGTCATCAGATACCTGGCTCATATTACCATATGTGGTGGACTTGTGAGGATGCTAGAAAATATTGGACTAGAATTCGCATATGGTTGGAAAAAATGACAAAGAAACATATAGATTTGAAACCAGAGATTTTTTAATTGGGAATCTTACCTGATACATATAATAAGAATTTGAAGTATTTGATTGTAAATGTATTAACAGTGGCTAGGATTGTATTTGCTAAAAATTGGAAGAGTGAGAAAATACCATCAGAGGAAGAAATTATTAAGAAAATATTGGAATGCGCTGAAATGAGTAGATTGACATTTGAAATTAGAGAACAAGAAGATAAACAATTCTATGAAGTTTGGGACCTTTTCTATCAATGGCTAGATAATAAAATATAAAAATAGAATATTTAGAAACTTAGGAAATAATGAATATATATTTCTTTTTTTTTTTTTTTGATACTATCTTTATAAAATTTTATTAAGATAGACTTGGTATGACTTTATGATTTGTTATAAAATAAATTAAGTAAATTAGAGTTATCTCGTTAAAGTATGAATTAATAAAATCATAGTCAAATGATTGTTTAATAATGATATCAGGCTATATAATTGTTGATTGATAATATGAGCTATTATGTAATATAACTACAATGTAGACTATGAAATGGATACACAAAAAAAAGTGGTAAACCAACTGATACACTGTCTGTAAATTCATGAAGAAGGATGATGTTTTTATGTTTTATGTGTTTTTGTTTGTTGTTAAAGTCAATAAAACTTTTTTTTTTAAAAAAATTGCTCTATAACACACAAGACATTGAAATAGAAACAAGTACTTGGGCAGATCATAATCCAATAACACTTGTATGGAAATGACAAAAAAGGAGATCTAGATGGACTTTAAATAATACGATATTAAAGGAAAAAGATTTCAAACAGAAAATTGAGAGAGAACTGACTTTCTTTTTGAAAGAAAACACAAAAGAGGATACATCATTACAGAACCTCTGGCACACAATGAAGGCTTATACAAGAGGCTTGATAATGGACTATACAAGGAAAAGAAATACAAAACAGAGAAAAACTTTTAAAATATTGGAAGATGACTACAAGAGGCTGGAAAAAGAACTACAGAAATTTCCACAAAAAAGGACATTAAAATTAAATGGACATTACTAAACATAAAATTGGGCTAATGGAAAAAGAAGAAATTGCACAAAAAATTAAAAATGCTAAGCAGAACTATTTTGAAGATGCAAATAAACCAGGCAGATGGCTAGCATATAAATTGAGAAAGGAAAGAGATTCGAGAAGGATAAATCAATTGATAAATGAACAAGGACATGTATGCTATGGAAATGTGGAGAAGAGAAAAATTATTCAAGATTATTATGGAAAATTGTACCATCAAGAGAATGTTCAGGAAGAAAGAATTCAACAATGCCTACAGGAAGCAAATTTGCCCCATATACCCAAAGATATTGAAATAATGTTAGAAAGTAACATAACAATGATGGAATTAACAGAAGCTTTAAAAAAGCAAAACATTGGGAAAGCACCAGGTCCGGACAGTTTGCCAGTGGAATTTTATAAGACATTTCAGGAAACATTAAATCTTCACTTATTAGAAGTTATGAATGAAGTTATAACAAAGAAAAGAATACCCAAAACCTGGTAAGAAGCATATATTGCACTTGTACTGAAGGAGGACACAGACCCACAGCAAGTTAAACACTACAGACCTATATCATTATTAAATTCAGATTTAATAAAAATTTTGCTTCAGTTCTGGCAGAAAGACTGAAAAGATACTTAAACAATTTTATTTATCTTGATCAAAATGGATTTCTGCCGAAGAGACAAATTAAAGACAATATGAGAATAATTTTAGATACACTGGAATACTGTGAGGCAAATCCTGAAAAACAAATGGCTTTGATGTTTTTAGATGCACAAAAAGCTTTTGATAATGTGAATTGGTGTTTTATGCAGCTACAATTGGACCAAATGGGCTTTGCTAAAAAATTTATTCAAGCCATAGAAACTATATATTATAAACAAACTGCAAATGTTATGATAAATGGAGAGTTAACAGACTTTATAGAAAAGGGACTAGACAAGGCTGTCCACTATTGCCTCTACTGTTTGTGTTAACACTGGAAGTGCTGAATAGGAACATCAGAGAAGAAAAAGAAATAAAAGGAATGAAAATTAAAAAAGAAGAGTATAAATTACAAGCTTTTGCAGATGACCTGGTGTTCATATTAGAGGATCCATTGGAGTCAGCACCTAAACTGATAGAAAAGATAGAAGAGTATGGAAAAGTAGCAGGTTTGAAAATAAATAAAGATAAAACAAAGATTTTAACAAAGAACATGTTAGCAAATTAAAAAAAAGAATTGGAGGAAGTTTTGGGGATCCAGGTCACAAATGAGATTAAATATGTAGGGATACATATAACAGCAAGATGTAGCACACTTAAGGAGGATAATTATCTTAAACGCAAACAACAGATTGCGACAGACTTGATAAAATGGGAAAATTCACAATTATCTTTGATTGGAAGAATATCTACAATTAAGATGAATGTATTCCCTAGAATCTTATACTTATTCCAGACAATTCCAATCAGATTAGGGAAAGAATTTTTTGAAGATTTAAACAAAATAGTGCTAAAATACATCTGGCAAAGGAAGAAAGCGAGAATAAAGCTTAAATTGTTACAAGATGCAAGAATAAGAGGAGGATTTGCTTTGCCCATTTAGGAATTATACTACCAGGTGACGAGTTTAATGTGAGTAAAGGAGTGGATAACACTAAGGAATACTAGACTTTTGAATTTAGAAGAACATGACCTGCTGTTAGGGTGGCATGCCTTCCTCTGGTATAAGGGAACTAAAACGCAAGGGTATTTTAGAAGACATTATATTTGAGAAGCATTGTTTCTAAACTGGGAGAAGATAAAAAAGCAATATTATTTAAAAATTCCACTATGGTTATCTACTATTGAAGCTTTTTCCTATCCAATAATATATAAAAAGGAACAAACAGTTAGATATGGTGAGATATTGAATGAAAAGGGTGAACTTAAATCTATGCAAGCATTGGAAGAACAAGCTGTAAAAATGAATTGGTTTTCATATTTGCAAATACAATCTAGATTTGATAAAGATGTTAAAACAGAAGGTATTTATGATAAATTGGCTGATTTAGGTAAAATTTTGACAGGTACTGATAAAAAAGTAATTTAAAAACTTTATGGACATTTGCTGGAGTTTAAATTAGAGGAAGAGCAAGTAAAAGAAACAATGATTGCGTGGGGGAAAAATTTTGGATATGGGATTGATCTAGATAAATGGCAAAAATTGTGGTCTCAAAATTATAAAATGATAATGTCAACTGCATATAAAGAAAATTTGTATAAGATGTTTACCCCCAACGAGAATCACGAAGATGTTCAAGAATAAATTGGATAAATGTTGGAAATGTCATCAGATACCTGGTTCATACTACCATATGTGGTGGACATGCTCGGATGCAAAAAGATATTGGATTATAATCCACACATGGTTGGAAAAAATGAAAGAACAAAACATAGACTTTAAACCTGAGATATTTTTATTGGGAATTATACCAAAAAAATATACCATAAAGAATTGAAATATTTGATTGTAAACGTTTTAACAGCAGCTAGAGTTGTATTTGCTAAGAATTGGAAAAATGAAAAAATACCTATGCAGGAGGAAATTATTAAGAAAATCATGGACTGTGCCGAAAGGAGTAAATTGACATTTGAAATTAGAGAACAAGAAGATAAACAATTTTATATGATATGGGATTTATTTTATCAATGGTTAGATAAAAAGATATGGTAAAGAAATAGATTAGTAAACCTTATAATAAAAGTTAATAGATCAATATAGAATACAATATAAAATATATAACCATTGGATGAATGTATAAGATTAAACCATAATGAAATTTAGAATATCTCATATAAAATGATGGAAAAATAGTTTAGTCAAATGAATGTTTAATAATTGATATTACATAAGCACAAGCTAGATTGATAAGGTGAGAATTTATATAACTTTTGAGTAATGGTAAAAAAAAGGATAACACAAAAGATTGTAACCAACTGACACACTGTACATATCTAATTGAAAGAGGGTTTTATGCTTTTATGTTTTGTTTGTATGTTTGTTGTAAAAAATAAAACTTTTTTTTTAAAAAAGAAGCAACATCTTACTCATAAATCAGTTCTTACTATATGACAGCTCTTCCAATGAAAACATAAGCCCCTCCAAGTCTCAAGTCTTATTTCTATTGGAAAAAGAAAACATAACTATAAACCAAAAATATCATTAAGACATTGAGGGTAAGTGCGCTTGAGATTGTGATTTTATTTTATTTCAAAATGACCAGCTTAGTTCAGTGTAATACTTGTTTTACAGCTGTCTTTTGCAGTACTCTTTTCAAACTTGGATACTGTCCTCTTTGTAAAAAATTTACCAGTCTACCTGGACAGATTACCTATCTAGAATCTCTAATCTGTGCTCTCCAAGCAGAAATTAGGTGCCCAAACCAGCCATCTATTGAGCTGCCATGCTACCAGCCCCCACTACCACAAAGATCCTACAGGAAAAGGGCAGTATGGACAACCATGGGATCTGGCAGGGTGAGAGCTATGGACCATAAACCCAAAGCTTTTGCTGTGTCTCAGCATAACAGATACAGTGCCCTTGCTGACCTTAATAGGGACACTAAAGTGACAGGTCAAGGTAGTTGTGATAATGATAACTCAAGTAAGTCAGGGATCATGGTCCTAGAAGAAGAACTTACTTTGGAAAGGAGAAAGTGTGAATCAGGTATTACGCACCAGTCACACAAGAAGAGCAAAGCATCCAAAAAGAGAAGCCACCTTTTGGTTGGGGACTCAGTTGTAAAGTATGTAAATTTAGGAAAGGATACTGAGGTTTTGAAAGAGGTCAGGTATCTACCAGGTGCTACTGTCAGCAGAGACAAGAAACGTATTCTTAAGATAGTCAAGAATGCCAGAAAGGACTGTGATGTTGATGCTATTATACATCTTGGTACAAATGATCTATCCCAGAAGGATGTACTTTCTGTTCAGAAAGACTTCCAGAGCTTGAGGTATGAACTTAGTAATATGGACTGTAGGCTTATCTTTTCAGAGGTTCTACCAGTATACAAGGAACAAAAAGGGAAAGGGCAGCATGTAGCAGAGTTTAATGTGTGGCTAAAGGAGTGGTGTAAAAGGGAAGGCTTTGGTTTTATTAGTCATGATGTCTGCAGCTGGTCCAATGAAAACCTGTACAAAAGAGATGGTTTGCATCAAAGAAAGGGACTGAGTTACTTGGCATTAAATTCACAGATTTCCCGGATAAACATTAAAACTGAACAGCAGGGACAGAGAATTAATGGATTCAGAACATTTCTGTCCCCAGCAATCTAAAACTAAAAAGGATACCAGTGCATGCAAAATAGATGTTTGTTCAGGTAAGATTATCAACCTTGATGCCAACCAAAACCAAGCATTTAGTAGTGAGTGTCATACCATGTGCACTAATCAAACAGGTGGCAAGAAAGTAGGGACAGACAGGCACAACACAGGTTCTGTAGACAAGAAACACAGTGTCAGACATAAAGATCTCAAGTGCCTATATACAAATGCACAAAGTCTGGGGAACAAGCAGGATGAACTCGAACTACAAATACATGAAGGTAAATATGATATAGTTGGAATAACAGAAACTTGGTGGGATGAAACCTGTGACTGGAACATACTGGTAGGTGGATACAAACTATTTTTTAAAAAACAGACCCCATAAAAGAGGAGGTGGAGTTGCACTGTATGTAAAGGACCACTATATTGCTACAGAAATGCATGAAACCAAAGATGAAAACCTCCTAGAATGCATATGGGTCAATATAAAAGAAAAAAAGAATGACATGGCCATAGGTGTATATTATAGGCCACCAATCAAGCAGAAAAAATAGATGTCCTTTTTGCCAGCTAACAAACATATGCAGGAAACACACAATAGTAATGGGAGACTTCAGTTATCCTGATATCAATTGGAAAACTAATTCTGCACCAAGTGAGAAATCAAATAAGTTCCTAACCAACCTAGCTGACAACTTTGTTGTCCAAAAGGTAGAGGGTGAAACTAGAGGGACAGCCATACTGGACTTAATTCTTACAAGCAGAGAAGAAGTGATAGAGGGAGTTGAAATTGCAGGAACCGTGGGTGAGAGTGTCCATGTCATACTAGAATTCAACATAATACAAACACAAGCAATAGAACATAATGACACCAGTCTTGGATTTTAAAAGAGCTGATTTCAATAAACTCAGAGAGAACTTGGGAAAGATTCCATGGATGAAAATCCAAAAGGGGACAACAACTCAAGAATCTTGGGAAACTCAAAAAAGTATGTTTATAAAAGCCCAGACCAGCACAATACCACTGAGAAAGAAAAACAAGAAATCCAAGAAGAAACCAGCATGGCTACACAAAGATCTCTCTGGCAAATTGAAAGAAAAAAAAGGACAAGTACAAAAAATGGAAAGAAGGACATACAACTAAGGCAGAATATCAGCAGATAGCCAGAATGTGCAAAGACGAAGTCAGGATAGCAAAGGGTCAGAACGAACAAAGACTTGCAACAAAAGTCAAAGATAATAAAACAAGTTTCTTCCAACATATCAATAACAAGAAAAAAATCAAGGAAACAGTTGGTCCACTAAAGAGAGAAAATGGCAAGGAAGTAACAGGCAACAGAGAGAAAGCAGAACTGCTTAACTCATTCTTTGCATCGGTCTTCACACAAAAAGAAATTATAGCTCAACCCACCAAAAACATAACTGTAAAGACAGATCAGAAATAAAAGTTAAAATAAGCAAAAAATAGTAAGAGAACACCTGTCTGATCTTGATGAAAGCAAATCACCAGGCCTGATGGATTATATCTCAGAGTTTTAAAGGAGCTGGCAGAGGTAATCTCAGAACCACTGCACCATATCTTTCAAAAATCCTGGAGCACTGGGGAACTACCAGAGGACTGGAAAAGAGCTGATATGGTTCCCATCTTCAAAAAAGGAAAAAAAAACAGACCCAGGAAACTATAGACCAATCAGCCTAACATCAATACCTGGGAAGATACTGGAAAAGATAATAAAAAAAAACAGATCTGCCAACATCTAGAAACAAGTAAACTAGCAGTCAGCACGGGTTTGTTAATAACTAGCAGTCAGCATGGGTTTGTTAAAAACAGATCATGCCAAACCAATCTTATTTCATTCTTCAACCCAGTGACTAAATTAGTAGACCAGCAAAATACTGTGGACATAATATATTTAGATTTCAGCAAGGCATTGGATAAAGTAGACCACAATCTACTTCTCATTAAGCTAGAAAAAGGTGGAATAGAAAGCACCACCACAAGATGGACTCATAACTGGCTGGCAAACCATACTCAACGAGTAGTCTTTAATGGGTCTAAGTCTACATGGAGGGAAATAAGCAGTGGGGTGCTACAAGGTTCCGTCTTAGGCCCAGTACTCTTCAATATCTTCATGTACGACTTAGATGAGGGAATAGAAGGGGAACTTACCAAATTTGCAGATGATACTATGCTGGCAGGAATAGCTAACACTCAAGAAGATAGGCTCAAGATCCAGATGGATCTTGACAGACTAGAACACTGGGCCATATCTAACAAAATGAAATTCAATGTAGAGAAAAGTAAAGTCCTACACTTAGGCAAGGAAAAGCAAAAGTACACATATAGACTGGGTGAAACCAGGCTCAATAGCAGTAACTGTGAGAGGGATCTTGGAGTCAGCAGTGTGCAACAGCAGCAGCCAAGAAAGCTAATGCAATCCTAAATTGTATTAACAGAGGAATACAATCAAGATCAAGGGAGGTACTAATACCACTCTATAAATCCTTAGTAAGATCGCACCTAGAGTACTGCATCCAGTTTCACCACATTATAAAAACGATGTTGAGACTCTAGAAAAAGTGCACAGAAGAGCAACCAGGATGATTAGGGGACTGGAGACTAAGGCATATGAAGAATGGTTGCAGGAACTGGGCTTGGGTAGTCTGGTGAAGAGAAGGACCAGGGGAGACATGATAGCAGTCTTCCAATATTTGAGGGGCTGCCACAGAGAGGAAGGGGTCAAGTTATTTTCCAAAGTGCCTGTAGGCCAGACAAGGAATAATGGATGGAAACTGCACAAGGAGAGATTTAACCTGGAAATAAGAAGAAACTTTCTGACAGTGAGAACAATCAACCAATGGAACAGCTTGCCCTCGGAAGTTGTGGGAGCACCATCACTTGAAACTTTCAAGAAGAGATTGGACTGCCATTTGTCAGAAATGGTAGGGTCTCCCGCTTGGGTAGGGGTTGGACTAGATGACCTACAAGGTCCCTTCCAACTCTGATTATCTATTAATCCATTAGACCTCAGATGTCCCTTCCAACTCTGTTATTCTGTTACCATGACTGAGCTTTGGGTTGTTCAAGGCATTGCCAGAAAATTTTTAAAATGTAAAACTTATGGTGTGTTGGATTTTTACATGCACACTGCTTACAACACTGAAGATGACTTTAAATATCTTGTTTTAATAGATATGAAACACAAACTGAAAAGATGGTAGGCACTAAGTAGACTTGTAAGGAGGATCACAGACAACCCATCTCAATGAAGTTCTCTGTGGTAGTGAGATGTTTGACTTCTGCAAAGCTTTGGGGCAAAATATAATCTGCCTTCACTGGCTTCGTTGCTTTACCAAAAAATGAAAGTAGTTTTATTCAGTTGGTTAAAAAAGGAACATTATGGCACTTACCAAGCTACTCAAATCCTTTTTGCAGTAAAGCACCTCTTCAGATATCTGCACAACTATGTCATATCCAATTAACCCCCTATACCAATGGAATTATTTCTGTCAATAGAACTATGCTGGGGCAATTCCCTCTTCACTTATAATTTTGCTACTCCATGGGTGGGCTCAACATAAAGGTTTCATACGGGGACATAATTGAAGAGGGCTTGTTGTTAGATTGGCTGATACTTTTATTGTCAAAGCACATGAAATTCATTTCAGTACTTGATGGTTAGTTCATCTGTTCGTGACATGGAGCTGAATCATCTGCATGTAAACATCCTCTCATATTTGTTTACTAGATGAAATAGAAAATCAAGTAGTGTCCCACTAAATTTATTAGTATATTTCATGGTTCACTCTGCCAAATATAACTGAAGATCTTTCACATTGGCTTCCTGGCTTTAGCAACTTGTGTTTTACAGCTACACTGAAGCAAACCCTACACATGTCATCATGAAATCCAAACATTTTCCTCTAAAAAATTGTTCTCAGTGAGATCTCAGTTATTAAATACCCATCACTGCAGATCACAATTATTTTTTGTTAGCTAGGTTTCAACCCTATTGGTTGGAACTCTTCTTCCATGGAGAGAATAAAAGTTCCATGTTTTATTTATTTGATTTGTCAATCGCTTACAAGATAATAGGTATAAGTATAAACATGAGTAAGAATACAGGAAATAGGTATGAATAAATGGGGACAATAGGACAGGGATGGGATGTATGGTGGTGCACTTATGCATGTATGGTGGTGCACACCCCTTACAGACCTCTCAGGAATGGGGGGAGTTTAGTGGATAGTTTTAGGTTAAAGGAGTGGGGGTTAGAGGATGTAACAACAGAGTCAGGTAGTGCATTCCAGGTATTGACCACTCTGTTGCTGAAGTCGTACTTCCTGCAATCAAGTTTGAAGCAGTTTACATTGAGTTTGTATCTGTTGTATGCTCTTGTATTGCTGTGATTGAAGCCGAAGTAGCCATCGACTGGTAGGACATTGTAGCAGATAATTTTGTATACTACGTTTAAGTCTAACTGTAGGCGGCGTAGCTCAAGGTTGTTCAAGCCCAAAATTTCAAGCCTGGTGATATAGGGTATTCTGTTGCAAACAGAGGAGTGTAGTACTCTTCTTGCGAGATACTTCTGGATTTTCTCAATTGTACAACCATTGTGAGACAACTGAATATTCACAATAAAAGTTAAACTCTCAGAAGGGGGAAGATGGTGAAAAGGCGGCTCCGGTGCGGTGTAGTTTTCGCCTCACAATCAGGAGGCTGTGAGTTCGATCTTTGGGAGAGGCTAATATTCAGACTCTCCTGCTTGAGCAGGGGATGGACTAGTCACTAGATGACCTCCAAGGTCCATTCCAACTCTGTTATTCTATTAATGTTCGACATGCAGTGCAGATTCCAGACTGATGAGCTGTATTTGAGTATTGGTCTGGCAAAAGTTTTGTATGCTCTAGTTAGCAATTCAATATTTCCAGAGGAGAAGCTTCATAAGATTAGATGTACAACTTTTAATGCCTTTTTGGCAATGCTGTTACAGTGAAGTCTGGTTCTCGTTTGATGTGAGAACTCCAAGATCCTTGACAGAATGGGGATCATCAATTAGGTGGTCATATCCACCTAATTTGCATTTGGTGTACTGATTTTTTTAACAATGTGTAGGACAGAGCATTTGTTGATCAAGATTTGGAGTTGCCAGATGTTTAACCATTCAGACACATAATCAAGGTCACTTTGAAGAATAGTAGCATTATTGGTGGTGTTGAATAATTTTACATCATCCGCAAAGAGGACGCAGTTGCTTATAAGGTGATTGCAAAGGTCATTTATATAGGGTATAAAGAGGGTGGGTCCTAGAACACTGCCTTGGGGGACACTGCTGTTAACTGGAGCAGGGTTTGATATAGCACTCCCTATTTTTACTATTTGTTGCCTGTTTGACAGGAACGCAATGATCCACTTATGGATCCTGAAATGCTGTAAGAGTTTAGTTTTAACAATAGTTTGTCATGTGCCACTGAATCAAAGGTTTTGCAGAAGTCTATGTAAATTGCATCTATAGCTTGACCCCTGGTCAAGTAGAATAGTCCATATGCTTTTGTTCAGGTTCAAAAAGTATGATTTGCTTATAAAATGGAAAAGGACATGGAGTTCAACTTGAGCTGAACCCCTTAATTTTGTTATTATGCTACTAGTATATTGAATTTACTGTATAACCATTAAATGGGGAAAAAGAAGATTGCTTTGCCAAGAACATACAGGGTTTTCTTATAAGAAACTTCAGTAGGTGGCAGCATACTGTCAGTCTGGGCAGAGAAAGCAGAGAAGCTTCATAAATTGAAGGCTTCTCAAAAGAAGTCAATGACAAGACTTTTTCATCTTGTTGTCAAGAGAACTGTATGAACTTGCGTGGAACTGACTTGTGGTGACATTGCCTTTTAATAAAAGAGGGAAAGGGTTGAACATACTTATAAACAAACTTACATACTACCAACATACATGCATGTCTGTTAGAGAAATCCCTGGGAGAGTTGAATTCCCGGGAGACTCTTGTTTGCTTCACAACACTACTCACAACTTAAAGTTTTGTTTTGGGAAGTAGGGAGACCACTGAGAATTGGAATAGCAGTTTAGCATAGACACAAGGAGATTAACAAGGAATTACAGAATGGATGACAAAATGGATTATGTTGGAAAAATGAAGATTACTGGGATACTTGAGGAGGAGATACACAACAAATTGTTTATGATGCTTCAGATCAGCTTCTGTCAAAAAATATCAAAAGTTACATTGTTAAATGTTTCATGGGAATTATTCCATGATTTTCATAGTTGTCTTTTTTCTTGTTATACTAACAATGGAAAGATTATTGCAATTTTTGCAGAGGAGAGATTAATTATTTGACCGGAGGTAACACTATATTAGTTCCAGGACTACCAATATTATGTCCTTCTATCCTAATTGCCAACTCAAAACATTTTGCCGCTTAACACATCTCAAATGTCTCCTTTCCCATTACAACTAATGCTTCATAAACAATCTGGTCGCATCGTCCTTGCTTACTGTATATCTATTGCTGTACAATTTTCTCAAAAGAGATTGCTGAACAGTGCAGGATGGGTGCCCAGTGTAAAACATTCGTCACTATAGCTTTTGAACTGTCCTTCAAATGGTCAAGGCCATTGAGGTATCAGTAGAGCCTTCCTGTTTTCATAGCCCTACCAGCAAGCTGCAACAGTGAATAAAAACTTTCTGCAGAGGGCATGGAGGTTCAGTAATAACTGAATGTTCTCCAGAATGAACCATGATTTTTTTTAGTGACATGATTTGACATAAATGACATTAGTTAAATAAAACTTCATTACATTGCCTAACATGGAAGAAACACAACAATGAAAAATTATTTACAGTAAAGTGGAAAGAGTTTCAAGGCACCCTACATGTTTACTATGGTTAATAATTTTGATGGGAAAGATTATAGGGATTTTTCATTGGAGTGATAATTATGCAACGTTACTAGAAATATTTTCTAATAAATGTAAGGAAAGAACGAATATTAGTTTGACCTTTACAACTAAAATATATCATGATTTATGCCAAGGTTACAAGTGATTCAACTTGTATTCAGACCAATAGCAGAATAACACCCAGTTTAATTGGTCATTTACCACCTGAGTACATAATAGTATAAAATGTTAGTTTGCTGCATGTAATATAAGTAACACAAATTTTTATATACAAATGTAAGGTTGGCATAAAGATAGCAATGAGTATGTGAAATTCAGTTATACATAAACACAAAGCCTCTATCATCCCCAAATTTCTAAGATTTGTCAACTGCTGGCTTCTTTTCTATTCTACCCATACGCAAATATATTTTTCTTTGGAACATTTCTCATGTCTGTAATTATGCCTAGAAGCAATGGATTCCTCCAGTTTCAAAGGAAAACCAACAATGATGAGAATTATAAAGCCGCTTCCTGATTTAGCCAGAGTTTTCAAAATTCTCTCAAATTAAAAAAAAAAAGCTTTAAGGGGAAAGATGAACAATAAAATGTGTTGGGGTGGAACTTGTATTGTAACAGTACAATACTCCTTTTATTTATTTTATGAAAGCCTCTGATTCTACAAATCCCTTTTTAAAAGATTTTTTCCCTTTCTTTATTATTTTTATAAATAATACAAGTCAGTGAATATACCTAATACTCCTTCCTCCTCCTATTTTCCCCACAACAAAAACCCTGTGAAGAATTTTTAGAAGAATTCTATTCCTTTGAGGAATGACAATTTTCTATAGTTCAGATTCACATTAATAGGAAAAAGATACATGTTTATAGCAATGTTTTTCAAAAGGCAAGCATTGTAGTAGGTACTGTATATTTATTATTCAGTAAATACATAAGTTAAAAAATCCAATGTAAAAGTTTTGTTTAGGAGAATGGAGTATAGACATATTGACCAAATAATATCTACTTCTACCTTTTATTAATAGAACAATTCATTCAAAAAGAACTCCACTCTAAGAGATAAATTAAAAGATAAGTAAAATCCAGCAAAGTTGAATCATTTCTTTCTTAATACAGTATTTTCTTGGCAAATATAATAAAAACAAATAAGTAGTTCATAAAACAGATCTGAAGCTAATTTCCAAAGCATTCTCATGGATAAATCTATTGTAAACAAACACCACAGAATGATTGAAGGCTGTGCAAACAATTTTCTTAAACAGATAATCTTACTGGAAAACACGAAGCATTTGAAGTTAATTAAGATCATTAATAATATAGTTAATGGTATTTTGAATGTTACTATCAATAGACATTAATTATCTTGTAGCTGCTGAAACAACATAATGAGAGCATCTTTCTTACTGTTTAGTGAGGTACAGTATGCTTTGCTTGGTATATCAGTATAATCAAACTAAGATAAATTAGGAAATAAAATTTTTATCTAAGGATGGGAGACCTTGGAATTGGAATCAACTGATTTAAAATATTCAGAAAATAGGACTTTGGCAAATAATGTGAAACAGTACCAACCAATAAATAAATACAAATTATGTATTTATCAGATGTCACCAGAGAACCCTCTAGTCTAGGCTAAACTAGAAAAGATGTGAAATAGATGATTGCACTGAAGGAACCTCATTTCTTTGAGTTTGATCATAATCCAGTAACCAAGATTCTAATTTATAGGTAAGAAGAGTACCTATACTATAGTTCCCAATCAGAATTATCCCTATCTAAAAACTATTTGCTGAAGAAGAGAAGCTGTTTCTGGCAGTAATACATAAAAATGTGTACAATATACTCACCTAATGCTGAACTATGGTTTTATCACTCTCTAAATTCCCTTTAAATAAATCAACAGAAAAAAGGTTTCCTAAAAATCAGCATATTACATAGTTTAAGTTGTATCCCCACCATCCATAATTATATAAAAAGCATTTGGGATTTATGTGGTTTAGCTTTTTTCCTCAACCATCTTCACCAATCCATCTTACTAAAACAAGTAAAAAAGTGACAAAAAGAAAGATGCCTTTGGAGCTTTCTCCATGACTTAGAAGAATCATATACATCTTTTTTTTTTTTTTGCTTTCCTGACTTAAATATTGTTTTTGGTACATAGGATATATTTAAGATCCCATTGGAAGCAATTAGATAAAACAATATCAATACATATTTATTAAGTAGGTATGGTTCCATAGCTCCCTACAGTGTGATTTAGCAGCATTTGATAAATGTGATCTTGAGTAATGGATTTTTTCAACATTCAGACAAAAAGAACATGAATATCAAGTACTGCAAGTAGAGATATTGCTTGCTCTTTTAATGGTGGCAGGTGGGACTATACAAATTGGAGGTGACACACTGCCCTAGAGTTTGAAAAAACACCTATTTTTTCCTGAATAACTGCTGATCTGAGAATCCATATTCCTTCAAACAACCTGTTGCCTTCCTTTGCTTATAATCTTCTCCTTAGAGCATCTGTCTCTTGTCAGTCATCCGTTTCAGATACAATTTCTGGCATTAACTAGGACAGATGGTCCACCTGAAGATGGAAAAGTACTTTAACATTTCTGGCATCAACTTTAGAAAAAAAGAATTATATTTTGTAGTAATGCTTCCAAAGAAAGTACCTCTGCATCCATATTCCATATAGAAGTCGTGTTGTTAAAAAAATATGTTTTTTTTTTGTCTGGGGGCAGAACATATGTATAAACACAGGCAGTATAATGTCCAAGATGGCAGAAGCTCACATAATAGCAACAAAGTTTGGGAATAAGCAGCCAAAATGACAGGCAGAAACAGAGTAGACAATCAAATAATGCAAAAACGAAAAGAGAAGATTACTGCCAAATGTAATTGAATGACAGAGTTCCCAAAATAAATGACTGATTCACAAATAGACATATTTGATTATTCAGTGTTGGTGAGAGGTTACTGAATATATGAGTAGGAACCATGCAAGTTGAACTGGACTTAGATTTCTCTGAACAATATTCATGTTGTATTTGTGCAGATGATAGAAATTTTGAAACTTTGGAGGCAGTCCCAAAGCTGTCACAAAATTGTAACATTTAACATGAAAGTGATGGAACATAAGGTAATATTCCTATTTAAAATAATAAAGTAAATTAAATAAAATCAATGGACATTTTGTCCTGATTCTTCCCACTTCTTCATTTTATCTCCATTTTTTAAAAAATCATTTAAAAAATTTTTTGATATGGTTGGGGAGCACTGATGGGTGTTTAAAGAATGAAAGTTGTCCTGTATTTCATCCTCTTCCTGTATACAGTATATGACTGCCACTTCAAAAAAAGAAAGAAAAAGGATTTTAAACATTTAAACATTTTAAATATTTGCTGTATATTCTGCATCATAAATAAACCATTGTTTCATAATGAATACTTATGTATGGTTACTATTATGATCTTAGAATCCAACACACACACACACACACACACACACACACACAGAGAGAGAGAGAGAACAAGGCTAGTCCGCAAGATTAGAATCTTTCTTTCTTTCTTTCTTTCTTTCTTTCTTTCTTTCTTTCTTTCT
>NW_020769309.1:47357322-47413178 GCF_900518735.1 Pseudonaja textilis
TTTATGGTCTCCCCAAAATACACAAAGAAGGAACCCCACTCAGACCAATAGTCAGCTCCATAGGCTCACCTCTACAAAACCTGGCCAAATTCCTCGCCAAACAACTACAACCCTATGCAGAATCCATCAACTCACACGTAAGAAACTCATTCCAGTTCATTGAGTTCATAAAGAAACAAAACTTACAACCTAGCGACCTACTAGTAAGCTTCGATGTCATATCCCTCTTCACCCAAGTGCCAATAAAAGAAGCCTTGACAGCCATCCAAAACAAATACACCCCCCCCAAGCACATCCTAGATCTAACCAACCACTGCCTATCCAATACATACTTCACCTACAATGGACAAAAATACAAACAAATAGAAGGAGCACCCATGGGATCACCCCTCTCACCTGTCATCGCAAACCTCTACATGGAACACTTTGAAACACAAGCTCTAGAAAAATACGACCACAAACCCAAACTCTGGCTCAGATACGTAGATGACACCTTCATAATCTGGCCACACGGGAAAGAAAAACTGAACAACTTCCTCACATACCTCAACAGCCTACACCCCAAAATACAATTCACCATGGAAACAGAAGCCAACAATCAACTCCCCTTCCTAGATGTCTTGGTATACAAAAGATCCAATGGCTCCCTAGGACACACCATCTACCAGAAGAAAACACATACTAACCGCTATCTACATGCACTCTCACACCACCACCCAGCACAGATCAATTCCGTAGCCAAGACACTCATCTCCAGAACAAAATGTTTAGCCGATGAACAACACCAAAAAACTGAACTACACACTCTCACCAACGTACTTACAGCCAATGGATTCCAAAGAAAGAAGATTACCCACCTAATCCAAAAAGAAACCCCAACCAAAATCCAAGACAGAGAACAAGAAAACGGCAAAGCCCTCCTCCCATATATAAAAGGCACTACAGACAAAATTAGCAAGATCCTCCAAAAACACAACATCAAAACAGCATTCTGCACAAACAGAAAAATATCCACCATCCTAAGAAACCCCAAAGACAAAATTGAATTAGAAAACCAAGGAGTATACAAAATCCCCTGCACCGCCTGCCCTACCACATACATTGGACAAACTAACAGAAGAATAAGTGCACGCATTGAAGAACATAAGAACTCAATCAAAAAAGAAGAAACGACCTCTTCCCTGGTCCAACACCTCAAAGCCACAGGACATGAAATTGATTTTAAAAATACCAGAACTATCGCCAAAACCGAACACTTCAACAGCAGAATAATCAGAGAAGCCATAGAGATAGAAAAACGCCCACACAGCATAAACAAACGAGATGACACCTCCCGCCTTCCAGCCATTTGGAAACCCGCCCTCATGAACAGACGAGTACCTAACATGAAGAAGGACACCAGACCCACACCCATGAGAGCCACACAAGATGCCACCACCACACTTCCATATAGAAAACAGACTCCCACCCATTCAGAAAATGAGACACGACCATGGACCAGAAGCTGTACTGCAGCTGCATCACTACCCACTTCAAACCCCTCTGAGCCATACATGAAGCAAACCGACACCCACTATGAAGATGCAGCAGGACCACGTACTAGAAGCCAAACAGCAAGATCACAACTCACCAGCTCAAATCCCCCAGCAGCTAAGACTAACCTGAGCACAACCAAGCCCCCACCTGAACAGAACACGCCTCCAACCAATCAGAACATGGCTAACCCCCCAACCAATCAGAACACAGCCAAACCCCCTACCAATGAGAACACACCCCCACCCAATCAGAACACAGCCAAGCCCCCACCCAATCAAGTCCCACCCCCACTGGCAGTTAAAAGGAGGAAGCAGCTGCAATCTCACATTACTCTGAGAAGCACAGAGCCGGAGACAGAAGCCTGAAGATGATGAATGAGACTTCATCGAAACGTTGCCTAGATACTTCGAATCTTACGCGGGAGAAAACCCGAACAACCAAAGATCCACATACAAATACCCGCGAGAACCTCAGAATATATATATATATATATATATATTCATTACCAGGGTGGGACTCTGATTTCACTTCCCACATTGAAATAAAATGGGTTTGTTTTCACACGGTACAAGAGTTTACAAGCTTGTTCTACTGAATCTGCAGCTATGAGCATTGCTAGGCTTCAGGGCAGTTTACACTCTTTCTGTTATGAAGTATACTAATCTGAAATGGGCTTGTGAGGGAAAAATATACCACATACAATGAATTGATAATAACTGAATATACCTTAATGAAATGTAGACACTAAAAAAACCCTCACTCAACAAATTTAAATAAGCTAGCTATTTTCTGAGTTCTTAGGAATTGCTGTTATGATACAGTGCACAAGGCCTTTTGGATTTTTCAAATCCTTTTATTAAGCAGCATATTAAAATGGGAAGCATAAGCAGTTTCATTTCTTAGCTTCACCTAACAAGCAAACTAAATGCAATACATTTCTTTACTAATTACTCCCTCCTACTGGGCTATTTAAACTGCAAGGCAAGAACATTTCTTTTTTCTTTTTTGTACTCAAGATCACCTAAAACAACTCTCCACATTTTTGCAGTTTCTGGTATGACTTTAACCTCTGCAGACCAACACAGCTTTAACCTCTGCAGACCAACACAGCTTTTCAGTTGATGTTGTTTAATGCCAGGTCAGTTAAAAATAAAGCTGTTCTTGTTTGTGACCTCATTACTGACCTGGTATGCATTACCAAGAGTTGATTAGGATCCAAAGAGGGAGTATCCCTATCTGAAATGTGCCTGAATGGGTTTAGAGTATTCCTCCAGCCAAGTCCCCAGGGCAGGAGAAAATGGGTAGCAGTTGTCATCTGGGAATCTCTGTTGGCCTTCAGGGTGCTGTTCCACAATTATCTGATTTTGAGACCCCTGTCTTTGAAGATAGGCTTATAGGAGCAGATGGGATAATTGTTACTGTATCAGCCTTCCTGCTATGTAACAATCTCCCTGCCTGAGCTGCTAGAGGCCATCTATGGGTTGGTCATGGAATTCTCCAGATGGTCTTGATGGATTTTGTTGAAAGAAAAATCTGGTCTGGTTCCAAGCCGTGAGAAAGACACTGGAAATAAAATGAAGGTAGGTCGCATAGAAAGAAGATCTCTGTTTATTTGGTTTTCCAGAAACTTCAGCGAGAGCAATGTATTTCTGGTATGTGTGTTTGTGTGTGTGTGTGTGTGTGTGACCAATTATCTGGGTGAGTGGATGGTTTTTACAGGGTTCTGGGATTTTGTGATTGAGATGCTCCCAGGGGGTTGTACAATACACTGAGCCTTGTGCAGTGGTGGGTTGCAACCGGTTTAACAACCGGTTCTGTGAACGTGTGCTTAAGGCATTTTGTTTATGAATAGATTGGCCCTTTCTGAATGGATACACAAGCTCCATTCCAGAAGAGACCAGGCTCTTTTGCTTGAGGCTCCATTCCAGAAGAGACCAGGCTCTTTTGCTTGAGGCTGTTTTCCTAGGGTAAGACAACTGGGGCTGTTTTCTGCCTTTAATAACATGTTTTCTATTTCCCCTTTGGGGAAATATAATATTCTGCCTCTTTTAATATTTCCCAAAATATTTCATTCTCTAGAAGGGGGAGTTTTCCCACAATTTGAATGTATATTCATGACTTTTTCAACATTTCCTTCTTGTTCATGTAGACACCTCTGCTGACAACTGGTGAAACCTTTCATTTTCTTCCCCTTCATCCCAGTGGATTGGGCAGATTTTATGACATGAAGATCTCCATGCTTTTCTTCATCGAGGTACCGAGCTTCACTTTGAATAACTAACAATCCTTCAAGGATATAAACATTGCCTAATCTATTTTAGGATCATAATTCATGTTATTTTGTCCTCAAACCAGCAATTCATCATCAATATCCAAGGTTCCTATTTCATTGCCAACCATTCTCTCCATTCTTATTTCTTTTTCAGCTTTCTTCCCAAAGTCCTCTTGGATAAATTTAAGATTATTTCTTTTGGTCAAAAACTGTAAAACCTTCGATGTCCTGGAAAAAGCTTTCCTACAACAACAAATCTTCTCCTTACCAGCAAAGCAAGCACAAAGCAGCACAAAGCTTTTGGGGTTTTGTGTGGAAGCTTGGATCCTGACCAGCAGGAAGAAGTGGTTGAATGCCGGCTTACCATATATGTAATTTGCATCAGATAGCTCATGATATATGATCCCAATATGTCAATTATGCCTTTGTGATATGTACTCATAATTTTATTTCCTTTGCTTCTCCTGGGGTCACTTCTGGGAATCCTAAGAACATTAGAAGCAAGTTATTAGTAAAAAAACAATTAGTTCCCAACATGTACTTCCTGTAGTGACCAATCAAATGCTAATGGAAAAGTCCAAAGCAAGTTATGAGCAGAGGTACAACTTGCACACATTATGGAGCATACATAACTGCCTGCGTAGCCATGTTTTTGTGGCTTCTAAATATTTTTTCAGTATATTTTTAGTTGTACATTTTATAGTTTATCTATACTTTTTTTGTGAAGAAAAGCTCTCATTATGTATGGAATGAAAGACAGGGTCCAGTAACAAGATATGTGTGTGAAAGAGACGGGCAGAAGAGGGGAGAGGAGAAGAAGGAGGGAGCCATGTTAGGTAAACCCTTCCTTCAAATATACTTACTATATATGATGTCCTTATTCAGTTTTTCCTACTCTGCTAATAAGCTCCAACTGTTGCAATCTGGACGAGGCATAAGGTGGCATATTTCATCATAGGAGAATGGCTCTTAATTATTTTCATTTCAATTTTCAGCACCCTTTTCAGTGTTATGCTTGTTAAAATATGGTGACTAAGTTCTACATTATGTTCTAGGCTTGGCTTAGTCACAAATACATACACAGTTATCACAATACTGATAGCTTATTGTAGATTTTGTTTTCTTTATTGATCTCCCACAAAACTTCCTGGGCCAACATTAGCACTAAACTATTCATCAGCTCCTTGAGTGTTCAGTTTGAATCAGCTCCACTAATTTATATTCCTTCATCATATATATTGATACTGTAGAAACAAGAGTAGAAATATGACTATCAAAACTAACCTGTATCAGAAAAACTTTTAAGGGTCAATTTTTGTAATGGCATTATTGCTAAAGATAGAAACCTTTAAACATAACAAATCTTTTTTTGTGAATTTGTGTTCCTTCTCACAATTTTGTTTTGCTACTAAATTCTTGAAGAGGTTATGTCATGATCTTTAGTTCTGGGATGGAGCAACACAATACTAGGTAAGTCACCGAGACTTTAATAGACCACAGAACATAGAATAACAGAGTTGAAAAGATCTTGGGGGGTCTTCTACTCCAGCTGCCTGCTCAAGCAGGAGACCCTATACTATTTCAGACTATTTCAAACTATTTCATATACATTTTAGAGTTTGCTACATTTTTGATGCCATCAACTTTCCTGGAACCAGTGAAATATGAGCAGTTGAAAGATATAACTGAAGAATTCTAACGGTTAACTTGTGTTCACATTTGTCAGGGTGTGTGATGTACTGTTGCTAATGATTTAAAACATAGAAGAGCTGGTCATCATGTTCAATCTGATTTGTGGCAAAAAATAAAAATGTCATGACTGAGATTCAGTATTCCAAATAGCCTCATAAGTTCCATAATTAACAGTCTCAAATATTTTTGCAGTAAATTATCCACATAGCTGATGTTTGGATATAAAATAGGACAAGTAGTTTGATTAGCATGTCATATATCTGTGTGTCTATAATAACCTCAATTGCTTGTCCCTGCCCAAGAATGATCTTGAGTTATGACACCCAAATGACTAGTCATGTCTGAGAGAGGAAATTGATTATTAAAAAAATAAGGATACCCTGTCTGATGAACTGGGCGTCAAGTCTAGCCTTGAGCCATCTACTGGGCCAGATTCGGTCCTGCTGGCATCATTGTCCTGTTATTGTCAGGCTTCTTTCAGATACACGCACAGTGTCTTCTTCTACAAAGTCTGGGTTAGAAAGAGTAGGATGTTACTAAATAAATAAACAGCAACAACAAAAATATTTCAAGCTTTAAGCCTCAGTGCAATTTTTCTATTAAAAATGCATATAGGAAAGCAATGTAAGGAAAGTTATGCAGAAGAAATTGATATATTGTGAAAATAACATTCAAATTGCATCAAGGAAAGGGGAAACTACCATAAATGAATATGTTAGCCAAATGTGTATCTGTATCCATGCAGATATTAATAGAAGTATGGACAAAACATGTTCAGGTTTTCAACAGTGTCTTTTTGGACTGACCTGGAAACAGAACAAACTGAATCTAAGAGTACAAAAATAAGAACCTGAGAAAAATTGAATCTGACAGATTCGTTCATCCCTAGCTGAACTAATAGCAAGAATGGCTTTTTCTGCTAAACCATTTAAGAGAAGTGTTCACATTACCACATCTAACTGCCTGAGTCTCACAGCTCCCTGAGAGATTGTATTGTGTATCTGAGCAACTAGGGATGTCATGAACAATCAAGTACAGCATTTAAGAAAGGAAGTGAGCCTGTTCAAATGAGATCCAGGAAAGTACGGCCATTATCTCCCCTCCTTCTATCCACTAGATCTAGTTACTTAACTTGAAAAAAAAAAGACTATATAAATGCTCTGGCAAAGCCTGTTTTCACTCCAAGGATAGCACTGGGTGCAATCACTATCATCATAGCTTGGTGGGTTTATGATGTTTGTGTCATGTTGGGTAGACCATTATTATCCTTTTATTGGTTGAATAGGACCTTATATTGAGTTCAAGAATACAAGCTACTGAGGTTTTTACAGTAGTGCCCATACACTTTCCCCCTTTCTTTGCTCAATAGGCAAAGGTTTAGGTTGAGGAACTAGAAGGGAAATCTAATGCTATTACAAAGTAGTTATTGGACTTCAGCAATTCACCATCCAGCGTGAAGCCTGACACATGATTCTATGCATTGCTGACCTGCTACATTTGTCATGGCCCACAGGACTTCTAATTGGGCCAAAGGCTGTTTGAGAGATCTCTGTTTGAATGCTGTTGGAGGGTGGCTGCTGACTCGAGGAAGACTGCTGCAGGTGGTGGTGTTGGGTTGCACGCATAGGAAGTAGAGTGGGAGGAGTTGCAATTAGGCTTGCGGGGAGGACGCGTGGGAAATTAGCTGGCGGGCGGATGTTAGGTTAATTAAGAAGGGTGGGGTAAGTAGATAAGAGGTGATAAGAGGCAGTTGCTCTCAGCAGTGGCTTTATACAGATCTTTTTCTTGTTGTCGCCTATCTGGATGGGATTCATTTGCAATAAATTGTTATCTTACCTGCTGAAAGTGAGTAACGTGGTTTGTTAATAAAATTCCTAATTGCCCAGGAAGGCTGACAGTAGCCTCCCAGCCACTTACATAGCATTTATTTCTAAATATATATTCTCATTAGCACAAGAACTGGATCTAGACTTTTAGAAACAGGATGATTTCTCCCCATACCCATTCTTTCAATGGGAGGGGAAAATTTGCAGTTTGAAGGTTTAAAATTAGAGGTAGAAGTGTTCTGTTAAGATAAGAAGCTGGTGGGATTTATCATTTTCATACAGCCACATCTTTTATTGACTGAAAAAAGATAAATCCAGGTAAAAAGAAACAAGGGAGCATCTCTTTCAAGAGTTGTTTATTTCTGTTGAAATAATTATGTTTTCAACCAGGAATCAGCATTAGGTTTATTTTGTTGTGTGTGCAGTGGAAGCTTTGTTCTCTCTTACTTTTATTTGTCTGTATATGCAAATTATCAGCATATTGTCTGAGTCCAAGACTTACTTCTTTTTTTTACTAATATCTGAGGATGCTGATTCTTCTACCTAACCATGATAATACTAACATAATAAAACATGTGTTGTGATATTATGATATACAGTAAGAATTGGTAATTACCCCCTTTGCCTACCCACCCTACATCACAAATATCAGTTTGGAGAACTTGAAAACAGTATTTCTGGAGTTCACTGATTATAGCATGCCAGTCTACTGAAACAATTGCATGCAGTTTTGTAAAGTATAACTTTTGAGTCATCCATCAAAAAAACCCTAACCTTGATTTTGTTTTTTCTCTTGGAGATTGATCCCTTTTTCAAATGCCATTATGAAACAAGAGAAGTTTCTAGTGCAGAAATCATTTCATGATTTCTATTTTAAACCTTGTTATTTGCCAGAAGGACAGTACAAGTTAAGGGAGCTCTATTTTTCTCATAAAATAAGACTAAGGAAAGAACACCAGGACATTCCAAAGATAGGTGGGACTGCAGTAGCCTCCAAGTAGTTAGGGTATAGCAAGAAAATGGGTCCAGGGGTTATAGATCAAAAAGGTTTCTGGAAGAAAAGGCTTGGACCACTAATCCTTCCCTCTATAGGCCCAGATGTGTCAAATTTTCACCCTAAAACTGACCTTTTATAAATCCCCAAACCAGTGATAGAACAAATAATATTTATCTTAACAGTCTAAAACATATGAAGAACCATTTCAGGAGTTGGGTTTGGATAGTCTAGAGAAAAGAAGAACTAGGGGGAACATGATAGCAGTGTTCCAGTATCTAAGAAGATGCCAAAAAGAGGAGAGGATCAACTTATTTTCCAAAGTCCCAGAGGGCAGGACAAGAATTAATAAATGGAAACTAATCAAGGAGAGAAGCAACCTGAAATTAAGGAGCAACTTGCTAACAGTGAGGACAACTAACCATCAGATCAGCTTGCCATTAGAAATTGTGGGTGCTTCCTCACTGGAGGTTTTTAAGAAGAGACTGGACCAGCACTTGTCTGAAATGGTATAGGGTCTCCTGCTTGAGCAAGAAGACCTCCAAGGTCCCTTCTAGCTCTATTCTGATTCAGTCTTAAGGCAGAAGTGATGCAGGATTTTGGAAGATACTGATCTGTCTTTCAGGGGAAAATTGCAATTCCAAAACAATATTTACAATATTGTATTGAATCAATGCATTATTGTATTAGCTAATGTAAAAGAATGATTAATATATAACTTCTAAAATGAGTAGATTAAGATAAAAGATCCTGATCAAATATGTGCATTTTTGTTTCCTCTGCGAAGACACAGCATGCATATTCCACTGCTACCCCTCCTTTCCCTTCCTCTCAATTATTCACTATTGTTTCAGAGTTGAAGAAAACCCAAGTATGAATGTAGAGGAATTTAACTCTGGCCTGGAAAGAAAAGGTTGGAAGGGTAAAATGATTAATTGGCACAGAGAAAGTATAAAGCATAAAAAAGAGTTGGAGCAGATCTTTCTTGATCTTGTCGTTCATAAAAATGGGTTGGTGAAGTTTTTTGGGCAAGGTTTCAAGATTGTGTAAATATACCCTACAACAATAAAGTAGCATTTCTATATCTCAGTGATATCTATTTCTTGACATGGCTTCTCTCAAATGGTTGACAATGAAGAATCCTTTCCAGACTGTAGCTAGACAAAATGTGGGGGCAAGCAGGGGCAATTTATTTGTTCTTTTAGCAACAGTTTGTAAGCTTTAACCTCACTGTAAAGAAATAGTGGGACAGAAAACTTTAGGAGAGGCCAACTCCTCTGTTTCTTTTCCAGCTGTAAGTCTGTTCTTTCCTCACAAATCATGCAACTTTGTCAGTCCATTCTAAGCTGCCAGAAAATATGCAGCATGATTTTCCAGAAAGGAACTCTACCAGGAAGAAGTCAGATGAAACATTTATGTCAGAAAGCATCATTAGCAAATCCAGTTTGGTCCCCAGTGTGGGAAGTTATCTACTTTTCAGTTTTGAGGAGTTTTGCCTGTGCTGATTAAGTACCTAGATGTCAAGGAACGTGACCCAAACTAACAAAGCATATGTGCAAGTATAATGGTATGGATTTATGTGCTTGCTACAATTACATTTCAAAGTGTAGTTCCCAATTTTCCTACAAAGCTGTGTCTTAGAATGATGAAACCATAAACACTACTGTTTTCTTTAGTGCTTTCCAAAGCTTAGTGTTTTTAGGTCAACTAGAATTATTATGAATCAGCTGAATTGTGCAACAAGACCTGTTCTGTTGTTGCCACAAAATTGTGGAATACCCTTCTGTGTGGATTTATTTGGTCTTCCTTTGGATGACATTCAAATCCAAGCTGAAGTAATTCTGTTCTTGGTTGGGTTTTGCTCTTCTAGAAGAACACATTTTGTTTAATATTTATCTTTTAAATAATCTGATAATCTGGTTATAATGTTATTATCTGATGTCTCTCATTAAGTGTGTATTTCCTTTTAATTAATTATAGTGTTTGATTGCTTTAATTTTGATTTTAGTTGTTGGTTTGTTTTAAGTTCCCTTAAGTGTTTTGTGCTGGCACAAAAGAGGAAAACATTAATGCTTTTAATAAATAAAAGGCATGCTTCCTTTAGAGGATGCATGCTTCCACTTCTAAAGAAAATCCCACATGGGCAGTTTCTGTAGGGACCATCTCAGAGACAGCATGAGGAACTCAAAGCATTGAAATGGAAGCAACACGGCTTTAAATTCAAAAGTTGGGTAGAAATCTGCACAAAGGGAAATAGAGGTGTATAACACAAGCTTCTACAATTGGAGGAGATTGGACAAAGACATTTCACTGTATTAGAAAAGCCAACATGTTTTCTCCTGTAATCAGGGTGCATGATACTCAACAGGACTATTCAATTCTTTACAAGAAATGCCTTGGAATTCAGGGCACCATATGTCAAGTACTTATTTTCACATTGTTAGTCATAATTTTTTGGAATACTTTGGAATCTTCTATTGGAGATTAGGAGCTTTTTAGAAGGATTGGCATGGTTCTAATATTCAGGCATCTTTATCTTTATTCCTCATCTTTGGAAATTACAGTAGAATAAGTAATAGTCACTGTCCTTTCATGATCTTCATCACCCAAATCTGCTGCAGAGGTGGTTGCTTAATTCTGTCAAATTATAGTTAAGGTGAAACCTCTGAATTTTGCCTGTTCAAACATACAATCACATCATTGGGCTATAATTATTTTGCAATAAATATACAATAAAATAATATATATGGACTAAATTGAATGTATACTCAATTTAAAATTAGCTTACTTATCTATTTTATCTGCCTTTGTCTACAATGCATCTAAAATGTAAATGTGAGCTGAGAATGAATCACCTTTGAAGATGGGGTTGCATTGCAAAAACTGAAGATTCATTCTTCCCTGCCATTTTAGTCAGCCACAGAGTAATTCTGACATGTTTTTACCAGTAGGCATGATCTATTTGAAAATAATGATAGAAAATGGAAGCTAAAGTTGTGAGAATTCAGCATGATAAAAGAAGAGATTGTTCTTCCAAAATACCTCTGCTAGTACAGTATATGGCAAAAAAGTATACTTTATTAAGTCTATTAAAAACAATCACAGCCAGAGGTCTTTTACAACTTCATAGGTTTAATTTTCACAATTAATTGATTCGTTATCTATAGCTTCAGATATTTAATAAATTTATTCATGTGTAAAAAAGATTCATTTTCTATCAGTGAACATTTGCCTCTGTGAGATAAGAATCAAATGATTTGCATAATTTAAATGTTTATATAGTTTCTCATGAGACCAAGTGTTCATGGAAAATGAATAAGATTTATTCAATACTAATTATAATAGACTCTGCTGAAATTCTTCAACTTTTTTCTATTCACAACTCTCAATATTGCCTCCATATTAAATGATTCTTTTTGAAATCACTGAGATATATTAGTCAAGATTAATTACTTTTAATTGGAGTAAAGTATGGTTATATCAGTTAATATACAGTAGCCTGGATGCTATTGGAGACTAAGCTAGAATTCATATATTAATTTATACTTTGGTTCACATATCTTCATGTGGCTGCAGTTACAAGAAAACTACATTTCTTTTCTCCATTGTAGTTCAGTGTTACAACTTGTTGTCATCTCCTTGGGCCTTTTAGTTTTTTCAGTTTTGTCACATATTTCTGGAAGTGACCCCAAAACACAGCCCTACCTATCATAGCATGAAGCCAACATTTCATAACATAAAATTAATACACAGCTTGGTAGTTCAATGCCCTACATCTGTATTTCTTCTTTAGTATTATCTACAAAAGCTAGAAGTTCAGTACAGTGGTACCTTGTTACTCAACTACTTTGAAATTCACAGTTTTGGGTATTCAATGCATTTTGACCTGAAAATTTTGCCCAGTAGCCATCTTTTGTTTGGTACCCGATGCACTTAGAACTTGCCAATCAATCAGAATAGAATTGGAAGGCACCTTGGAGGTCTTCGAGTCCAGCTCCCTGCTCACGCAAGAGATCCTATACCAGTGATGGCTAACCTTTTCGTCATTGCATGCCAAAAGTATGTGTGCACTGAAAGTCTGTGCATGTGTGCGTGACCCCCCCTGCACTGCGGGCCTCTGCGCATGCACGCGTGACCCCCCTGTACACCCCGCTCTCTGTGCATGTGCATGCATCTCCTGCACATGCCCCATCCCCCCATGCATGCACAGCAGATACCCAACAATCAGCTGGCTGGCAGAGGTGCATATGCATGCACAGTGCATCTCTTCTGGGCAATAGCTTGTGTGCCGGCAGAAATGACTCTGCGTGCCACTTCTGGCATGCGTGCCATTGGTTCGCGTTCACGGCCCTATACCATTTCAGACAAATGGCTGTCCCATCTCTTCTTAAAAACATCCAGTGGTGAAGCACCCACAAATTCTGAAGGCAAGTTGTTTACTGTAGGAATTTCTTTGTAATTCCAGGTTGCTTCTCTTTTTGATTATTTTCCATCCATTGTTTCTTGTCTTGCCTTCTGGTGCTTTGGAATATAAATTCAGCCCCTCCCTCTTCTTTGTGACAGCCCCTCAAATACTGGAATTTGAGGGGCTCAAATTTAGGGGGTCTTCTTTTCTCTAGATTGCTAGAAAACAAGCATTTGTTTTGTCCTATTACCACAATTTCAAAGAAAGAAAGAGAAACATTACTGATGACTTTTAAATTCTGTCAAAATTTATGGTTCACCAACAGCTAATATGTTCATTAGTAGAGGATGCTCTTATTAATGTGGCTGATGTATTTTCACCACTTTTGATATCTTTCCATTTACTATTAGAATCTGGATATCCTTGTAAGCTCTGGAGGTATCCAATCTTACAAGAAACAGTATTTCATCTGTTATTTATGTAAACAGTCACAGTGGACTTTCAAAGAACAATAATCAGAAAAATACTGAGACTTTATTTATGTTGAGTCCAAAATCCAGAGTGCACAAGGATCTCCGCTATAATCCTGGGCTCTATTATACATAGAAACCAGCATCCTTCCACCTTTAATGTCATTGCAAATTCTCTGATGGGAAATGGGGTGCTTTTCATTTCAAATTGAAACGATTAAAAGAGCAGCTTAGTTATTTGTAGAAAATGACAACCAAGGTTGCCCTTGTCATTTGAAAGGGTTTCAGATGGTTGCCTAGGCCAGCACTTCATAAAATGTGGCATATGTCCTGCTTTTGAAAGTGGGAGGGAATATTTCCCTTTTGATTCTCCTTGATGTGTTTGCGTCTTTTGCTTGGGAGAAAATGATGGGAGTGAAGGACATCTACAAGCAGAGGTGAATAAAACATAGATTAGGATCTTCTGAGGGATTTAGGAAGTAGGCAAAATAACTACAAGAATTGTTTAGCAACAGTAAGCTGAGAGCTGGGGAACACATAATAACCTATCATTCATTTCTTCAAATTTGTTATTCAGAAACAAGCGGCTGTATATCTTTGGCACAAGAATCTAGATCTTAAATTAATGAATCTAGAGGTTCTAGAAAAAGATACTTGCATGGAGAGAAAATAAAGTGTTCTGTAAAATTATCATTCATATCCAATGATGAACCACTTTAAGTCATATTGGCAACTGTAAATATAGAAATAAGTCATGTAACTTGAGCAAAATTTACTGTTGTGATTAAAGAATGAATAACTTTAAAGAGTTTAACACTTTAACACTTTAATAGTGTTAAAGAATAGCAGCAGTGACCATTGATCTGTAAGATTTTTGGTGACATATATGATAGATATATAATTTTCATATAACAAAGTTTAATTAATGGATGGAAATAAATTTGAGATGTTTCTGAATGTTGCTTTTGTTGTGAATGTCAATTTATGAAATTGAAAGTTGTGTATGCTCTCACTTACAGGCAGATTCTATATGGGAGAAATAGTCTCATATCTTTTCAACTATTGTAAATGGATGAACTTTGTTCAGTCCATCAGCTGAATAGTCATGAAGCAATTCTTTCTCTATAGGCTCAACAAAGCTAAACCAGTATGTGAGAGGCATGCAAAGGAGTGTACAAAACATAGAATGAATTAATTATAACTAGTCACTAGTTAGTCTCTGTTGAGCCAGATCTACTCTGGATATTCTGTTTTTACATGTGGTAGAAAGACTTTTGGCCAGAGCTACATTCTTGTTTGCTTTATCTAATAAATCATACTTATGCCAAAATTTAAAAAGAGCATGCTTTATTTAATGCTTTAGTTTGACATTCAGATATTGGGATTAAATCTTTCCTTTTATTTGATTGTAAATCTCTACATACTTATCCAGTACTATCCAGGACTGCAACAAAAATGGCTAAAACCACCTTCTAAGTATGGTTCACTTTGGCTTTTGATTATGATAAAGAACAGTAGAATAGAAACACATAGGAGTGGATTGTCACTAAATGTACTTTTGCACTTGAGGATGGTATCAAGTGTTCAGCTAACAATCAATGGTGTCCTACTGTTAAAAATTATAAAAACAGATGACAGTGAGTTTTACCTGCTTGTGTATAAAATGCCCCTCTTTTTAAATAAAACAAAACTAATCCAGGTTAGATATACATTTAAGCATATGAAGATTCTTGGCATGGACAGCCTAAACCCCAAGGAGTTCTACAGGACATTCTTTCTTGTCATAACATTTCTCTACATAGAATGGCTTCAAGCTTCAAGCTAGATTCTTCTCAGATGAATGAGGCTATAAAATAAAATGGTGATTACCAGGATCAGGCCCTCTCAGCTCCAATATAAAAGCTTTAAAAATCTTCATGTGAAAAATCCCAAACTATAGCAAGTGCCAGTTCTTGGATTTTATTGTCTATTAAACCTTCCCAAAGAAGACAGTTTTCCTTTGCTGCAAAGAGAGAGATTTGTAGCCCTACATGGTTTGACTCTGAACAGGGACAAGGAAGCCTTATAGCTTTTTCAAATAATTTTCCCACAGTAATAGTAAGTTCTAGATTTAAACCTATATGAGATTGAGGTGACTAGGATGAAAAGATGATGAAAACATAAGAAATATAACATGTTACACGTAAGATCAATAGATTCATTTCTGCTGAACTGAAATTTCCTTTGTTTCAGCTTTACTTGGTTGGTTAGATAATTTAATAAATCAGGGTTTTCACTGAGAACCATCCTTCACCAAATACATGTTATGAAACTCTGAATAAACATTTCTTTTTTGTTCAGCAATTTATAGGGCTGAGATTGTACCACCCAAGTCTGATTCCAAGATGCTATATTGGACAATGACTGGAGTAGAGCGCAACTCAGCTCTTTCCTTCTAGAAAGATCTTTCCTTCTAGACAGCTGAAGGAAATCATTTGTTGAGGTGATGTTACTGAAAGGATTTTCTCCTCTTACCCTTAGGCCAACATAAATACAAAAAGACATATATTTTTTTTATTCTCATTGACTCACTGTAGCATCTTACTACTGTGGATTAGTAGATTAAAGTAAAATACATGAATCTCAGAATCTGAAATAATAAATTGGACATTTGCTGCAATGGATACTGGAAGGTTTATAATGACCAACACTAAAAGTTGAAGCTTTGTCTGAAATGGTATAGGTGCTTATTGCCTGAGCAGGGGGTTGGACTAGAAGATCTCCAAGGTCCCTTCCAACTCTGTTATTCTTTATATGCAGTGATTTAAGAATAAGCTCGCATAAACTGTGTATACGCCAATATGTACCTCACAATGTGCTGAAGTCTCTATTTTCAGTCAGGAGAACCAATAGATATAATGTGTTTTTATTATTAAAACTGTATGGCCCCCAGAGTTGTAAATGAATTGATCAGCCTTAGAAATGTGAATTATAAATAAATACATTGTAGTAGACCAGTCTGGTACCAGTTTGCTTCTGACCTTTCCAGATCTAGCTCTCAGGAGAAGTAACACAAGCAGTATAATTTTTCAATTAGTAAACCCAGTGAGAGATATTCTATAGGCTGTCATCTGTTCCATCTTCAGCATCTTTCACAGATTTGAAAATTGCTTGGGCCTTTGGGTAGATGAGAAGAGGAGGAGGAATGTCCAAAATATATATTCCAGAGGTGGTATTCAGCAGGTTCTGACCAGTTCTGGAGAACCGGTAGCAGAAATTTTGAGTAGTTTGGAGAACCAGCAAATACTACCTCTGACTAGAGATTTTACAGTTACTTCCCCTGCCACGCCCCCAAGCCACGTCCACAGAACCGGTAGTAAAAAAAATTGAATCCCACCACTGATATATTCCAAAAGTCCCTTGAACTCAATTAGGTATTTGGGGAAAAAGTTTTTTTTGATTGACTCTGAATAATCCCAATTTATTTTATGGACAGAAATATCTCTGCATCTTACATTTTTATGCATGGCAGTTTATAAAAATATTTAATCAAAGATACAATAATACATGTCCATTAAAACATTGTTACAACTACATATTTAAATATATTTAATCAAATGTATTAATACATTGTTTTCCACAATACCCAGTGTTGTGTAGTTTCCTAATTTGAAGAGAAAAATATAAATTGAATTTTTCAGGTATCACGTATAAGTTGTAGCGAAGAACTAGAGAATCCATGAAACATAACTGCTGCTGATATATGCTCTAAGTGTGTCTACATAAGAAATAGATCTCAAATGAAACGACTTTTACAGAAAATATGAATTAGAGAAAAAAGGTAAACAACAAAAATAGGAAAAAATAAAACCTTTATGGGCTGATTTTTAAAATGTTTGCAGTTGTGGTGAAATGAATGCCCAGAGACAATTCATCACAGCAATTTCATCTGTTTCGGGTTGACTGCCCCATCTTGAAAATAAAAACAAATCAATTTAGTGCACCTTACAGAGTGACACCTACTGAATATCTTGTGATGGAAGGATTTCATGGGACAGTGCTCTATCTTGACCTTAAACTATTAACTTTCAGTATGTGCTCTGGAAGTATAAGAATATTCCTCTTTCTCACTCCAGACCTTTTACTAAGCCAAGAAAAATCTATAGGAACCAAATTAATCCTCCAGATATAAAGCAGCAAGTCTCTGAGTGAAAGCGATGTGAGAGACAAGATACTTGGTAGTTGTTTTTTTGCAACCAAAGTAAGATTATACTTCTGTACATATCATATATAATGTACAGTAGAGTTTTAAGGGTTGAGGACAGTGAAAAATAATAGAGATAGCTAATTAGCTAGAAAGACAGGCAGACAATCAGATACATAGAGCACAAATACCAAAGCCTATGCACACAATTGTTTGTTGATCAGGTACCATTAAATCAGTATCAACTCTTACAACCCCAGATTTTCTCCATGGTGACCTGTCCTTAACCTGGTCCTTTGGGTCTTTAACAGATAATCAGAGTTGGAAGGGACATTGTAGGTCATCTAGTCCAACCCCTGCCCAAGTGGGAGACCCTGCACCATTTCTGACAAATGGCAGTCCAATCTCTTCTTGAAAGTCTCAAGAGATGACGCTCCCACAACTTCCAAGGGCAAGCTGTTCCATTGGTTGATTGTTCTCATTGTCAGAAAGTTTCTTCTTATTTCCAGGTTAAATCTCTCCTTGTGCAGTTTCCATCCATTATTCCTTGTCTGGCCTACAGGCACTTTGGAAAATAGCTTGACCCCTTCCTCTCTGTGGCAGCCCCTCAAATATTGGAAGACTGCTATCATGTCTCCCCTGGTCCTTCTCTTCACCAGACTACCCAAGCCCAGTTCCTGCAACCATTCTTCATATGCCTTAGTCTCCAGTCCCCTAATCATCCTGGTTGCTCTTCTCTGCACTTTTTCTAGAGTCTCAACATCTTTTTTATTAAGTGGTGAACAAAACTGGATGCAGTACTCTAGGTGCGATCTTACTAAGGATTTATAGAGTGGTATTAGTACCTCCCTTGATCTTGATTGTATCCCTCTGTTAATACGATTTAGGATTGCATTAGCTTTTTTGGCTGCTGCTGCACACTGCTGGCTCATATTTAGCTGGTTGTCCAGTAAGACTCCAAGATCCCTCTCACAGTTACTGCTATTGAGCCTGGTTTCACCCAGTCTATATGTGTACTTTTGGTTTTTCTTGCCTAAGTGTAGGACTTTACTCTTCCAAAAGTACACCTTTTATCATCCTAACAGAGTCCGTGCATTTTGCCCTGCTTGTCATCTTCTTCTTCTTCTTTTATCTTTCACCTTTTCCTAGCATTAGAGCCTGCTGTAAGTAGGTAAGTCTTCACATAATGTGTCCGAAGTTAGATAATTTGAACCTGGTGTCTTGAGCAAGAACTCTGTGTTGCTTTGTTCAATGGTCTATTAGCTTGTTTTTGCGGCTGCCCATGGAATTCTCAGGAATCAAAGCAGTTACATTTCCAATATGGTGAAAGGAAATAGACTTCTGAAACAGCAACTTGGCAAAATAGAATGCTAATCTAAAGCATCTTGCTATGCATACATGTAGCAGAACTATATGCAGCAGCAGTTTGTCAGCTCTTGGGACAACAGCTTCCATTTTAAAGACACAAGTTACTGTCTCTTTGATATAAATATTCATCTGTGTGTCTGTGTGTTTTGGTATGTAAGTGTGTGTGAGAGAGATGGGGAAAGAGATACTACTGCTGATGGTGAATTCCAGAATTGAGAAACTGTTGGGGAGTTTCTTCCTCCAACAAAGGGGAATGTTTGTGGGTCAGGGTTGAAATGAAGGGCCCTTGATGCTCCAGAACTGATGATGTTATCTAGTTTGGATAATGAAATGTCTGCAAGAAAATAGCCACACTCAGAGAGCATCAAGGACCCGTAGTCTCTTCTTTACTTAAAAAAAATAATAATAAAAAGATGTTCCTTAATTCCCCTAAGGAATTTTTTACATAGGATGTAAAATTTGCCTATTTCAACAAATAGATAATAGCTATAATTTAATTCGATTAAAAATCATATATATAGGAAATAACCTGGAATAGCAAGAAGATATGAACGTTGGCATTTCTATACTTTCCCCCCAAACAGTGCTTATTGTTTGAACTGAATATCCTAAATGATTAGCCAACTCAATTCAAAAAGAATTTGACAGTAACTGTAGAGAAAATTCTTTCAATTCAAAAAGAATTTGACAGTAACTGTAGAGAAAATAGTGTGTGCTAGCAGAAATATTTCCTATGTTTGCTCTTGCTATCTATAAATTACTAATAGAGATTCAGTGATCTTTGAACTCTGAATTGTCAAAATCTAGCCCTTTCTTTAGTACCCTTACTGTATTTTCTCTTCCTATTATAGGCATATAAGCAAGTAACCTCTCTTTTTTTCTCATTTGTCTCTATCTTTTGTCTTCAGCCTCTTCCTTCATTCATCCATAACAATGTCTTGGGAATCATGGCATTATAATGAAACTGGTAACGAATCTTTTATAACAAAACTCCCATGTGTAAAACAAGTTCCAAAGGAAGATTTATTTTTATACTGAGATTATCATGCTCTTCACTCCTAAAAGTGATAATTGTTGTGGTTCGGTGCAGACGGCAGCGGAATCGGACAGTGGGGAAGAAGGGGGATCAGTCAGGTAGTCTGGAGAGGACTCGGACAAGGATCTTGCATCCGATATAGAGATGGGACCAGGACCATCTGGGAGTGGGGTGCTGCCTTTGGAGCCTTTGGAGTCTGGCAGCAGCAAGGACCCAGGGGAGCCCATTCCCGGTGTGCATGTGCGCAGAGCTGCTAGAAGGCAAGATCAGCTAAAACAAAAGGGGTGACTCAGGAATAAGGCTGGGAGGTGATTGCCCCTCCCATAAGGGATAAACATCAGGCCAAGATGATGAAACCTTTGCAGGAAGCAAAGTAGTTCAATCAGTTCCGAGTCATCCTTGAAGCTCTTTATACTTTGGTTGGTTTTTCTTGTACTTCAACTGCTTTTTTTTTCTAGTTAATTTGATACTTCTGTTTTTGGCAGCAGTCCACAGAACTGAAATGTGTGTGCTTATCTTGGGGGACTGTTTGAGATTACTTCCGGCTGGGAATGAAAACAATTTCCAGCATTGCAATAAAATAGGTTTTGTTTTTAAAACAAGTTTGTGAATAATTACTGCTTATGAAGCCTGGGCCAGAATAATAATCTTATTTTATCAAGCTTTGATGGAATTTGATAGAACTGTGACTTATTTTCTTCATTTTCTCTCTTTGATATAAAAAAACAAATCGAACAAAAATTGTATTAAAAGCATATTGCAAGTAATGAAATAACCAAATAAAATACTCCCATAAAATAAAATAAATGAAATAATAGTTCTTATTCTCTCTACATTTCTTCTATTGATGTATAGCCAAAAATACTGCTTTCAAATAGTTCTGAAGGTCTATATTATACAATGGAAAACTATTATATTATACAAGGAAAATTTATACTAGGTACAAAATAAACGTCATAAAGAAAACAACAACAATTGAGATGCATAAAAGGGGAAAAAAGAAAGAACAGAAAAAGAAAAAAAAAGAAACCTTCATCTTCACCGCCAGCAATTTTAATCAAGATTAAAATTAATTAAAGATTAAAAATTTATCTTTTAAAATAAAACCAAAAATCTGTTCATTCCATATCTTTCTCCAGTTTCTATAAACCCATCTCAACAACAACAATGAAATCCAACAGGGATTATCAAAAATAACCATAAGTATTACAAATTATATCTATTATACCCATATGAATCCATCATTGCACTTTAAACAAATTCCTGTTTTCTCTCTTCAAATAATAAAAATTCAGTCCATTCAAAAACAATTTAAACTTTACCAGAAATAACCATTATCATCCTATCATAATCAAGACTATATTAAACATCCCTCAAAATAACTCATTATTTTAACTTTGATCAGATAAATTAATTTTATATTCTTCTTTCTGCAGTCTTTAAAATTCTCAAAAAAAGTTATAACATCTGCCTTCTCAAACTCTCTCTCCTCTCAAAATTCATTTCTTTATTTTTATCAAACCCTCTTTGTATTTCCAGTGTACCATCTCTAGCGAACCCCTCTTGTAAATTCAGTATAAGAAAATAATCTGGTTTTATTATATCTTCAGTATATGAAATCTCATCTCATTTATTATTTGTATTTTTCCCCAATTTTTGAGCCATCATCTTTCACTTGTAAAACCATTTTTCCATCTCCTTGTAAACTGTAATTTTTTAAAATGCAGTTTTTTTTAATAGGACTTGATCCTCTACAGCCGTGACGGCAAATCTATGGCATGTGTGCCAAAAAATGGCACGCAAAGCCATTTCTTCCTGCACACAAGAGGTCACCCAGAAGATCCCTACTGCGCATGTGCACACACACCCCGCCAGCCAGCTGATTGTTGGGTATCTGCCACGCATGCATGGGGGAGATGCGCATGCATGCACAGGGGCGGAGTGTGCAGTGGTGGGGGTCCTGCATGCATGTACAGAGGTTCATGGTACATGGGGGTCATGCATGCATGCACAGAGGCACAGGAGGTCATGTGCACATGCACAGGGGCAGTCACTCACTCATTGCATCATAGGTGCAGGCACTTTCGGCACATGATATGGAAAAGGTTAACCATCACTGCTCTACAGTTACATCAGCTAATAAATAGTTAAGTATTCAAAAACCTCTTATTACCATGAGCCAAACGCTTTTTTAAAATAGCCATCTGATGTCCTCTGATGTCTGATTTTCAAAGTCTTTTTGCCAGTACAGAATGTAAATAGAGACTTTCTTGTGGGAGAGGATCCTTTCATTCAACATGAAAATCTTAAATCAAGTCCATCTGAGTGCCTAATCTGTGTGAAACTTTCCAAAGTCAACAATAATCATCCTTTTGCTGTATATTCCAAAAAATACAAATCTTTAAACTTAAACTGATTTTTAAGGATTAAAGGACAATCATCCAGTGATTTAAATAAAGCATTCCAGTTGAAAGATTGTTAATCTTTAAAGAAAGAGAAAGAATAAAAAAATTCAAAGTGATTAGGAGAGGAGATAGTTGAACTTAGAATCCATATAGCATGATGCCTAAAGCATGATGGAATCCCACAACTTCCAGGCAATTGCAAGGTCACTGCAAAAACACAGCTCCTACCTTGACATTCACTCACTCTCTCACATACACTCTCTGTCTCTCACACTCACACACGGCAATTTTGCAGAGTATATATGAATAATCTGACAATTCCTCTTTAACTCCAGATAGATTTAGCTGCCTGATTCCTGAAAGGGGTGATTTGTGGTTGCAATGAGCTCTTCTCTTTTAGAAGAATCACCATCAGTTCACCATTAGATTCACTGGAAATCTAATTATCATGGCTTCCTAAGGAATTGTTGGATAGGCCGATTTCTGGGCATAGTAGATTTTCCTAGAAGAATGTTTTGCTTGCTGGTTAATAATGTTACAATGCACGAATCTATTCCAATAGAGTTAAACTGAATTTTCAGGCATGACAGAAGCTAGAATAAATTCTTAGTGAACAGCAGTATATGGTTTTTTAGATGGTGGTGATGAAGCTTTTGCATTTCTGGCCTACATTTGATTCACACAACATGTTTATTAAGCAGAATTTCTGGACACATTCATGTAGACATCACATTTCTCTTGAATGTCTCATTAGAGAACCTGTATGTAACCTGGAAGAAATGGTTACCGAACTAATAATTGAGGATGGAAAAATGAATAAATTGGTGGATTGCTTAGTGTGAATTGAAAAAATTAAATTATTTGGTAGATGAAATAGACTGGTTTAATTAAGAGTTGGATGAGTTAAATTCAGATCAGTGGTGTTAAAGTGGATGCAGAAGAAAGTGGAATTTATACATGAGCAGTATTCCTTTGCATCATGCTAGATAATGCTATAGCTAAGTAAGCTGGTTAATTCCCAACAGAATTAGGCAATGTATCCAGGCTAAATGTAGTTATTGCCTCAGCTAACAGCCATGGAGAGGCAACATTTATATTTTAATTGTTCTGAATATTCACTATTCATTTGCAATTTATCAGGTAATGTTAGGTTTCAGATGTTTTTTTCCCATAAATATTATGATTATAATTGCAGTAAAGTTGGTGCAAGCCAGGAAAAAGGTTATAATTGAATTTTAGGAAACAGAAAAAAAGATTGAAGAGGATTGTTTTTCCCACCTTTTGTCATCCTGGTCATAGTTTAACTAACACCTAAGATCAAGGAGGAGGAAAAAGTACAGTAAAAATGAAAATGATTTAGTTTTGAAACTAGGAAGAGTTTTAGCTTAAAAATACATAGGAGCTCCAGATTGTAGATGTTGAAAGGTAGAGAAAGGAGAGCAAAGAAGAAGAAAATAAGGTTATTGACAGCCAATAACCTTTGCTAATAAAAAAGACTACCTATGAATGGAAAGAAGAAAAATGGGAATCCTTTTTCCCTCTTTGCCTATCTAGGCTTCTACTATGATTCTACTTTGTATATCTTGGGCATGAAGAATTTAGAAACATTGGATGATAGTCAAACAATGTGGATAGAAAGAAACCAAAATTTAATTACCAAGGAAATTACAATAGATATAGGTGGGGAGGTTTGAGTGTGGAAGAGTTGAAAAGAGGAGAAATTCAATAGATTCAAATGGGCCAAATGGGAAAGTTTAACCAAGGAGTTTTAAAGCAGCCATGAAGAAAAAGAATAAGAAATAGTTAATAGAAACAATTTACAAAGCCAGCTTACAAAATTGGCTTGTGGGCATACTGATTTATTAATAACATACCATCAAGTCATTTTTTTACTCCTAGCAACCACATAGATAGAATTTCTCCAAGATGATCTATCCCGAACCTTTAGGTCTCCCAATAGTTTACTTATTGCCACAGTAACTTAATTTAGCCACCTTCCTGATAGTTGTCTTCCGCTCTTTTCTTTCATGCATCCCAGCATTACAGCATTTTCCAAAGAGTGGGTCTGAAGTAGGATAATTTGTGACTAGCCTGATTTTGCATGATTTGTTTGATAAGTCTTCAGTTTGTTTCCTTGGCTGTCCACAGTATTTTCAGGACTCTTCTCCAACATCAGAACTCAAAGGTATCAGTGCTTGTTTCATTAAGCAGGTTAGCATTAACCATAATTAGCATATGGCCCATACGCTGTCTTCAAGAATCTCAGCTTGAAGTAAGTCTCTTGTAGGATGCTGGGGAAATTTTTCCCATGGAGTGATTTAACATTATTAATGTGTCTGTGTTATACTGCTTATGTATGTGTATATTGTTACTTATATAAGTAAAAGCCATAAAAATTGGGTAGTATATTTTCTTTACTAGATGCCTTAGAAGGAAATAAAATGCCTTGTTGGTGGAAGAATTTTGTTTAAAATAACTGCTGAAATTCATTGTGCTTGGTATCTCTTTCAACTTCAGTTAAGCACAGAAGAAGTTCTGCAGAATTTACTAATTGAAGGATATAATCAGTTGTTCTGTCCACTTTCAGGAAACGTCTCTACTTTATCAAACCTTAAAATTTAATTTGGACTTCTATCTTGGCTATAATCTAAAATAGCCCAGTGTATTTTGTAGGTAGGAGACATCAGAATTATCCACATTTGGTCACATATAGGAAATATCTGCCGAGAGGTGGATATTTTAGTTGCATTTTAGTATCAAGAGTTTAAGAAGATCGTATTTCCTTATTTTCTTCTCATAAACATAAAGCTCACTAATTTTTCTGTCCTTATGATGGCAGTTGGAACTGCGATAACACTCAACAGCAAAAGGTCTATGCCTGAGCTATGATGGAAGACCCGTAGGAAATGAAATATAGCCCTTTTGTCTGCTCCATCCATTCAGCCCATGTGAATTTGGCAAAGGAAAAGGAGGCCTTTCCTGGCAATGTCTAATAATGATGGAAGGCTTTGCACTAAGCTGTTTATTAAATAGTGCCTAATAGATGAGGCATTGGAAGAAGATAAGACACATTCTTCTGATTATGGCTAATTTTTATTCTGTCCTCCTCACCACCACTTCCCAATGGGAAAAATGTTTAAGTAAGAGTTTCAACAGACAACATTTAAGAATGTAGTTAACAGTTGACCTTTAAAATTGTGATTAATTGACAGTGGTGCTGTTTTGCTAGGCTACCATATCTCAGCCACAAAACCTTGGACAACCTTAGAGTACTGCAAAAAATTAATCTCTACTATCATTTAGTGGCAATCTATCTTTTTTTCAGCCTATATAGCAGCTTCTAGTACAAAAACTTTTTTTTGAGGACAGGGCAATACTGAAACAACTTTCATGACTTTGTGACTTTGAAAACTGAATGTATTGAACCTATTACTTGCTGTAACTTAATTATTGCTGCAGTGCTTGAATTCTGGAATATTCCCCTCCCAACTGAATAACATTGGCTTCAATCCTGATGGGCTATTGCAAAGCACTGAAAATCTGGAAGTGCTCTAGAAAGTCAGTTGATAAGATGGCCCACACATTGTTGTTCTGCAGATTGCTTTATTGGCATCCATTGTAATTTCTTTATATTTTGTTGGAAATGTTTTTATTTGTATTAATGTGTTGTGGGCTAGCCAGAGATGCCTCTATGAGATGGGAAGCCATATAAATCAATTGAATGAAGATATTAAAAAATAATAAATTACTCGACATTATCTTGAACATTGGTAAAGCTTTTCTGCCAAACCACTGAACTTATTCTTTTTTTTTAAAGTAAAATTTTATTAATTTTCAAAAAAAGTACACAAACAAAACATAAGACATAAGAACATAAAACATCTTTTCCAACAGCTACTTTACAAGACAAATAAGACATCTCATTTAAGTACAATATAGTTCTAAATTATCACATTTCCACACATAACTTAATATGCATCTTATACATTCAACTTCATATCTTATTACTGTTTTCCACCTTCTTACTGTTTCTTCCTTTATTTCTATTCAATTTTATTCATTCATATATTTCATATTACTATATTTCATATTGTTACTATTTCATATATTCTTATCCAACATTACTCCTCAATAAGCAAATGTAAACTGACAAAACACATAACATAAAAAATATAAAACTTCTTTTTAGAAAGCGGCTTAACCCCGGGTTATAACTTTTGGTACAGACTTAAATTAAATTCATGCTCAGCTTATATACTATTTCATATCTTATTAAAAATTCTACATTTTACATATATCTTCTCCCCTCTTTTCACTCTCTTAATTCTACTTTGTTTATTTAATCTCAATTTAAATCATTTCACTTGTATTTTTTGTCCGTTCTTTTTCAATCATCCATTTATCTTTCTCTTAAACACAAACTTTTTCCTGTAATGACTGGTTGAAGTATGACACCTTTCTATTTTCCCCCCAAATTCAACACTTAAAATTCAACATTATTTCTATTCTGATTCTGCTTAGTACATTCTACATGACATTTTAAAATAAAAAAAAACATAATATTCTTATAGTATATTAAAAATAGTATTCCCTAACAAATTAGTTAATTAAACATCAATTACACAATCCCTACAATATTCTATTAACACATATTTCAAATACAAATATAAAATACAGTCTTGTGTACCTTTGCAGAATCTCTATTTAAATTATATTTTACCCTTTGTCTCTAAAAAAAAGTTGTTTATTAACATCTTGTTTAAAGTCTTTATAACTTCCCTTCGCTTTGTCCCTTCCTTCCTTATCAAATCTAATCTTTTTACCCCCCCACCTCAATCTCCAACTTTTTAATCTCCCCTCTCTGTTGTATTCCTCTTTTCCGTTGCTTTCTATCATTATATCAATTTTTCACCTTACTTTTCCCTTTCTTAATTGTTTTTTTAGAGCTTAGATTCTTGATTTTCTTCTCCTTTTTACCCTTTTTTAAAATCATATGTCCATTAAAGATGGCTTCTTCTTCATCGTCCCAGCCTCTTTCTTGTTGCATTTCCTGGTAAGCAGAAATCGCCATTTCTAAAAAGCAAAAGATAGATCCAAAAGAGCCATCTTCCTCTTCTCTTAGTTTTTCAAACTGCATTTTCAATTCTTCAAAAGATACCATTGTAGACAGAAAATGATTTTTTTTTTAAGCAGTCCAAATGTTTTCTTAGTCTTTCAAAAGATAGTTAAAGTCCCAAAGTCATAAAGCAATCAAAGTCAGTACGTTCAACGCATTCTGTTTCACTTTCTTACTTGCTCTTCCTGGGGGAGAATTCAATTACATGATTCCAAGACATTTTTTGGAAGTTTTATTGCAATTTAATCTCTAATCTTATAAAACTCCAAGCAGTCTCCTTCAACAAACATTAGTATAAATCATTTGCCTCTCTTCCTTCCCCCTTAAAGCAAGAAGATTTGAGTTTTAAAGTATCAGTATTTGAGAATGTAATTTCCCCTTGGCTTCAATTTTAAAAGTTAATACCTTCTGCTGCCAATACGGGTGTTTCCGATTTCCATCTGCTGCCTCCATGGGAAGGAAAGTGAGAAGAAAAAAAGTTTTCCCTTTACTCTTCCACCGCAGCTTAACGATCCTCTGGGAAACAATATATCACTTGAAAAGCCAAAATTCCAGGGTATTCAGATGTTAATTGTTGTCCCGGTTCAGCCAAAAGCTTTCTCTGTTTTCCTTCAGCACCCCTCCTGCGCAATCTTTTCCAGATGCCAGCCTCTTCATGGCGGCCATAAGACCGCCGCTGCATCGTCTTGAGAGAAGGAGGTTAAAAACTGGGTGGGGAGGGGGTCTGCGACACTCCCAAACCCCTTTCCAGATCCTCCCTATCTTCGGCTGCCTCTACAGGGCAGCCTTATCCTCCAAATCCATCTGGATCGGAGGCACCAAGACGGCGAGCACAGCAGGGATCGCAAAGAAATGCAAATCCCTGCTGTCACCGAAGCCTGGCAACCCGGAAGTCCACCACTGAACTTATTCTTGATACTGAACCTCACTAACAAGTTTGGATGATTTCTGGTCTGCTTTTGTTTACATATTCTACTGAGTTGACTTGGGTTGGCTGTGACTCTAGAGTACATGACTATGTATTAGTCTACCATTTTAACCCTAGAGCAGCAGGAGATGAAGAGAAGAAAGCCTACCACAAATAAATGCTAGGATCTAAAGATAAATAAAGCAGGGGTATGAAGGAATCTGGGCTTTGATGTCCTTGGCTAATATGGCAGTAAATTTGTAATTTGAATGTTTGCAATCTGCAGCCAAAGCAGTGCATGTTAGAGGTCACAGTCTCAAAACTGTAAATAAAAAAAAGACAATATGATTCAATTTATATATACAAATACTAAAACAAATTATTTTCCTCATGGAGAGAATAATATAAATTTGAAGGCTGATATAGCAACCTTAACCAAATGACTCTCAGGGTAGAATAAGAAGGTGACTATTTAAAATAGTTAGAAGGATCTAAAAACTGTAATGAATAAGGAACAAAGAAATAATGTATGGCATTTAAAAACATATTTCTTCAAGGCATGTTCCTGCACATGTTCTTTTAGAATGTTCATTGATCAGAACATCATTCTAATTATGAAAACTCCATTATGAAGTATTGAGAGAAGAAGTGGGAGGATAGTACCAATATGATCTGCCATTTCTTAAAATGACAACTTTTTAAATTTAGAATATCTTTAAAAGTAACAAATTAAACACTTGATTTTCTAAAACCTGGAAATGAAATTTAGATAAAGGACTAATATAAATGGTCTACTGCCTCCACTTTGTATATAGGACTTGCCAGTACTAAGAATGCCTGAAAACTTGATTTCTTGAAAGCTACAATGTGAATGATTCAATCCATATCAACCTAACTACATCTCCAGATTTTGCACTTCATTCTTTTAACTTCTCAGAAACAAATCAAAATGGAAATCATGAAAAAAAAAACAGTTAAAATGCATATATATAGTTAAAGGTTTAATTGATTTTTAAAAAAAGTAGTTTTAAAGTGGAAAATATATATGCTAATCAAGGTTTAAATAACATGAAAGGGGCATGAGTTGCAGGAAGACTATACAGTAACATGCTACTTCTAACAGATAGAACAAAAATAAACAAATTCATTTGTCTGATGTCAGAAAATGTGCAATTTTGGAATCTATATTTCTACATATGCTACACTTTTACTGTTGATTTCTTTTGCTTACCCAAACCTATACAGTCATGCAATTATATTTCTCTTACTACTATCATGGTCTTAGTCTGAGTTCCAATGGCCAAAGGGCTTGTTTTTTCTCTTTTCCATTTAGATTTGAACTTTTAGGAGCACTTTAAATGAACAATAAAAAAATGAAAGACTTTAAAACTTATCACAAAATACAATGAAGTTAATTAGATTTTCTTCCTCTGAGACAGATTCATGTGACTTATTTTAATGAATCAGTTTTGTAATATAGATATTCCTCTGTTGACTAATATGAATAAGCTAAATATTATGCCCAACACAAAATATTAGACAATGATTGAACCTTAAAGACTAGTGTATATTTTGAAAGTCTTGGATTCACATTTCCCACTTGAGGAACATTTAGCAGGCATGGCTAAGAAGGCCTTTGTACAAATCCATCTTCTCCATCAATTGTGACGTGACCTTGTTTGGGAGGCCCTTTAGCATTTGTTTATTCTTTGATGAAGTTGGATATGAAGTATGGCAATACATTATATATAGAGTTGCTCTTGAATATTGGAAATAATCTGCAGCTGGTCCAGAATGTGAAGGTATATGGAATTGTCAACATACCTTGTCAGGCTCATGTGACATCTTTCCTCCATGGTTGCCTGTAGACTTTTGGGTCATTCAAAGTGCCAGTTATTATTTATAAAAATCTTAATGGAACAGACCAGATTATCTAAATGATGTCTTCCATGACAGATGTCTAGCCCGAATAATCAGGCATAGTTCACCTGCTCCAAATTCAATCTGTTAAACAATGCCACCTGGGCATGCTTCTTTATGGGATATTGGGAAAACTTGCCAGAAATATTTTCACAGAAACCTAATCAGAGATTCATTATTGACTAATTGGAAGAAAATACAGAAAAAACACTACTTAAAGATACCAGCATGGATCTCAACAATGGAGGCAATGATCCACACAAATAACTTGGATATTACTAAAATGATTAAATATAAGGACCTATTGGATATGCGAGGAAATTTGAAATTGTGGCAAGACCTTCAAGATCAGGGATTAAAAATTGATCGGTGGGCATATCTTCAAATTCAAAGTAGATACAAACAGGACAAGAAAGAATTTAGAATTAATAATAAACTCCAGCAATTAGATAAAATTTTATTAGGATCAGGCAAAAGATAAAGACACTTCAATATATTATGACAGCTGGAACTGCTGGTAGAAATAGATAGATCAAAGATAGGTTCCACACTAAAAGGCAAAAGAAGATATGATAGAATCATAGTAATGATATACAGATACATGTAAGGATTAACTGTGTATATGGCATAAAATAAGGATAAAAAGGAGGTCTCACAAACTGTTGAAGATGAAAATGTTTTTAACTGTTTTCTATCGTTTTCTTTCTATCTTTTTTTCCTCTTTCTTGTCTTCTTTTTTTCTCTGACATTTATGTATGTGTTGGTCTATTTTAATTGTAAAATCAATAAAGTATATTAAAAAATAAACAATGCCACCTGAGGTGACCTAGGAATACCTTCTTGTTCCAACATCTGCTCTTAAAACTTAATTGTCCCCAAAATCCCCCCCCCCCCCCCCCCCCCCCCCCCCCCAAACTTGGCTGTGATCAAACAAGCTTTGAAATCCTGCCCAAGATCCCTAGGGCTTGGGCAAATGACAGGTTGTATGTTTGATTGTCTTTTATTAATTGCTGTTTTCTTGCATTTGGGTTTGTCTTTTTGATGTATTGTATGTTTGTTTTTACTGTACACTATCCAGAGTCATTATATAGATGATTTTCCTCATAAATGTCTGAAACTTTTTTTAAAAAAATACCATCAATTTCCAATTCACAGAGGCAGTTCTGAAGAATATTTGTTTGATGATATAGTAATCTACAGAAAAATAAAAAATAATTAACAATATGGTATTCTCCTCTCTTCTCTCATTAAAGGTTATCCTTCACAACCAGCATCTGAATTTATACTGAGATGTGTTTAGAGAAACTTTTTGTTCTGTGAATATCTGTTCCTACATAGGAATAACCTCTTGAGCACTTTCTCAAAGAGGAGATATTAGTAACTGATGGGTGTTAAGTTATCCAATCAATTTTCTTGACGAGCAGACAAAATACTAACTTTTGAAGGTATCTGGTATTCACTTCTGCAGAGATGCATTTTCCATACTCTACATATTCCATTTAATCCTTCTGCTAGAGCTATGCATTCAGAAATGACAGGGCTCAAGAAAACATATGATCAGATGTACAACTACAAAGCACCTTGTTCATCTTCTCAGATTTCATAAGTGAAAATGATCTTATAGTACCAGACCAGTTGCAAAATGACATGGAATTATTTATGGTAACTATTATGAACATATAGATTACAATCCTGGAAGATTGGATGATTTTATTCTCAAGGTGCCTTTCAAATGAATAGCCCCTACACATTTCTGGGTTCTAATACCACAATGGTTGGGATAGATGCTAAATGCTCCCAAACTGTATGAGATCATTGCACTGGATAGCTAATAAAAATGCAATAGTGGACCAAAATAATGCCTTTTTCATGTCTTTTACAATAGGTACAATAATATACATAATCAGTCATCTTCAGAGATTTACACCATCTGTAGTCTACTGTCCTGATCTGCTTTACTGTTACGGTGACATCTGGTGCAGACTAATAACTTGGCTGGCAATAAAAAAAGGGATTGGAACAATTCATGGAAATCATAGGAAATATTACCATTAAATACAGAGTGGCTGCCTCTGAAGACCATATGCTGCGAAACTATTAGGTTTGCTTACTGGAATTAGATGGTCATTGTGAGAACTGGCTGCTGGATTAAATGGGTAGGGGTCTAATTCAGCAGGCTATTGAAATGGAAAGATTTATTAATAAATCAATAAATATAATTAATTAATATAATTAATAAATCCTTCCATTCCCTACCATCCAGTCAGAGCTGAAGAGGCTTCTTGGATGAGAAGCAAAACATCTTAAAACAAAAACCAGAAAGTCCAGTTGCTTCTTGAAAAAAAGCACCTTTGGGACAACCATGACCTGGATGACTGAGAACCTCCATAGACATCTGGCCATTATCTATGTTCATAGGTCCATGGGATCCATTTAGAACCTGGCATTTCATGTTCTCTAATGACTGCAATGATATTCACCATGTCATAGTAAAACTAGGGTTTTGACAGTACCAACAGTCACTTCCAAATGACTGTTTTCTTAACATCTGAAGTTAGGAACAGCAGGATATGCAATCTAATATTCTGTCTCTTGGGAGGATTTTTTGGCCAGTTTTTATCAATTTCAAATTTGGGCATGCTCTAAGTCACCAATTAGCTTCATAATTATTTCAAACTATCATAGTGAATAGATCATCTATAGCTATATAAATGATAAATGTCAAAATAAGCTTCCTGGGCCAATATTCTAGATAAAGAATTAGCAAAAATAAGTTACTCCTTAGAGAGCATGTCTTATTCATGCTTATTGATTTTGGAAGTGTGTACATTCACAAAAATGGCTGTCATCACGGTTATGGATAATCACTTCCATATGCAAATAGCAAGATTGGTCCTTGCTACCCTTTTGTCATCAGGATGGCTCTATGAGTCCAGCTTAACAAAATGGCTGAAAACCAATTTTATTTTGGGCTAGATTCCTTTTGTACAGTATTTTGCTGATCTTCTTATATGAACTTAAACAAGTATATCAGAAACAAAACAATTCTAGATCAGAGCAGGAAGAAAGCCATAATGGATGAATTGCAACCCAAAAGTCTACCTGAGGTCATCCCAGCAGAATGGAAGGTAAAGAAAAGATAGAATGAATCACTTTATTCTACATGGCTCTACATTAGCATCTGTTATGAAAATTGATATATTTTATATTATCTATTCTATTCTTTTATTTTATGTGACACCAAGGTTCAACACCCACTTAAACATAATGTGGTAAAATTGCAAAAGGTGACTTCAGATAACATTTTACCCTTTGATTTTAACTCCTGAAACTTCCTTGGTTGAAGTGTAACAATAACTTTTTAAAATGTAAGCTGCCCCAGTGATTTTTTTTTAAATCAGAAAAATATATATACATTTTATTATATATGTATGACAAATATCTTCTTCCCTGCCTCTCTCTCTCCCTCCTTGCTTGATGAACCAAGAGTAAAATAGCTTTTCTGACAATTGAGTTACTGCATTATCTCCATAGACATTGTAAACAGAACATCCCTATATAAGCTACATTATTGGCTTCATGTTCTTTTTCATCAGAAGACATCTAGTACAGACATCTTGAAATAATGTCTTTGGAATCCATGTGAAAAATCTGATTGTTGCACAGATAAATTTATATGGCTAAGAAAAAAAGACTGGAGTGAATGGAATTATAAAGTAATTGATGAAACCACATTTCTTCTCTTTGTTTTTAAAACAACACAGTATCAACAGTAGAGACCTTCAAATTTCTAGGTTCTATCATATCACAACACTGAAAATGGATACCTAACATCAAAAATATCATCAAAAAAGCACAATAGAGAATGTTCTTTCTGCGCCAACTCAGAAAGCTCAAACTGCCCAAAGAGCTGCTGATACAGCTCTACAGAGGAATTATTGAGTCTGTCATCTGCACCTCGATAACTGTCTGGTTTGGTTCTGCAACCCAACAAGACAGACACAGACTTCAGAGAATAATTAGGACTGCAGAAAAAATAATTGCTACCAACTGCCTTCTATCAAGGACCTGTACTGAGTCAAAAAGAGGGCTGTGAAAATATTTACAGACCCCTCACATCAGACAAACTGTTTCAACTCCTACCCTCAAAATGATTCTATAGAGCACTGCTCACCAGAACAACTAGACACAAGGACAGTTTTTCCCGAATGCCATCACTCTGCTAAACAAATAATTCCCTCAACACTGTCCAACTATTTACAAAGTGTGCACTACTATTACTATTAATCTTCTCATCGTTCCTTATCACCCATCCTCTCCCACTTGTGACTGTATCTTGGTTGCTTGTATGCTTACTATTTATATTAATTGTTTCCTAGTATGATTTGATTTCTTATTGTACCCTATGACTATTATTAGGTGTTTATTTTTTGCAAGATCTAATAAAATGCTGAACATGAAGATATGAATAAGCTAAGCAGACCTGAAGGCCTTTGGCCTTTCAGAAATGAACCCATTAGATCTCTGGCAACTGATAATGAACCTTTCATAAATTCAGACATTCAAGTATTTTTAGCTATTAAAATGTACCTTGTAGTCCTTGGTACTTTCTGAGCCTGGTTGTTTGCTTGCAAAAATTTAAGTGCCCAATTAAGTAGCACCATCAGTGCAAGTGAATGGGGGCTTGCTCCCTTCATAGCTTGCCCTTCTGGTGTTGATGGGGATGTGGATTTTCCTTGGTAGTTCCTTGATTGGCTATTGTTTTCAGTTTTTTCTGCTGTTAATCCCAGTTCACCTGGATGCTGACTGCTGGAAGAAATGTGTTCTGGTCTTTTTATTTCCTTCTTAATGGTGTGCAAATATGGTTTATTACTATGTGTCAGTTGATGGCTAATTTGTCTAAATGCCAAGCTTCAAGTAATTCCCTTGCATTTTTGCATTTAACTTAATCTGGAATATTCAGTTTCCCAGTTGAAATAATGATTGAGCCTGAGTACTGGGCAGTAAATGAAACCCAAAGTGTTTATTCAAAAGAAGAAAGCAAAAGGTGTAAAGCTCTTTCTCATAATTATTTTCAATGAAGAACTGGCTGTATTTACACAAAAGCCTTATAGCTGGAGAGCTATTTTGTTACTATTCTCCTGAGCACATTTTTAAAGAAACCCGTTGCGATGTTCTTCCATCTTGCTAATGCTTTATGAAAGAACAAGTCTCTTCTTTTTAATAAGCACTTAAGAATTTTATTGCCTAATAGCAAGAAAGCCACCTGAGGTACTTTGAAATTGTGCAGTTTTATATTTCCCAGCATATTTGTGTTTGATAATATGTGACTATATATATATATGTCTTGACCTAGCTTCTACTTAAAAACAACTCCAGTGAAGAGTTGGTTATTTTTCCAGATTGGTTTGCTGTTCTTTTTTGTTAGAAATTTCATTCTGACTATAGCTGAAATTTCCTTCCTTGCCATTTTCACCCGTGAGTCTAAATCTGCCATCTGAGAAGTATATAAAAAGTTAGTTCCAGCTTCACTGTGAAAACCCTTCAAATGTTTACAGGCAGTTATTGTGTTTCTCTTTAATCTTCTCCAGGCAAAATAAATAAGATTCTTTAAGCTATTTCTCATAAGAATTAATTCCAGCCTTCCATATCCTGGTTGCCCTCCTAACATTTTTTTCTGTTTGACAGTGACTTTCTGGAATTGTGGCCTAGCTGGAGAAGAAAAGAATAAAATGATTACTTCTCATAATGCATAAATTAAATTCTTTTAAGTCAACCAAACATTACATGAATTTTTTAGAAGCTGTATTATTTTGTTAATCAATATGGTGAGACCTTTTGTTATGTGAAGTTCTTCCCGATTACATCTTATCTGCTGTTTGGACTGTCCGCTTTTCTACCTAAATAAAATGTTTTACATTTGTCCTTGCCAAACATTATGCTTTTGGTTTCAGTGGCATGTTATTACCTATCAGGATTTTGAATCTTGTTTCTGTTGTCCATTGTGTCACTTATTCTACTCAGGCTTATAATGTCTGCAAAACTGATGAATATTCCCCTTAAACCACTTATAAGTACCTTTATTACAATCTGAAAAGCAGAGGCTATAGCAGAAAGTCTTTGGGTATGCTATCCAAAATGGTATTCCTGTCTGATCCTAAGCACTTAGTGGCTGTGTTAAACTGCAGATAATACCAAACCATCATAAACCTTCACATGAGCTTCAGACTGATTTGTTTTGAATGAATTTTCCTCACACTAAATAGGTCCCACAGAAAAGGTAACATATGAATTTATGCTTGCACAAAACAGTGGTAGGCACAGCATTTGAATCAATTGAAACTTCTGGACACTCTTCAAGGACAGCCCCACGTAGAGTTATATTACATTAGTCGAAACAGGAGGTAGCTAGGATATGGTGACTGTGAGAAGGGCATGTTGGTTCAAGAATAGCCTTAACTGGTATAAAACTCATGGTAATGCAAAGCCCCTCCTTGAGCAGGAGTTGCAAGTCCAAGCCCCAGATTATCAATCAGATCTCTTCGGGCAGTGCAACCTCATCCATGAACAGAGATGGTAATTTTCCAAGATCTGAGGAACTCTGAACCCAAAGCCATCATCTTGCCAGGGTTCAGTTTTAGCCTGTTGTTTCCCATTCAGAGCCTAAGAAGCCTCTAGTCACTGAGAGAAGGCAGTTGCAGCATCACTTAACTTACCACAGACAAAAATATACAAATGGGCTGTTTCAATTTCTTTCGCTGCTCAAGTTTCTGAGTGGTCTTCAGCCTCATCAGGGCTGTGTTTGACCCTGGAGAGCTGGGGTACCGATGTGTAGCAGAGGTAGGGGTGACCAAGGTGAGCATGGCCAGCATGACAGCACTTGTGTCAGTGGACACTCATGGTGGCCCAGACGGGGCTGGGGAGATCCTCCTGCAGCCCTCTGCCAGCAAAAATGGAACCCAGGAAGGCCACACATGGCCATCCCAAGCTCTGTTTTGCTGGCAGAGGCACCGCAGGCTGGTCCTTCTCTATTTCCAGGACAGCCCTTGAGCCAGATCTAAGCAACCTGTGGGCCAGCTCTGGCCTGTGAGCCTTGAATTTGACACCCCTGGGAGGAGCCACTAGTCCAAGAAATCACCCAGACAGTGAGCCTGATTTCTCTATGGGCAGCTCAACTGAAATGAGAATCAAAGATAGCACAGAGCAAAATCAGTCAATTTCTGAATTTACGTCATTCCATTTTGCTGAGGCAATTTCTCTCTGATCAGATCCTGATGCTTCCAGCTACTTTCAAATGCTGATATGTTTAAGCATTTTAGTACCATTGTGTATTTCTTTAGTATCTTATTGCCTATGGTATTCAAAATAATGTTCTCGTATTTTAAAATAAAATCACAACTCTCAGAACATCCATTAAAGCCATCACCCACCAAACTAGCTATGACATCAAAAGTGTTCCTGTTTACCAGCAAGATCACTTGTTGTCAACTATTTCAAATGCCAGCACTCTTTTAAAACCACTAACATTGCTGCTCCTCATTTAAACACATATTAGAGCAGCAATCCTTCAGTCATAAACTTGCCAGTAAGACATAAAGGAGATGATTACTGCCATTCTGTAACCTTTACGGTATTACCCAAGGGAAAAATTATAACGAATATCTCAGAGTCACATTGACCTCACAAGTCTTCATATAAAAGCAAAGACAAAACAGAACAAAACAAAATTGGAATAGAAGATGTTTCTTCCTTTTCTGCTTACTTTAATGTATGATAAATTCATGAAAATATTCATCAAAGTAAAAGCTTTTCTTCTTTTCTATTTTTTTCCCTTAAAACTTGTAGCCATCATTAGCTGTTGCACTGCATGTTGATATATGGACAAGAATTGATGGGGAAAATATGACATCACATTTAAATCAGTTGTTAATATTGGAAATCACACTTACATGGAACAGAAAGAGGGATGGCTTTTATAATAGAGCATGCTATGATGAATTGGGATATTTGGAAACCAGAAAATAGGTTGTATATATTAGGATATAATGTACAACTGTCATTCATCCTCCTCCCCCGCACCAAAAAAAGGAATCCATGGTGGGATAGATAGAGCTACACTTCTTTTCTAAACTTTATGAAGGATCTCTTCTATCATTTAAAATGATTTCAAAATTATCCTTAGAAAGGCTAATTTCTGGCAGTCTTTGGAATAATAATTCCTTTAACAAAACCTTTAATTACAAAGGAGTACAAACTTTTCTGGATTGGAATATAGACCTCTCCCCACCACAAATTGAAGAATTAAATAGAGTGCCTTTTATGAATCCTGATTCAGTACATCTATACTTATGTTGACCACAATCATAAATTGTTAAGGCAGTTTAACTCACATAGTTTCCTCATATTCTGGAAACTATCTTCATGAAAATTTTGTACTCTTCAGCCATCTCAGCAGATGTCCAATGTTGTCTGAGAGTTGGGCAGTTAAATGAGATTGAGTTTAGTTAGTGTTTGAATGGGACACTTTCAGAGAATATAAAAATTAAGACTAAATCAGAAAATTAAAAAAAGATAGAAGAAAGTAATAGCAAACCATTTTCTCACTGTTGCTAAGAAAATGGCTAGATGTCAAACTTATATAAGGGGGAATTTAGCTTTTAATTCTAGTCACCCTCTTTAAGTCATAGCAAGAATCTTGTGGATTTTTTTTTCTTCTATTCAATCTTAGAGACTGTCTGGTAGGTTTTTCAGAAGTGGTTTGCTGTTGCTCCTTCCTAGAACTGGGTGAGAGTGACTGGACTAAAACTCAGGGTCTCCAGTCTACTAGGGGTCTCCAATCTTTCCAGCTTTGTGAACTGGTGGTGGGAGGGAAAGAGAGGGGATGGTTCCACAGAAGCAGTGGGTAGCACTGCACAGGAACAGCTCATGCACAAAGCTCCATTTGTGAGTGGTGGGCTCACGCATCCACTGCTTGTACAAATGGAGTTGTGTACATTCATGCAACTGGAGCTTCCAAACAGGCCATGGCATGGGGGTTGGGGAGCCTTGCTCTAGACTGAGCCTTATCTACTATGTCCAACTGGCTCTCTTTTTACGAGAATAGGAAATGGGTATGTTTTTATAATGAAGATATGCCCTGACACATAATTATTGATTTGGAGGCTAATTCAGTTAATATATACAACATAATTAAAGTTTATCAAAAAAGATTTTCATTTATCTTCTAAATAACCAACTCTTTTTGAAATCAGCTGAATTTATGCATTAACCCAATAAGCTCACTTGAAATAATGCTATGACTAATTATCTATATTACATAGGGAGATAAAATGACTTTCTTGCTGGTCAGGTCTCAGTGGGATATGGTTTTACTGCAAATTATGTTTTGATTAGCAAGGACAGTTTTATGAATGTATTTATAAAATGATGAATACAAAATAAGACAGACAACCATGCAGCTCCTATCCATTGTAGACCTCTCAGAAATTAAAGCAAAAGTATGTTACTAAATCTCTCATCATCCTAAAAACAGACCAAAAAGGCAGCTGATAAAGCAAAAAAAGAATATGCCATCCTGACCAATTTAGGTTAGATTGTTTAGCTATCTTCAACAGGAGATAGTCACATCCAGAGGGTAGGGGGAAGACCAGGGTCAAGGGGGAAATGTATGGTGTAATTTAGTATCAGCTGCACCCAGCTAATGCCAACATGGCCACTTCTAACAACTCAATTTTCTTTTCTCTGAGATGCAGCTAGAGACTTTTGATTTGAATGGAGTGGATTTGTTGGAGTCCTGACAGCCTGTCAGGACAGCCAAGATGAAGCAAATTGCCTGCAACTGTTTTCTTTAATTAGTGTAAGACAGTAGTGGAATTCAAATTTTTTTACTACGGATTCTGTGGGCATGGCTTGGTGGGAATGGCATGGCTTGGTGAGTGTGGCTTGGTGGGAGTGGCAGGGAAGGATACTGCAAAATCTCCATTCCCATCCCACTCCAAGGGATGGATACAGCAAAATGTCTATTCCCTTCCTGCCCCAATAACCTGCTTTCCAGCTCTGTTCTCCTGTGCAGGGCAACAAAAGAAGACCCATCCAATGAGCTGGGACTTGGGAGGCAGAGAAGAGATGGGGGGTAGGCCAGTCAGAGATGGTATTTGCCAGTTCTCCAAACAAAGTACCCAAAATTTTCACTACCAGTTTTCCAGAAATGGTCAGAACCTGCTGAATACCACCTCTGGTGTGTGTGTGGGGCGGGGGGGGGGGGGTTTTTCTTTATGAAATTCCTCTATGGAGATATGGGGTACAGATTCCTTCTGCATTTGGTCTGGACAATGGCTAACATAAGAATATGTTTCCCTTCAGGACTACTACTACTACAGGGTATTCAATATGGAAATGCATATAAACTCTGCATCATAACAACAACAAAAAATATAAAGCAGGTAGAGAAAACATTCAGAAATTTAAAAAAAACTGAAAGTTTGTGCTTTCAGGGTTCACTTATTGTTTGAAAGAAAGGATAGCCATCACTACTTTGAGGGAACAGTTTTCCATTTATCCAGTAGGTGGCAATTTAAATGTGGTCTAAAATGTACACAATGCACAGTAGGATAAAAAGAAACTCTAACTTCGATATAAATTTATGATCTTTGGAATTGCCTCCCAGTTAAGATTTGGCCAGCTTCATCTTTTGGGGGGCTTTCAGAAAATGTCGAAGGTCTGAAAAACTTCCGGTTTGGGCTTGTTCAGCGACGGACCAAAATCTGCAATCATGCACAGTTTCAATCTGTGCTTACTGCTGGAGCGCACCAAGCCATTTGGATTCAGGGCTGAAGCCATCCAGTAGAGGTGGTGAAGAAGGGGAGACCACCAGTGGGGTTGAGGAGAGCCGAATATCTCCTCCTCGGCTGGCCATTTCCCAAAGGCGGTTGCAGCGGTGGTCAGAAATGGCCACTTCAAAGAAGAATCCAACCGGACAAGATTGTGCAGAAGGAAGTTAAAAGGAAAAAGTTTTGATTGACCTGGTTGAACTGAGAAAACATCTATGTAAGGTACCCTGGAATTTGAACTATAAAGATTAATATTATTCCTAAAGAAGATTTTTAAGCGGTGAAGGAGAAGGGGAAAGGGAAAAGACGTGTTTTTTTTCCTTTCACACTGATAGTTGTAAATTGACTTTGAATGTTAAGAAGAAGAGATCCAAGTAAGAAATTGATATTGATCCACTTTGACATTAATAGGCAATTTTAAGCTGAAAATTAAGTGTCAAAGAGATAATAAAGACTTTTGGATATTTTAAAACTTATAATAGAAGGAAATCAGAGGGGAAAAAAAGAAAAGGGTGGGATCTGAAAAAATGGAGGAGACCACCTGGAAGTAAAGAGAATTAACAGTGGAATTTCAACAAGACTCCTAAAAGATACATTATAGCTGAAACTTTGTTACAACAGAAGAGAGCCCCTGGAAAGAGAAAGTGAAAAAAGAAGCAAGAAGAAACAGCTTTGGACTATTTGGTGATACTGGATTTTATGAACTAAAATAAATTGGGGGGGTTGTTTAAAAGTGTTTAAAATGGCATCAGTCCTTGAAGAGCTGAAAATGATGCTTAAGAAACAGAAAGAAGATGCACAAGAGGGAAGAGGAACTTTTGGCTTCGTATTTTAGTTTTTAGAAATGGAGATTCAGAACTATGAAAAACAACAAGAAACACTTGTAGAACAAGAAGGGCGGGACAAAGAAGAAGCCATCTTAATGATCAAATAACTTTAAGTGGGGTAAAAAAGGGAAAGGGGGAAAAGGAGTTAAAAACTTAAGACCTGAAACAACAACCAAAAAGAGGAGTAGTTTGAAAAGTAATTATAACATTAGGAAGACGCAGAAGAGAGGACTATAGAAAGGAGAATCAGAGAGAAAGGGGAACAAAAAGGGGAGGGAGAAGAAGAGGGGGAAGATGAAAAGGATAAGAAGTTATAAAGGACAGCAACAGAATATAGAGAAGCAGAGGAAAAGTACAAGGATTAAAGGTTTAAGCTTACTTAAAAGACACAGAGATAATGGTTAAAATTTAACTGAAAGAGAGGATTCTACAATGCTACATGAGATACATTGTTATATTAGAAATAGTAAAGAGTTAGAACATGTAAAATATAGATGATTAAAGTCATAGATATAATTGACATTGTTATGTAATGGAATGTTTGTTAATAAATAAATGAATAAGAGAATGAAAATAGGAAAAGATGGGAATATTTTAACTGCTTTCTATGATTTATAAAAATATAATGGGAAAGAAATATGGAAGACTCTTAATGGAATTAATATAAGTTGACAGGATGAATTTGAATATATTATTGACTATATTGTTTAATTAAAACAGTAATGAGCCAGAAAATACGAAATACAGGTGATTAAAGTGAATGCCAACTGATACTATTAAGTAATAGAATGTTTGTTAATAATTAAATGAAATAAAGAGAGAAGGGGGAATAAAAGCAGGGAAAGATGGAAATATTTTAATTTTCTTTAATGAATTATAAAACTTAATTGAAAAGAATAAGTATTTTATTTACTATTGTTATATATATATATTCCTTTCAAGAACTTAGTGTGTAGATCTCAGGGATGTACCAAGCAGAATCCGATGGGCAAGAGTTATGTGTTATAAAATAGAGATTAGATATTGAATGTTATAATTTTAAAGGTATAAATCCAATTTTAAATAAGATTTGAATGGATAAAAGTTAAAAGATACAAAGGTGTTACACTCCAGTTAGTAACTACAGGGAAAAGCTTGTTTTATGAGAAAAGAGAATATGAAATTAAAACAGGACAGATTAAAGTATAAATATAATGACTAGATATTGAAACTTAGAAAAAATATATAATTGAAAATGCTAAAATATTTACAAGATATGGAATAGAATATAAAGATGAGTATGTAACCAAGTTTATGTCTGTGTGGAGAAGTGATAACCCGGGATCATGCTGTTCTCAAAAAAAGATATTTTATTTGTATTACGTTTTGTGAAAACCCAAATAAAACTTTATTTAAAAAAGAAAAAAAGAAAATGTTGAAGATCTATTGGTTCTGCCTGGAAAAAAGGAAGGTGTGCCATAATGATAGTGGTCTCATGGGTACACAATACATTTATTTCCTAGAGGCTTTGTTTTGTTTGTTCATTTGTTTGCACTGTGCTTTGTATAATTATTTGAGGGGGGGTTGGATTACTGCTTTATTTTATATTGATACTGTTATCTGCCCTGAGCTTTTTCAAAAATGAATATTATCTAAACAAAGTAAAGCTGCTAAAGCACATAGCCTGGATAGCTAGTGTTATTTTTTTAATGCACCCCATCTGCAAACTGATTGTCTATAGCTGATTCTAGCTGAAGACTATTTTGTTCAGATAAAAACTTCTTCCTATCTGGATATGGGTGTTTTCTTTTCTTTTGCATTGAATTTGCTCAATTTTGAAGAAAGAAGGCAAATTCAAAATGGAATAAAGGGAGAATCACGAGAAAATTGTCACTTTATATGTGAAGGTTGTTTGTGTCTCTTTTGCCAGGTCTGTAAAGGGGAACAAAAGGAAAATTTTCATTTATTCAGTAAAAGATAAGATTTTTTTAGGTGCCATTTCCATAAAGTAAAACTATGAGGATATGGAAAGGTTCCAACAATGATGAGGTGTGAGGTAAGAGATTTTGACTACTTAATTATTATTGGCTAGACCTTGCTTTCAAAAATGAATGAAGGAAAAGTTATTGGGTAGTTTTTGAAAATTTTCCTGGTTTAATATTTTTCTTATTAAAAATGCTGTGGTGAAAGTAGAGAGGATATTTCTTATCTATGGCGACAATAGGATTCAATGAATAGTTGGAGATTCACATCACTTAAAAGTCAGTGCTACTTTATCTGACAGTTAACCTATAGAATTTGCTCATACAGAAGATGGTGATATCTTTAGACAATAAATATGTCTTACATATTGGCAAAAAATAAATAAAAATACAGGCTGAATAGTCAAGACCTTGTTGATGATCCAAGCTCTGTCAAGGACCTTGGAGTACTCATCTTGAATGATCTAAGTGATAGAGCCCACTGTAACTAGATAGCCAAAAAGGCATTAAGAGTTTTTAACCTAATCCTATGTAGCTTTTTCTCTGGTAATATCACACTACTAACAAGATCATACAAAACATTTGCTAGACCAATACTCGAATACAGCTCATCAGTCTGGAACCCACATTATGTATCTGATATTAGCATAGTTGAGAAAGTCCAGAAATATTTCACAAGAAGCGTTCTCCACTCCTCTACTCATTGTAGAAGACCTTAGGCCATCAGACTTGAAATTCTAGACCTAGAAAACCTTGAATTATGCCATCTTCGGTCTGATCTAAGTATGGTATATAAAATCATACATTGCAATGACTTGCCTGTCAATGAATACTTCAGCTTCAGACATAACAACACAAGAGCACACAATAGATACAAACTCAAGGTTAACCACATCAAACTTGATTGCAGGAAATATGACTTCAGCAACAGAGTGGTCAATGTCTGGAATACTCTACCTGACTCTGTGGTTTCTTTCCCAAACCCCCAAAACTTTAACCCTTAAACTGTCTACTATTGACCTCACCCCTTTTCTAAGAGGTCTGTAGCGGGTGTGCATAAGCACACCAACGTGCCTACCGTCCCTATCCTATTGTTTCTTTTATTTTTCTTATATGTACCCACTTCATGTATTCATAACTATGTATATACTTATACCTATTACCTTGTAAGCGATTGAAAAATCAAAATAAATAAAAATGAATTAGATCAAATTCAGGGAGCCCGTTTAGTATAATGGCTAAGGGTCCAAATTAGAAACTGAGAAACTGTGGTTTCTAGGCTCTCCTTAGCCACAAAAAAACAGCTGGGTACATTGGGCCAGGCAACCTTAGTTATAAGGTAATGATAAACTATGTATGAAAAAACATTGCTAAGAAGACTGCAGGGATGTGTCCAGGAGTGAACACAGTCTTGAAGGCACCAATAACTAAACTGAAAGATTAAATTAATGGAAGATAAGGCCATGGTTGATTATTAATTTTTTGAATAATTACATGTAATTATCAATATATAAAGTTGTCTTAGCTTTTGTACACCATCATCTTTCTCACTATTGCCATCATCATCATATATCTGATGTTAAAAGCATAATTAAATAAATGGAACATGCAAATATTCATCAGGTCATTATCAATGTTAAAGCACTGGATAACTGTCATTTCCTAGCAGATACCACTTTTATCACAAGAAGGGGATGACAAATCAAGTTAAATTATTAGGAGACTAAATATTTAAATGCAAGTCATCATTTTGATTAAACTGAAATAAGAAGGCATAAATGTCTTTTTTTGAAGGAATAAGATGTATTTTGCACAAGAAAATTAATTTAAATGCCACATAGTCATCAAACCACAATGAATAACTACCTTTTATTTGCATAATTATTTTTAAATTTTAACTGACTTGTATTTTGTCATTTAGTTAAAATTTCTGGACTGATTTTAGGTCTGGCTGATTAATTAACTATGGGGAAGTTTTAAGTATGCTCAAAGTAGAAAGAGGTTTCAATGAAAAATAAATATAAGAAAAACCAGGCCCCATGATACTCATGGATATACTTTTTAACATAACAATTTCAGCTTCCTGAAAGGCATGAAGGAAGAGTACTGATCATTGATTCATTTCAGTATTTCAGTGCTGGAAGACAGAATAATATTAACTCAGCCATTTCATTCCATGTACTGAAATATGCAAAGAACGTTTTTTCTTAGGCACAGAAGGATGGTGCAATTCCTGTCCCAGTGATATGATATGAAATTGCCTTGTTTATTCCCATAAGAAGGGGGCTGCTGAGGTTAACTACTACAGTATCATGCTTACGCTATCATAAACCACCTGTATATTCAAAGCTTCCTTGATACTTAAAAAAAAATACAGATGAAACAGGAGATGTAGAATTTCTTTGGTTAATGGAGTAATTTATAGCTCTCATTGGAATCAGTCTATGCAATATAAAGTTCTTTACGCCTATTCATATAATTAAAAATTAAAAAATGTCTTCAGACACTTTGCTCACATGAGAGAATGGGAGGACTACATTTTCATAAATTTGGTCTTGTTGCACTGCCTATTACAAGATTTCAAAGAGCAATACAGTGTAATACTGACTGTATTTTGAACCTAAACCTCTCATATCTGTACTTTTAATTGGGTAATAACTTCTGAAACCATAGAAATGAAGAGGAAAAAAGAAACTGTATGGTAGAGATGGAGGGAGAGCCATAATCCTTACCTCATATATTGGGTGAATATCAGTTGCTGTAGTTTCTAACCTCTTTGAAAGAATACCAATTTTGCCAGTATTTCTTCTTATCCATTAAACTAATTTAAATGTTAAGAGAAAAACATTTTTAAAACAAAACAGCAACTGTTCAAAAATTTTAAGACTAGAATGAAAGGCTGATCTACAAATAAATTTTAAAAAAAGATTCTACAAAAAATTGCTAGCTCTTCATATAATCAGTGCAATGAATATAATCTATAAAACCATAAAGGCAGAAAAGGAGCTTCAAAGATATTGCATATGCCATACATTTAACAGAAAACACCTCATGGTATCCGGCCTTGTGGTAAAATGTTGCATTTGTGCTGTGAATTGCTATTCTCCAGCATGGATGATGGTCCTGGTTAAAATAGATTTTGTTTCTTTTGCTTGCTATAAAACAGTATGGATGAAACCTAAGCCTAAAATCTGTCAAGCCTTCCTTCCTTCCTTCGTTTGTTTGTTCGTTCATTCATTCCTTCCTTCCTTCCTTCCTCCTTCCCTCCCTCCCTCTTCTCTCTCCCTCTCTCTCTCTCCCTCCCTTCTTTTCTTTCTTTTTGTTTTTCTTTTTCTTTTTCTCACCTAGCAAGGATTTTTTTAAAAAATGCTATCAGATATTATATAAGGAAATCCGCACCCAATTCATTATTTTTTCTTTTATAAACAAGAATCCAGCTATAGTCCATTTATATCAGATACCAGGGAAAATAGTGTTCATACCAATTTTTAATAATCCTTTTTGGCAAGTACAGTGCAAGAGATAAGAAAACAAACAATCTTGCTGCTTTCTTTCTCCATAGAATATTTAATGAGAAATAGAGGGGGGCAGATTTCAGTGGTCTTTTAATCTGTGAATATTGTATAATCAGGACTATCCGTTAACCACTACTGAGTCTTTGTGTATATTTTATTTGGCTTGATGATGAGATAGCTCTTTAATAAAAGTAATGAAAGGATTATTTCATAACACCAGGTAAATTTATAAATCACAGCAGTAAATATATGTGCAAGTAAGTAAGCAGCTGTGGGATTTGAACATGGTTAGTAAATTAGAAATTACTTTTAAGAGCAAACAACTTGTCATAATTATATGAATGGAAATCTGCCAGTTATCAGAGCACCAGAGTAAACAATAATAAATAGATGCAGCATTTTTATCTATGTTCTCACATCACAGACAGCATCGAACAATTTCATACTAAAAAGGAACTATGTATGTGGGTTTTTTTCAGGGGGTATAATATATGGAGAGTGTGGCTGTTGATCACCCCAAAGGTCCTATATACAACAGCCAAAGTTAGAGAATAGATTTTTCAGAGCTAATATAGTGAAATAAAGTGAAGTTATCTACTGTATGACTTGAAAGAAGTTGTCAGTTACAGATTTTGTTGTTAGTGTGATTTTAGTAATGCAATGTTATATTCGGTATTGAAATATAAGATGATATTTCCCCATTATATTCCCCACTGATACCTTTTTTCCATTTCTGCTTACAAATTTCAGTGACAGTTTACCTGCATCAGCTTACAAGGTTTTAAACAATTTTGATCAGTGGTGGGATTCAAATTTTTTTTACTACCGGTTCTGTGGGCGTGGCTTGGTGGACATGGCAGGGGAAGGATACTGTAAAATCTCCATTTCCACTGCACTCCTGGGGGGAGGTTACTGCAAAATACCATTCCTTCCCCACCCCATTAACCTGCTTTCCAGCTTCATTCCCCTGTGCAGGGCAACAATCAGCTGGGACTCAGGAGGCAGAGTATAGATGGGGGTGAGACCAGTAAGAGGTGGTATTTGTAGGTTCTCCGAACTACTCAAAATGTCTGCTACCGGTTCTCCATAACCTGCTGAATACCACCTCTGGTTTAGATGCTTTTTCATCAACTCATCTAGTTTTATTGTTAGCAACAGATATATTTTAGGACCCATTTAAGTTTGTTTTCCATAATGCTCTGATCTAGTAATCAAACTGCTATTTTATGCCTATAGTTAGCATTCCAGACTGTGATAATTACTATGGCATTTTTGGTGCTGTATGAACAAGATGTTGCAAATTATCACATAATTATTTGATTACTGTTTTTTCTGTATGTGAATGCAGAAGACGTTATCTTATAAGATGGTATAAGACTGGTTCAGTTTGGTTTTGCCCACTTTGGGTTTCTGGGATTTCCTTCCCTGTTTTTGGAAAGTGATGATTAGAATAACAACTGAGACTAAGGTCACAGGTAGCAGTACAAGTCACCATCTAATGTGCCTAGGAATTGGATATAATTTGTGGTTTCTTGTGTAATTATTTATTTTTTAAGTGTTTTTCTATCAGGAAAAATATGTAGGGATTTATAAATACAATTAAAAAACAGAATAAATGGATACATACAATCTGAAAGTAATATACCACAATGTGAGCCTTCAGACCTTCCAATTCAAAAAATGGAAAGTCTTGAATAAAAATATGTAACCACATGTAACAGAAATAACAGAACAATAAGGAAAAGTTAAAGATCAGATAATGTGTATACAAAAATACAGACATTACAATACATGAGCATGAGCATGAGCACTATAGTACAAATGAATTTGCTAGTGCAATTTTTTGGAGGGAGGGGGAAAAATTTATTGATATGGAAATGAACAAATTTAGGGTTAGTAAAATGAAAATAACTAATTCATTGAACAAATCAACCACAAGTTCTTTCTTGAGGCACAAATGACAATCCTACTTCATGTACCTTATGGAAAGATTCAGCTCTCTGGAGAAGGTCTTCATGCTGGGAGAAATGGAAGGAAAAAGGAAATGTTGACCCGCAGTAAGATGGGTAGTCTCAGTTAGAGTAGAATTGGATGCATTGGAAGACCTGAAAGATCAGACTAGGGGCGGATCAGAATGGAGAAAATCTATCTATAGTTACCAAAAATTGACAATAACCCAATGTCATATAATCAAAAAATCAAAATGAGAACCTGAGCATAAGACAGCTTTGCCTATGCTTATTTATATTTTAGTAAAAGTATATAGAGAGAATATATGGGACGTGGTGCCTCAGTGGCTAAGACACTGAGCTTGTTGATCAGAAAGGTCAGCAGTTTGGACTTCTGGTTCAGGCTTCTTAGGCAACAGACTGAAATCTGCAATTGTGCATGGTTTTGATCCATGCTCGCTGCTGGAGTGCCCCGAGCCACCCAGATTTGGGGCTGAAGCCACCCCATAGAGGTGGTGAAGAAGTGGGAGCAGGGTTATCAACAGGGTTATCAGCAGGGTTGAGGAAAGCCACCTCTCCTCCTCAGCTGGCCATTACTCTCTTTCCCAAAGATGGTTGCAGCAGTAGTCAGAAATGGCCACCTCAAAGAAGAACCCAACTAGACAAGATTGTGCAGGAGGAAGTTTAAAGGAGAAAGTTTGACTGACCGGGTTGAATGGAGAACATCTATTTAAGGTACTTGGAACCTGATTTTAAAGACTGATACTATTCCTAACAAAGATCTTAAGCGGCGAAAGAGAAAGGGAAAGGAAACAGAATTGGCTTTTTTTCTTCTCACATTGACAGTTTTAATTTACTTGGAACATTAAGGAGATTCGAATAAGAAATTGACATTAATCTACTTTGACATTAATAGGATATTTCTAGCTGAAAATAAAGTGTCAAAGGGATAAAGATTCTTGGATAATTTAAAAATTTTCTTTAAAAAAGAAAGAAAGCAGAGGAGGGGAAAAAAGGAAACAAGAGGGTGGAATCTGGAAAATGGAAGAGACCACCTGGAACTAAAAAAAAATGATAGTGGAATTTTAACAAGGCTTGTAAATGATACATTGTAGCTGAAATTTTGTTACAAGATAACAAAGTCCCCAGAAAGAGAAAGTGAGAAAAGAGGCAAGAAACAGTTTTGGATTATTGGATGATTCCTGGAATTTTGGATCCTAATGAAACAAAATAAAATCACCTGGGGGTTGTTTAAAATTTTTTAAAATGGCATCACTCCTTGAAGGGTTAAAAATGAGACTTAAGGAACAAAAAGAAGAAGCACAAGAGGGAAGAGGATCCTTCGGTTTCGTATTTCAATTTTTAGAAATGGAGATTTTTGAACTATGAAAAAAAAACAAGAAACGCTGGCAGAACAAGAAGGGCGGGACAAAGAAGAAGCCATCTTTAATGAACAAGCAAATTTAAGCGGGGTAAAAAATGGAAGGGGGGAAAAGGGAGTTAAAAACTTAAGCATTGAAGCAACAACCAAAAAAAGAGTAATTTGAAAAGCAATCATAATATCAGGAAGAAGCAGAAGGAAGGATCACAGAAGGGAGAATCAGATAGAAAAGGGGAGGGAGAAGAAGAGAGGCAAGAGGAAAAGGAAAAAAAGCTACAAAGGACAGAAACAAGATATAAAGGTACAGGAAAAGCATACAAGAATTAAAGGTATAAACTTATTTAAAAGACACAGAGACAATGGTTAAAATTTAACTTAAGGAGAGGATTCTGCAAAGGTGCATGGGATAGCATTGTTATATTAGAAATAGAAAAGGGTTAGAAAATATGTTTAGATGATTAAAGTGATAGAAAAAAATTGTATTGATATGTAATGGGATATTTGTTTGTAAAGAGAATAAGGCTCTCAATGATTTAAAACGAAAGTTAAAAAAACTGAAAAGAAACATGGAAGATTTTCATCAGTTGACAAGATAAATTTGAATAAGAATAACAATTTTATTGATTATTGTTAATAACTATTGTTTGGTTTTTTATTTAAAGACAGTAATAAGTATAATATGAAATATTATTAAAGTGAACGACAACTGATATTACTAGATAATGTTTCTTAAAAGAAATAGAAATGTAAAAGATTGTTATTAATATTAATGGCAGAGCTGTACTTGAATAGAATAATTATTCCATTTACTATTGTTATACATATATACACATATATACATATTTGTATATACTTTTTTTCTTTTAAGAATTTAGTGTGTATTTTGAAGGGAATGTACCAAGCAGAATTTGATTGAAAATAGGTATGTGTTATAAAATAGAGGTTAGAAAATGAATGTTATAACTGTAAGGATGTAACTAATTTTTTTTAAATAAGATTTGAAAAAAGATACAAAGGTGTTGTACTCCAGTTTAGTAATTACAGGGGAAAAATTGTTTTATGAGAAAAGATAATATGAAATTGTAAACAGGACAGACAAAAGTATAAAAACATTGATTAGAAAGATTTTAAAAATTCAAAAAAGATATGTAATTGAATTAAGAAAGGAATGGGATAATTTAAAATAAGGCTATAGGAAGTAAAGAAAGGGAAAAGCTATTGGAAAAATTATGAAAATAGTTATAAGATATGTATCAGAACATATAAGATAAATATGTACTGAATTTATGTCTGTATGGAGAAGTGATAACCTGTGGGCAAGCTGTTCTCAAAAAAAGATATTTTATTTGTTTTTGTATGTTTTGTGAAAACTTAAATAAAACTTTTATTTAAAAAATAAAAGCTTTGTAATTGAAATGAGCACTGCCCCCTAGAGTTGAAAATGACTAGCACATATATGTGAGGAGAACCTTTACCTTTACCTATATAGTGCTAGTTGCTTTTTTAAAGCTCATAATTGGCGGTGGGAAAAATTTCAATGTTAACTCTTAGCCAAGCATCATGAGAAATTCTACTGTTTCCCAAATTTATTACATTTACTCTCAGCTGATCTGAATTCTAGGACTGCCTGAGAGAAGTTGCTTCTCTGTCAATATTTGAAGAGGTAAAATCCATTTAAAGAAGGACTGCCTTCTTTTAGTTCTAGTTCACATCAGGGACAAGTTTGCCCTGTTATAAGCAACTACAATTGCTCAGCAGATCCTTCAGTAGTGACTGTCCTGAAAAGCTCATTATCACTACAGATATTCTTATTGCTTAATAAATTCAATCAGCTCACTTTGTCTTGCCTCTTTATTCCAGGATGTAATTTGCTTGGCATTTGCTTTCTACTCTTCTGAAATCTACACTGGTTTGTAGATTGTGCAAGTAAAATTATGGCACAAAAAGATAAATACAACTTGGAGAAAAAACATATTTATTAAAAATTGCTGAACATTGACTGTAAAGAACAACAGCATTCATAGTGCAAGCATATTTAGCTGATGATCTGATTGCATAGAGTCTCTCCCTCTCTTTCCTTGTTCCACTGTATTGATACATTTTGACAGAATATTTTGTTCTGCCTCGAGGGCTTTTAGGGAAAACGGACTCATGGGTTATTACTGTTCTAATGAAATGACTCTGCTCATTTTCTGGAGTTATGCATTAACCAGACACTATTTTGTTTGGGTTTTCTTTATGGCATCAGCTTTCATTCTGCTCTTGGAATGAGAAATAGAAAAAAGAACAACTACCATTAGCAGTGTTCTGATGTTAACAGTCATGAAAGAAAACATGTTACTTTAGCTAACGATAACATAAAAACATAGTTGTCCTCTCTTATAAGACCAGAAGCAACAGGGTGTTCTGAGATGAAGTCTAATTTTGAATTGAAGTTCTGTGAAGTTTCAACGCATAGAATAATCTTCTTGCCCAAATCTAGAACTTTTCTTTGTGCTATGTGGCTTCCTACTGCTATTCATCCCTGCCATGCCCTACTTTGCATGTGTCTTACATTTGAGCTATGAAATCCAAAATATGCCTTTGAGATATGAAATGAAATATCTCAAAATATACATTGAGATATGAAAGCCCAAAATATACTTACAGAATAGTATTCTATTGTTCATACCTGATATTTGAGTATTTCTTTCTGATTTCTGTGGGTAATATTTTTAAGATTACGTTAGTGATAGAAATGACAAGATATGCTATTATTGTGGCTGTTATTTCATCACAGATCTTCCCACTCTTTAAAGTCTCCTTAGATACTTACATTTCCATTCAAAAATGTCCAGTGGGAGATGGTGTCTTCTCTAGTGATTGAACTGATGTCCGTGAAGCCAGGAGAAATGTCTCAGCAGTGAATGAAAGAATATTCACACATGACCCTTGGCCATAATAACAAGGGTTATTATGTTCAAGGGTTCCATACATAACCTTTTTCAACTAGAGGAAAGTTCAGCAAATTAAGAATCCATTTCACTAGCAAAATGGTAGTCCCAAATGTGCTTTTTCAAGAAGCAACTGGACTTTCTGAATTCTCTTTGAAGACATTTCACTACTTATCCAAGAAGCTTCTTCAGCTCTGACTGAATGGTGGGAAATGGAAGAATTTATACTCATTGCGGACATTTGGACATTTTCATTCTTTCAGTGGGTTGTTAATGCCACCTGGAGGTTAGGGCTAGCCTTCTTGGAACTGTGGAAAGGACTGTGTTGTAGATTGGAGACTGATGATTGTGACATAGATGGCCTCTTCAACTGAAATTGAACAGCCTGCTCTCAACAAAGGGTGAGGGATACAACATTATCTAAGTCCAATCTACTATACAGCCCTTTCAACAGTTCCAAGAAGGCTCCACACCCATTTGCACCAGTCAGGTGACCCTGATGACACAGATAAACCTCCAGGTGACCTTAATGACTTGCTAAAATAATGCAAATGACCAGCTGTACCTGCAAGGAATATAAATCCTTCCATTCCCCACCATCCAGTCAGAGCCGAAGAAGTTTTTCAGATGGGAAGCAAAATGTGTTCAAAGAAAAACTAGAAAGTCCAGTTGTCTCTTGAAAAAGCACTTTTGGGACAACCATGACCTGGATGACTGAGAATCTCCATAGACATTTAGCAGAATATTATCAGTTGATGGCCCTTAGAATACATTGTTCTTTTAAACCCAGCTAAAACTCCAGTAGTTTTACTGCTACAATATTCTTCAGCTCTTTCAGAAAGGATTATTATCTGCATCACTCTTTATTAGTGTGTGTGTGTATGTGTATGTGTGTGTACAATCTACCTTCTATCATCTATGTTTATCAAACTTCTTAATTGTCAATTTCCCTTACAAAGGGGCTCTTTTGCATTTTTATTTTTAAAGAATGCTCTGCTTTGTTTACTTTGAACCCTGTTCTCATTCATTCTATCTTCCCATCCATCTTATGTGTCCTTGTCCTGCAGATTGACCTGACTTTTTCAATTAACACCTGAAAGAGAGACTGCTTAGACAAGCTTGCTATTTCTATTTACTCTTGCATATTGTTTTTATTCTAGCCACAGTCAGATAACTATTTCCTTCTTTTATCATAGCAGGCAAACTGCTAGACATTTAATCCTCTTTAATGACTTTAAGCCACTTAGAATCAATTTTGCAAGATGGGTGGCATAAAAGTTTAATAATAATAAATAATAATACCTAACTGCTAGATGTTATTGCATCCCTTGCAGAGATGGTATTCAGCAGATTCTGACCAGTTCTGGAGAATCAGTAGTGGAAATTTTGACTAGTTCAGAGAACCAGCAAATACCACCCCTGACTGGAGTTTTTACAGTATCTTCCCCTGCCACACCCACCAACCCATGCCCACAAAAACAGTAGTAAAAAATATTGAATTCCACCACTGATCCCTTGGGAGTGATGGGTCTAACATTCTGTAGTTTAGCACATTTGAAGTACATTGATTCAAAAATTGTTGCCTAATGATGTACCATCTTACCCAACTGAAGTTTACAAACACACACGAGATTTTTAGTAGTATATAGATAGGTCTTTTAGCAGGGGTGGGATTCTACCGGTTCTTTCTGGCTCTACAGAACCGGTTGCTCTGAAGAGCAGCAGACATAGAACTGGTTCTGTGTCTGCTGCTGTTTTGGCCCACCCGCCTGCCCAGGCTCTTACCTGTCCTTTATTTCCTGCTTTTTCAACTGCAGCTGCTTTGCGTGGCACAGCTGTGGTTGAAAAAACAGGAACAAAGGGCTTTTCCAACAGCTGTGCACCTGCACGCAGTGCTGCTCAGCTCTCCAGGCAGCTCAGCATGTCATAAATTACACTCGCACAACTCACACAACTTGCGCATGCGTGCGCAACACACAGCAACAGAACTGGTAGCTATACTGGTCAGATCCCATCCCTGTCTTTTAGTAATAGGTCTTATGTTTACATATTATTCTTTTTTAAAGAATCTATAACACTGGTTAGGAAAAAATAGGAAAAAATAGACAAATATAGATTGGGATCAACTAAGTTACAGTTTATTCTTTATACATAGTCCAACATAATAAATAATGTATAAATCTGTGTTCTTATCAATTTGATGAGTGTGTCGGCATGTGAGTTCTTTTTTTTGTTCTAGAAAAAACATTTATTTGACATACATTTAAAACAGACAAATCAATATTATGTATGTATGTATGTATGTATGTATGTATGTATGTATGTATGTAT
>NW_020769309.1:47413188-47427985 GCF_900518735.1 Pseudonaja textilis
TATGTATGTATGTATGTATGTATGTATGTATGTATGTATGTATGTATGGTATTCAGCTTTGTTCAAGTATTTTCCCACGTCATTATAGTTGTGCTTTTAAAGTTGTAGCAATGTTTCAGCAGAATCTCATCTGCCATCATCAGGCTTCTGTATTGTGCTCGTCAGACTATCACAGCCGTTTCAGTTTTAAATTTGGGGCTAGCCCACTGCTGTGCCAAAATATTTTTTTCTTCATCCTGATTGGTTGGGAGTCTCGGTCTGTGTTTATTGGTCTTGGAATTTGATGTGTTCTGCTTGATTGGTGTTTCTAATATCTTCTGTCTGTTTTGTGGCTTTTTCTGTCTTGATTGGCTGGCAACATGGTGTTCCTGTATTGGAGGCTTTTAGTGCAGCTTGGCTCCAAGTAAATGGACATCTTTCAGATGCCCCAAACTATACGGCCTCCCAAAAATACACAAAGAAGGCATACCTCTCAGACCCACAGTTAGTTCCAGAGCAGCACCACTACAAAACCTAGCTAAACACATAGCAAAGCAGCTACAGCCCATGCTGTACACATGTACAAAACTCATACTACTTCTTGGAAATGATCAAAGATCTACACATGGAACAAGGAGATCTACTTGTAAGTTTTGACATGGTTTCACTATTCACTCAAGTCCCAATAAAAGAAACTGTTGAAATCATCAGAAATAAATACCAACCAGCTAAACACCTCATGGAACTAGCAGAACACTGCTAAACCAACACATATTTCATATACAAAGGACAAAGATGCAAGCAAATTGAAGGAGCCCTATGGGATCACCACTGTCACCCATCATTGCAAACCTGCTCATGGAGGAATTCGAATCCAGAGCCCTAGCTAATTCCACCCACAAATCCAAACTATGGTTAAGATACATCGATGACACATTTGTGATTTGGCCCATGGAAAAGAAAACCTAAACAATTTCCTAACATACCTAAACAGCACACACCCCCAAATCAAGTTCACACACATCCCAAAATCAAATTCACCATGCAAACAGAAACAAACAAACAACTACCATTCCTAGATGTACTAATCTACAAAAAAACAGATGGCACACTAAGACACACCATATACCAGAAGAAAACACACACCTCAACACCCAATCCCACCACCACCCAGCACAGATAAACTCTGTGGCCAAAACACTAATTGCCAGAACCAAACGCCTGGCAGACAAGACACACATAAAGACTGAACTATGCACCCTGACTAAAGTACTGACAGCCAATGGCTTCCACAAAAGCAAAATCACCGGCTTGATCCACAAAAACACACTGAGAGACCTAGAAGATGAACAGACCTATGGAACAGCTGTCCTGCCCTACATAAGAGGTACTACAGACAAAATCAGTAAGATACTGCACAGGCATCACATCAAGACTGCCTTCAAAACAGACAGAAAAATAGCAGCCATCCTAAGAAACCCCAAAGATAAAATTGACCTGGAAAACCAAGGCATATATGAAGTCCCCTGTGCATCATGCATACATTGGACAGACCAATAGAAGAATAAGTACACCTGGATGAACACAAAAATGCAGTAAAAAAGCTGGAACACACTTTCTCACTAGTCCAACACATGAAAGCCACAGGTCATAGCATTGACTTCAATGGCACCAAAACCCTAGCCACTATAGAAAACCCCAGCCATAGAATTATCAGAGAAGCCATAGAGATTTAAAAAAGACCTGAAAGCATGAATAGAAGAGATGATTCCACCAGACTGTCAATTATTTGGAAGCCTGCACTCACAAACAAACAAAAATCTCCACACCACAAGCCAGGCAAACACCTGGGCACAAACAGACTCCCCCTGATACCTCCAGCTCAAACACACCCGAACCAGGCATCCAGATAAAACCTAGCTTCCTAATAAATGATATCCATCCATTTACTCGGAGCCAAGCTGCAAAAGATATTAGAAACACCAATCAAGCAGAACACAGCAAATTCCAAGACCAATAAACACAGACCAAGACTCCCAACCAATCAGGATGAAAAAAAAAAACATTCTGGCACAGCAGTGGGCTAGCCCCAAATTTAAAACTGAAACGGCTGAGAAAGTCTGACTCACAGACGAACACAATACAGAACCCTGATGATGGCAGATGAGATTCTGCCGAAACATTGCTACAACTTTAAAAGCACAACTACAATGACGTGGGAAAATACCCGAACAAAGCTGAATACCATACATGTAAGTACCCACGAAAACTTAAGAATATATATGGTTAAATTTTTTTTCTTTATCTTTATTATTGACATGATCTGCCTTGTTACAATAACTCCTTTGTTCTTTTCATGTTTTAATTTCTCTATATAGTTCACACATCTTCTGTCATTTCCATAACTTATCCAAATATCAAACGTTACCTTTTCTTTAACCACTCATAGCAAATGTTCCATATTTCATAATAGTCACTATCTTGTTTATTTTCTTAAAGTTTGGTTAGGCTATCCATCTCAGAGCATTCATCAGGGGTGGGTTTCTACTGGTTCTGTCCACCTCTGTAAAACTGGTAGCTGTGAAGAGCAGCAGACATAGAACTGGTTCTATGTCTGCTGATGTTTTTGCTCACCCACCCACCCGGGCTCTTACCTGATCTTTATTTCCTGATTTTTCAACTTCAGCTGCAGAACAAGGCACAGATGCAGTTAAAAAAACAAGAAAAGAGGGCTGTTTCAAAGGCTGCTTCTCAGCACTCAGTGTACTAGTGACAATTAAAAGGCGCATGGCTCACAGCAGGCAAGGAAGCTCGTATATCCCAAACCAGTAGTTAACCCTGTTGTATCCGACCCCTGACATTCATGTATTTTTTTAATTACCATATCCTCTGAAGGAATGGAAGACAGTTTTCAGTTTTGTGCATAGATTATTCTGGCTGCAGTTATGATATGCAAAATTAAATATTGATATTTTTTCTCCATGTTTGAATCTATCATATTAGCAGAAAGTTTTCAGGTTCAAGTTTTAAATTTTGTTTTGTTATATTTAAAGTCCAATTTCTAATATTTCTCCAAAATTTCTGAGAACATGGGCAAGTCTACCACATGTGAAAATATGTTCCTTGTGCGTAGTTATATTTCCAACAATTGGGTGGTAAGTTGGGGAACATCTTAGCCAGTCTCGCAGGAGGTAGTTGCCAGCGATGAACCATTTTGTATAAGTTTTCTTTATACAAGACTGACATGGTTAATTTGTTATTTGTTTTCCAAATGTGTTCCCACTTATCTAATTCAATACTATGACCCACCTTTTTAGCCCAAATTATCATAGATTCTGTAACTGTTTCTTCTTTTAATTTGTAGTCAAAAGATATTTATATTTTTACTAATTGTTTTCTTTTCCTCTCCTAGCAATATTTTATTAATTCTTGTGGAACCATATTAAATCCAAATTGTTCTCTATCTTTTTTATAATGGGTTTGTATTTGTGCAAAGGGCCACCATGCTATCTCCTTTCCTTGAATTTGTTTTTGGTTCCTATTTTTAAGCTCTCCAGTGTCCTATAATAAATCTTTATACCTAACAATATTTTCATAATCCAATACATTTGGATGTGTAACTACTTCCAATGTAGATAGCCACAACAGAAGCTTTGGGTAGTGTTTTTATAAAAAAATTCTTTCCCCAGATATTAAACAACACATTTCTTACATGGTGCCTTTGGAAATATGAATGTTGTTTAGATTTTCCATCCCACATGAAGGCATGCCAGCCAAGGTGGAGATCAAAACCTTCTAATACTAATAGCTTTCTATTTTCTAATTTAACCCAATCCTTAAGCCAGTTTACTATAGCAGCATCATAATATAATTCAAAATCTGGAAGGCCAAATCCTCCTTTTTTCTTGGCATCCAGTAATAATTTATATTTCACTCTGGGTTTTTTCCTCTGCCATATAAGTTTAGATATACATTTGTTTAATTCTACAAAAAAAATCTTTTCCAACTTGACTGGCACTGTCTGAAACAAGAACAACAATTTTGGCAAAATATTCATTTTTACTATTGAAATACATCACAATAGCAATAACTGCAATTTGACCCAATTATCTAAACCTTTAACTATTTCTGTAATTAACTTATCATAGTTATCTTTTTTAATCGACAAACAACTAGAGGTCAACCAGATCCCTTATTTACCTCCTGCATAGCTAACTTATTTGCTAGTTCTTCCTTCTGCTCTTTTGTACAGATTTTTGTTAACACTTTTGTTTTTTTCTTTGTTAATTTTTAACCCTGCCACCTTTCCGTATTCTTCTATTTTTCTTAGTAGTATAGGGCTCACTTCTAAGGGTTCTTCTAATATAAATGCCATATAACTGGCGAATGCCTGGAGTTTATATTCCTCTTTTTTAATTTTTAGTCCTCTAATCTCTTGATTTTGCCTAATTTGTACTAAGAGTGTCTCTTCTGCCAATATATACAATAGAGGAACTAGGGAGCAGCCTTGTCTTATTCCCTTATTTATCTGTATTTTCCCCATTTATTAATATTTTTGCAGTTTGCATGTTATAAATTGTCTTAATGAATCCTATAAAATTTTCACTAAATTTCATGCCTATCAGTTGATTAATAAGGAAGTTCCAATTCAGGTTGTCAAATGCCTTCTGGGTATCTAAAAATATCAATGCCAATGTCTTGGTTGTGTATACTTCATAATATTATAATACATCCATAATGGTTCTTGTATTTGTTTTTATCTGCCGATGTGGGAGGAAGCCATTCTGATCAGTGTGGATAATTCTACTTAATTCTCTCTTTAATCTTTCTGTCAATATTGTGGCCATTATTTTGTAATCTACATTTAAAAGTGATATTGGTCTATAGTTTTGAATTTTTTTGTGGATCTGATTATTCTTTATAAATAAGGGTAATATATGCTTCCATCCATGATTTAGGCATGTTAGCATTCTCCAAGGCTTCATTGTACAAGTCCACCAATATCTCCTCTATTGTTTCTTGGAATTCCTTATAGAATTCTGAAGGAATTCCATCTGGGCCAGGGATCTTATTTGCTTTTTGTGTTCCGATTGCCTTCCTAATTTCTTCTATAGATATTTTATTATTCAAATTTTGTTTCTCTTCATCAGTAATTCGGGCAAGTTCTTTTCATTCAAGTATTGATCAATAGATTCTTCTGGTATTTCTTCCTGTTTATACAATTTCATAAAAAACTCCTTAGCAATTTCTTTCTTTTCTTGGGTCTGTGTGTATAATTTCCCTTCCTGATCTTGGAGAGCTACAATCATTCTTTTCTTGTTCTTTTTTTGAATTTTATGGGCTAACCACCTCCCTGGCTTATTTGCATTATCAAAATAATTTTGTTTTGCTAATTTAATTTTTTGGGCCAAATCTTCCTGTACATTTAGATTTATCTTATGTTTTACCAGATCTATTTCTTTCTTAATGTTTGAATTGTTTGGGTCATTTTGTCTACTTTTTTCCAAATCTTTCAGTTTTTCCCTCCATACGTTTTGTTGCTGTCTTTTTTCTTAATTACAAGCTTAAATTAACAAATCTAACATGCATTTATCTACAAAGCTCCCTTTATGCTCTTCAACTTCCTTCTCTCTTTTCCTCCCTCATCTTTATCCACATAGTCACCAAACCTAATCATTGGGCTTTGTTATGTTAATTCCTTCTCTAGACAATTTAACTTTACATTTGCTTCTTTATTGTACAGGCTTTTTCTATAAAGAGAATGAGAAAAGAGAGCAAAATAACTCTTTTTGAGCCCACTTGTATATCTAGGAACTTCACGGCTTGGGGATTGATAATACCCAGAGATGCTAGGGATGGAATCAGGAGTTACTCATGACATGATAATTATAGGATTATCCCAGTAATCAGAATGAAGGCCACACATTAAATCTTCCTTTTATACCTTGGAACATTTGAGTGTTGGTTGTGAGTGTAAGACTGATTATCTTTTTCATGATAGATCAGTTGAATAGTATCATGATTCTTGCAAAGGTTATACCCTTTTGAATGGCACACCCTAAGCATCTTATGACTGAACTGGATTTTAGAGGGCACTTGGGGAATTGCTCAGAAAACCAATGAGCAGGGGTGGGATTCTACCGGTTCAGACTGGTTCAGATGAACCGGATGTTAAGTTTCCATATGGTTTGCCAAACAGGTACTTCAAATGACCGCCTGGCCCCGCCCACCCCGCCCCTCCCAGAAGTCTCTGCGTGGCCTATTTTCCATGCAGGTAAGTGCAGGGTTTGTGTGGAGGCTCTGAGAGGGAGGAAATAGGCATTCCGGAAGTCCAGAAATGGGACTGTTTCTGGTTCCAAGTGAGCCTCCAGAGCCCAGAGGAGGCTGTTTTTGCCCTTCCAGAGGCCTGGGGGAGGCCTCCGAACCCTTGGCAAGACAAAAAATGGTCCTCCAGGAAAAACTGGAAGTTGCAAAACAGGCCTGTTTCCGGCTTCCGGAGAGTTCCAGAGGCTTGGGGGTGGTCTCTGGACCTGCCATTTTTCACCTTCCCAAGGGTCTGGAGGCCTTCCCCGGGCCTCTGGGAGAGCAAAAAGGGCCTTCCCCAGGCTCTGGAGGCCCACCAGAAGCTGGAAATAGTCCTGTTTCTGGACTTCCAGGAGTTCCAGTAGGCCACACTCACCATGTCCATGCCCTGCCCATTCCCACCATGGCCAGTGAATTGGTTGCTGGGATTTTTGAATCCCACCCTGCTAATGAGTAATTCTGTGGAGAGCTTACTCAAACTTTGGAACAAGAAGTTGGTAAGGATTCTTGACAGGTTTGCACTAAAAGTTCTCTTCTATACAGTATGTTGAACTTGGGCAGTTCTTTCATTTTTGAAGTACTCCAGGAGTTAAATGTCAGAATACATGTTTAAAGAAACACTGGTGGTAGAAAGAAGTGAATGAGTGGGGAAGGGAGATGCACTTCTTTGCCATTATTCCATATCCTTTTACAATGGGTATAGACTATTTTAGGAAAATATGGGTCCGACCAAATATTGTGGGAAACTTTGAGATGGTAGTGGAACCTTTCCAGATAAAATCACTTGCATTCACTTAGACTTGGAAGCCAGATGGACAGACTCCAAGAACAGGACAGGTTGTGAAATGATCTGGGGGCAGTTTTATGCTGTTACCCCAGAGGAAGTAGATGGAGTCTTTGGTGAATTATATCCCCTGTGCTGTGGACCCATGCCCTATATCAGGGGTGTCAAACTGAATTTCTTCAAGGGACAGATCAGCATTGTACTTCTCCTCTGAGGGCTGGACAGGAGGGGTAGATGGGGCATGTTTTGCCAGCAGAGTGCCGCAGGAGGCCATCCAGGACAAAAACAGGGCACAGGGGGCCACACATGCCCCCTGTGCCCCATTTGGGCTTCCAGAGGCACCAAGAGCCAGTCCTTTGCTATTTCCAGGGCCAGATTTAAACACCCTGTGGGCTAAACCTTGAGTTTGACATTCCTGCCCTATATGTTTGTACATACTGGCAGAGGGAACACAATATTGATACAGACTTTAGTTACCGCCTCATTCCAGGAGAAAGAGAAGCCAGGAACCCTGAAAAGGATCCTTAAAAGTGCCATCCCTAAAAGCACAATCTTGGATCCAGGAACTATCACCCAACCTGCTGATATTATTGGTTCTATTGGAAATGGATTATATGCAGCCATTTCTATTAGTGTTCAAGCCTGCACCTGATACGGAAACTCTATTGGTCACTCATTTACCTATGGTAGGACTTAAAAAATAGGGGGAACACAACCTTTTCGGTCCTACTGGATTTTTTGGCAACTTTTGATATTATCAACCATTAGGTCCTTGGACTATCTGCAACACTCTGTGAATATTACATAGTTGAATTTGATTTCCCAATTCCTTGAGCTTTCTAAAATCTTAAAGTTCATGGTGATATGAATATGGATATCATTGCCAGTGGACTTGCTAAATCTTGGAAGTCCTTCTTCAGGAACTTTACTTCTAATGGACATATATGTCACATACCAATGGACTTCACATATCTATTTTAGTTACTCATTATAGTGAGTCATCTGCTAAGAAGACTCTTCTCTACTTTTTCTGTTTTCTTCCAAGGTTCAGATACAAACCCTCCACCTTTTGGGGATCTAATGTCATCTGTCTTTTCCATGATGCCTTTTTTGCCTTTCTTTTGAAAGTTCAGTGACTGTTTCTTTTTCAAGGGCCTGAAAGCTATCTCTAACTTCTACTAATGCAAGATATCAGTAGATATCTTGCTTTTGGTCATTATTCTGTCTGTGTCTTCATGGCCAGAAAATTGCTTCCTCTGTCAGTTCTTACAGCATGTTCTATCATTCTTTGAACTACAATAATATTAAATCTTTTATCAGTTGAAGTATGCCAATTTTCTGCTGCACGCTGTCTTGTATTGTGATCTTGTTGAACATTATTGGCAAACTTCTTCAGCTTTTTTTCTTCCATCTGTCTCTTACTTTCTCAGTTGAACTGCCAGTGGGAGTTATGCTGATGAAGAATGGGAAAAGGCATTTCTAGACAGCATGTCTTCATGCTACATCAAATTCAATTGGCAGCTTCTTGGTGGCAGTTAGTTTCTTTTAAGCAATGCCACCAGAAAATGCGGTTTCCCTCCCTTTTTAAAATGTAGTTTAAAAATCATAGGATAATTTTAAGACTTATTGAGAATGTTGTTACAAGTACTGGGAACTTTAAAATTGTTGACATGATGAAACTGCTACATTATTTGAAGAGAGAAGGTTGAAGAGTAATCAAGGGTCAAAATCAATCCCTTTAAAGTTGATGTGGATGAGGATGGCAATGATGAGAAACTCAAGGTTTTGTTTTAGTGGTGGGATTTGAATTTTTTTACTACCAGTTCTGTGGGCATGGCTTATTTGGTGGGTGTGGCTTGGTGGTCATGTGACTGGGTGGGCATGGCCAATTGGGCAAAGTGGTGCGGCACCTTGCCGTGAGTGACATCGAGTTGGCCACGGCCACTCAGTCACATGACTGGTGCTACAGACATACCTTCCCCACCTCCTCCACCCTTGGGCTGACAAAAAAAAAAAAAGCCCAATTAAAGATCATGACTGCCTGCCGAGTCTGCCTGCCTAATGAGTTTTGTTTTGGGGTGTTTTTTGTTTTGTTTCTTGCCAGAAGCCCCTTGGAGATACATTTGCACTGCTAAATCTTACTGTACCTCATTGTTGCGGCGCTGCCTGTTGCTGCTGTGGGCACTGCTGCGGCCATCTGGCTGCCCAAATAAAGAACCAGCTAAGGGCAACTGTGGGGAGCAAGAGGGGAAGACAAGATGCTCGCCTCATAGCAGTCAACTTTGCTCTCTCTTGCTCTGTTTATGTGCTCCCAGCATGCACAAGGAGCATGAAGGAAAACTTCTCATGAATTCAGTGGCTACACCTCTCCCAATGATGAGTTGGCAGCAATCTAAGAAATGTCTTTGAGCTCTTAAAGATCAACTTTAAGAGCGCCCTCATGGAAGAAGCCAAGAACGAGAATGAAAGTAACAGGGGCAGGGGCGACCGGGGCATGTGATGGCTCCCTCCATGGTCCCCTCCTGGGTGACAGCCAAGGCTTTGGCACCCCTCTTTTCCTCAGAGGCATGGTGTCTGCCTCCCTTTACACTCCTTGTAGAGGGACACAAATGCCCGTCATCCCCACCACCACTGCTTTTGCTCTCAGTTCTTGATTTCTTCAATGGGGTCACTTTTAAAGTTGACCTTTAAGTGTCCTGGGAATCAGCCTGCCTGCCTGGCTCCTGCCCTCCTGGAACACACTTTTTTCCTTCTCCTGATGGATGCACCTCTTCCAGCCTGGCCTGGCCAGCCAGCAAGTGACCACATGTCCCAGGGCTTCTCACCCCCCTTTGTTGCAAGATGCCAGCAGCTGCTGTGTGCTTTTGTCAATGGAGGTGCAGTCCAGCAGGTGCACCAAAAAAAAACATGCTCTGTTCTATATGCCGGGCCCGGCAAGCCCGAGCAGCTGGCACATAGAATAGGGCTGTGCTGGACCATTGGAGAAGCAGAGCAGAGCCGGAGATCAGTAGCTGCCTCTTTCACAGCACATAAATCCTCCCCGAATCAGCCAGCTGGTCTTCTCTTTCTCTGTCTGTTTGTTTTGTATGGCTGAGGGGAAGGAGACCAGCCGGCCAATGGACAGCTGCTGGAGGTGACTCTTTTTCGGTCTCCAGCCATCTCTTTCAGGCAGAAATCCTCCCCAAATTGGCCATCTGGTCTCTTCCTCCTCGGCCATAGAGAACAAATAGGCAGAGAAGGAAGAGACCAGCTGGCCGATTCAAGGTGGCTTTTTGTTCTGTGAAAGAGGTGGCTATTGATCTCCAGCTTCACTCCACTTCTCCAACAGCCCAGCACAACCCTGTTCTATGTGCTGGCTACTCGTATTTGCCAGGCCCAGCACATAGAACAGGGCGTGCTTTTTTTGGTGTGGCTGCTAGACTTCAGCTGCACCAAAAAATAGGACACAGCAGCTGCAGGCATCTTGAGACAAGAGGGTCAAGAAGCCCTGGGACATCCACCCAGCTACCTGCTGGCTGGCCAGACTAGGCCAGGCTGGAAGAGGCACATCCGCTGGGAGAAGGAAGAAAACATGCTCCGGGAGGGTGGGCAGGTGGGTGGATATCCCAGGGTTGCTGCACATGTGCACTGCATGTGTAATAGCTGCACACGCAGTGAACATGTGCAGCAGCCCTGAGACATCTGCCCGAGCTGTGCCACGGCCGCCATGTGATAGGGAAAGCTAGAAGAGCGACCGGGGCAAGTGGGCGACTGGGCGACCAGGTCAAGGGGTGTGGCCATCCAGGGGTCACCACCAGTTCAGTGACTACCACTACCAGTTCACCGAACCGGTATGAACCGGTTGAATACCACCTCTGTTTTGTTTGTTTGTGAACAAAATGGTGCGAACCGGTGCAAACTGGTTGAATACCACCTCTGTTCTGTTTGCTTTTGGAAAGGAGAGAGGCTTCCTAAAGCAGAATGGAGTCTAGGTATCCTGCTTCTAGCTTGAATTACCAAAAAATTATCCAATATTAATTTGGATTTTGAAGAATAAATTTTATATCAGACAGTATTTTTTTTCCCTTAATTCCTCTTCGTTTGGTCTCAGAGAAAGTTTAGAAGGATATGTTTTGGGAAACAAGACCATGCTTATTTATTGTCTCCTCTACAACAGGAACCCATCAACAGGAACCCATTAACCCATTTGACGCTCCTGACTGCACTCAAATACAATTAGTTTCAATGTCACCCGGTGACTAAACCATATAATGAAACTCTGCACACAGTTGCCCTTGGAGCACTAAACAAGAATCACAAGGAGTTGCCATCTGAAATATTTTAACTACAGATGACAATGATTGCAGTTAATCTTGAACCTGAAATGTTTAGCTATATATATATAGTTAATACATACTTTTCAGCTATTTAGTTATTATCTTGTGAGTACAACCCAACATACAAGGAACAGTAAAAAGATCTCTTCTACTATCATGCTATTGATATAATTAACAAGTTATGTCATGATTGCAACATTTTTATCTGCAATGGGGAATCTATGTTAAACACAACTAAATGTGAGTTGGTATAATGATTGTAGAGAATTACACTATGAATTTTGAAATGCATGACTCTCCTACTTTCTAATTTACTCCATTCAAACTTTCAGTGGAAAAGATATGTATTACTAATCTATGTTCACCTCCTTCAGATTGATCTCCAAGCATCTCTTTTCTGTGAGCAAGCTGAATTTCCATGATAGACTGTTCCTCTGGATATGTTTAAGTAGACATTTATTATCAAAGATCTGTAGTGGCTAGTTGAGTTTGCTGTGCATAAAAGAAAGAAGTAGTAAAAAAAGGAATTGGGAGAATTTTTGGCAATTCCTTTCTCTTAATGTAATATTTTTTTTCCATTTGCATGTTAATCTCATAACTTTTTCTATTCCTTTTTCTCTCAGTCTTGTGATTTTTTTTAAAGAAATAAACCATTAGTTTTCTGAAATACATATAAAACTATAAATGTTGGGATTTTCTTGAAGCAGCACTAGCATCTATAGTTTCTATTTTATACAATAGCATCATAAGGTAACTTCATAAGAAATTCTATTTGTATATGATGTAATTTTCAGGAAATACTCTATTTTTCCTTGTAACTTTCAATTTTTTTTCACAGTTTGCTTGCTTATTGACCTTGATGATAAAGGCAATTGGAGATTTCCTTTTAAATATATATATATCTTTACTTCTTTTTTCCTGATGTCAGGACAAAGAGTAGGGTGACTAAAAGAGAAATTAAATAAGGGTCCTTTTAAACGCATATTTATTCCAGAACTAAGACAAAATGAAGCCTACAGATTGAACCCTGCAGAATTAATACAAATTTACTAAATGTGTACTTCCTGTCATAGGACAGTGAATTTGTCCTTAACCTCGTGCACGAGTGCAAAGTCTCCATATAAGAAAATAAGCCAGATATTTATTCTGTAAATGTTTTAGAGTATTCTCACTTCTCTCATTTAAACCATTTTATTCCAAATGACTTGTGATATTTAATGATACTCGATCAGTAAGATGCAAACATTTCCTACCCTCTGAATGATTTACTTATTCCCTTCATTATTATATTTAATGTTTTTTTTTAATTCAACTTGCTTTTATTTTGTAGAGAAGCAGACTTAATTTAAGGATGCCTCTTGCAATGCTATGATATCTCTGAGTTTCAGTAAAGGAGAATATTTGTAGCTCAGGGTTGAAATGAGGGGTTCTTTGGTGCTCTCTGATCTTGATTGTTTTCTTGCAGACTGATGATGTTACTTAGTTTGGATAATGAAATATCTGCAAGAAAACAATCAAGCTCAGAGAGCACAAAAGACCCTCATTTCTGAGTTTGTAAAACCAGCTTGTTTTAATAGTTTGAGCTTCACTTGATCCTATGAACTATTTGTCCCAGTTTGATTCTTTTTTTTAATGACCTGTCACTGATATTGTTTTTATCTACAGAGTAAAATCATTCACACATTGTATGTATATTTATTAATCTCACAAAAATTATTGTTAGTAGGGAAGGTTTTTAAGACTTTTATATTAGTTTTCTTCACAACTGTAATAGTTCCACTTTCTAGAAAGAGAAGACCAGTGAATTGCATAGAACATTTTGCTATTTAATAGTAGCATTTTTGAACAACTGTAAGATTTTAAAAAGAGAAACAGTGTTGTATTCAAATTTTATAAGAAAATCACAAATGATCATGCAACAAAAGTCTGCAGTAGCTCAACTAGAGAAATAAAAGAATTACATTTTAAAAAATGCTAAAGGTGTTCTACACATACTCTCATGCACTTAAACTTGCACACAATCTACAGTTGTACTAAAAGGTTGTGAGCAAAACTGAATGTTCAATATTTTTGCACAAATATGACTCTGATGCTTGTGTTAAATGGATGGGAAAATCAAGACTGTTCGACTATGTTCAGATACAAGTAATTGCAAGGTCCTGTTTTAGGATGCCCAGAGATAGATATATGTGACACTGCTTTTTTCCCTCCTATCTCCATGTTCTAGAGAAGTAGAGTATTTCACCATTTTAAGGTCACTTTCAACCTTGGAGACATCAGAAAGCAGTAAAATTTCTGTTTTCCAAATATTTCTGAGATCCAGATTAAGAATTGAGTCATTTCTTTTTTTAGCTGAGAGCTAGAGTAGAATATTCAAGCTTTTAGTAATCCTGGATTTTCACATATGTTTCATGGTTAATTGACTCTTCCCTGCATTCATTTTAACTTGTGATTGGGAAGGAAAGGAGAAATTTAGGGACCCGTAATCAGTTATCAATGAGATAGATGAAATTTGTTGATGAAATAGGTAGTTTAGCACTGATAGTTTGCGTAAGACAATAGCCTGCATATTTTTACATTGTAACCAGGAGTCTATTATTAAGATCTCTGCATTATTCCCATTGTTTCAACACTGATATTATTTTAAAAAAGATTTTTTCTCAATCTACCAGGATTGTAGGATAGTGGATATTGAATTGAAGGATACTGTAAAATCTCTAGTCAGAGGTGGTATTTGCCGGTTCTCCGGACTACTCAAAATTTCCGCTACCGGTTCTTCAGAACTGGTCAGAACCTGCTGAATATCACCTCTGATGAGGATGCTGCAATTGTCATAAGTGTGAAAATAGTCAAAAGTCACTTTTTTCAGTCTTGTGGTAACTTTTAACCATCATTAAATGAAGTTATAGATTGGAAGAGCAATTAAATCTGCTTATAAAATAGATTTTGTCTAACCCCATAAAAGAGTAAGCAAGACTCCTGTAGTCTAGCTGGTGAGTTTCCCAATAACTGAGATTGCATCAGGCATTGTATGACTTTGGAATCACTCACCTTTTCACCAGTAACATCATTACTTTGGAACGCTCATCTTCCAAATTGCATGAGGTTATTTCAATTACATCTGTTTGAAGAACCTTTTTTCAATCAGGCCTCTACTCTACCTCATGGATTGTTTTCATTTTGCCATTTTCTTTTAAATCAGACCGGTCATTTTTAAAGAAAAGTTTATATATAATATATATATAGATCTTTGGTTGTTCGGGTTTTCTCCCGCATAAGATCTGGAGTATCTAGGCAACGTTTCGATGAAGTCTCGTTCCTAGATACATTGCCTAGATATTTCGAATCTTACGTGGGAGAAAACCCGAACAACCAAAGATCCACATACAAATACCCGCGAGAACCTCAGAAAACA
>NW_020769309.1:47441000-47466436 GCF_900518735.1 Pseudonaja textilis
ATAGATAGATAGATAGATAGATAGATAGATAGATAGATAGATAGATATGGATGGAGGGATAGATAGAGGGAGGGATGGAGGGACGGAGGGATAGATAGATGAGAAAGGGAGAGACAGAGACAGAGAGAGAGACAGAGAGAGAGAGACCCCCCCACCCCACCCCCACACAGAGATACCAATTTCCTACAGAAAAGTAAACTGGGAGCCACAAAACCTGGGTAGGCATGGCTGGGGGGAGGTGTCATGTGACTGAGTGGGAGTGACATCATGTTGGCCACACCCACCCAGGTTTTGTGGCTCCCTGTGTTTTCTTTTCTGTGGGAAACCAGTCCAAATGGCTCTTTGAGTGTTTAAGATTGCAGACCCCTGCCCTATATTAAGCTAGAGATGTATAAGTTTTAATCTAGTACCTGGAGCCTATGAGGGGCCACAAGAACAAGCCGAAGTTGCATCCTTGTAAGAAGGAGGTACTGTTTTTTCCAGAAACCCCTCTGGCGTTCTAAATATTACAGTTGCAATACTGCAAGGAGTAGCATCTCAGTCACCCTCATCTACTTGACATTGAAAGAACAGTCTACTCTAGCAACAATCAGGGTGGTTGCTCAGTGGTGGTTTATTATTAGTAGAGCAACCTTTGCCCAGGTTTAGTTGGGATGTCAGTTATGACCTTTTGGGAGGGAAGAGATTCTAGTAATAATAATTCATGGCCACTAAGTTTGACCATTATAATATGCTTTTCATGGACTTAAACTGAAAACTACAGCTGGTGCAATGGTCTTCTGTAGAAATTCAAATGGTACCCACTCAAATGGCCTTTCAGAGATTGGTCAAGACATATAACTCTTTGAAATCTAGAATGCTGTTTCAATGCAGCTTCCATGATGGAGTGATGACCATAGAATTATTATTTTAAAAGTATTTGCTTCTTACTGATTTTGTGAAATATTGTAAACTGTTGGAAATATATAAATACTTTCATTATATCAGCTGTATATAAATAATATGATTAGATTATGGGAACTCTAGGGAAGCATAATAAAATCAGGAAACAATATGGCTTTGGTAGGAATAGTATCAAGACAACAAGACAGTGTGTTGTGATTAAATACAATACCAGAGTACTGGAATAAAGCATTAATATGCAATGATCCCAGATATGAGAGTCTTCATTAATACTATAAATAAGGTAACCAGATTTGGACTGTAAAATTATGAATTGCCACTAGCAGAGAACGAACAGATAGAGGCGACCTTGACTCTTTGCTGACATCTAACCATCTGGATTTTCCTACAGCAGAGGCCAGTTTTATCCTCTGCCATGCTTTAAACCTGATTAATTGCAATCTCGAAGAACAATGGCATTTTCTCACATGAAGTTTATACTTGAGTAAAGGAACCTGAAAGCTATGTAGTCATCCCAAGGACATAGAAACATAGCTAAGCAAATTGACTATTAATAATTAAGGCCCTGGATGCTTCGTATCATTTAGATAATAAGATTGCTTTGAAGTAAATAAATAACAAATTGGAATTTGTAGCAGTCACAGGTGTTTGGCAAGGCCGGCTCATAATCAAAAGGCAAATGAATGCCTTTTAACTCTGTATAATTAAAAAAAGGAAATGAAGTTTATATGAAATAAATGCCCAGTTAAATTGCTATTTTTTCTTATAATTTAAACTTCTATGCTAAAGAACAATTTGTGGAATATCCATTCTCAATACAGTTTGAGTGCAGCTGGTCAAATTATCCTAGTTACCCTAGGAGAGAGATTTAAACATTTCTGGTAACATGCCAAGTTCTTATGGTACAGAAAAAACAACATATGCATTTCAGAATTCATTGCTCTTTCTCCTGTCTCCCAGCAAAAACGCTTTCTTGGAAAGTTAGTAAAAATTGCTAGAAACAATTTTGTAATGCTAAAACACAGTGAAAAGCCAAGAGGAAATAATTACAAGAAAACAAGTTAAACCATGTACACAAAGATATATAAATGTGTATACCATAAATGGAAGGGTAAATTATTTTGAAACATTTAACTTGGAAGTTAATTTTATATTTAACTTTTTATTATTTTATTTTTATTTAATTTTAACTTTAATTTAATTTATTTTTAAATGTATTTACTTTTTATATTCATTTTATTATTAACTGTTACTCTGTTACCTTTGGGATTATACTGTAGGCATTAAATTGTGACACATCCTATATTACATAAAAGTGACTAGGATACATGTGCTTAATCCTTAGAAAAAATGTTGACAATATAAATTTGAATGGGGCATTTTATTTGTTTAACAATATCTGATGGTAAGATGACCATCATGGTCTCTTCCAGTTCTGATTCATTGCCTGTGTTTGCTCAGCACACTTCACCAGATCAGTTGCAAATTTAGTGCACTTATTTGTAAAATTTGAAATAATGTTCATTTTTATCTTATTTGCATTTTTCTGTCTTAATAAGTTGTTGTATGAACCCAGCCTATTTGGTTGAGTAACTGTTAAATGAATAATGAGGACCCTGAAAATATGTTTATCTTGAAATTTGTGCAATTGCAGTTTTTGAGGCAGCTGTCAACATCTGAGACAGTAGACCATTCAAAGTGGCCACAACGTGCCATTTCAGAGTTGCCACTGTTCTGAACTAGGCTTCCCAAAAGCAGGAAGCTGACTCCTAGTCCCAATAAACCTTTTATTTATTTTAAAGTAAATTCCTCTCCAGCAAAGTCCTGCTAACAGTCTTTAAATAAATTTTACAACTACAGACCTTTACCAGGCTTGGAGAGATGCCAGGCTGATATCTTCTAAACAGCACTCTGTAGCTGACAATACTTGGCAAGAAGTCAGGAACAGATCTTCACCATAATGAATTTAACTAATTATCTCCTGCAAACACCACTCCTCTTTCTCTCCTCTTTATTCCCTGGGGGGGGGGGGGCATTCACCATTCACCTGTGGCTTTTCTCCTGAGTTGACCCTTGTTCCTTAGCTGTTGCCTTCTCCTGGCAGCTCTGCTCATGTGCACAGAAGAATGGGAACAGGCTCCAGCTGTTTTTCTGCCCACTGATGTCCAACTCCAAAGGCAGCTGATAACTGTCAGGCAGGTGATAACTGACCCCATCTCTGCCTCCGACGCACTCATCAGAGCCTTCACCAGACTCCAGGATTGGCCCATGTTCCTCCCCAACCTCCTCACTGTCCAAAACTGCTGCCAGGTCTACTGGCTAACGGGCCACAACAGCCACATGCACACAGAGGGAGGGGATGCATGGGGTCATAGATGGGTGTTAGGTGATGGGACTCACACTGGGAGAGGAGCCAGGAAGGCAAACTAATTGCAATTGGTTCAGAAGCCTGAAGAGTAGTTGCTGGTTCCAGCCAGAGTGCTTGCTAGAGCTGGGCCAAAAAAAACTTGCTGGAGCCAGCCAGGAGCAACCAGGGACAGGAGTGCAGAGCATGCTGAGTCCATATAGCCAGCTAGCTAGCAGAAGCCAGTAATGCTGGCTAGAAACCCTTTTACTTGTATTGTTCACTACATGCCAAGCTGAGACTCCAGTAAAGAGACCCATTCTGCTCAAGTGTGGTCTCTTCTTTTGCTGGCTTGGTTTGGAACTGTGTCAGCAGCTTAGCTGCTACCACAGAAATTGTCTATTACACCTCCTTTTCTACTTAATTCAACAGTGGTATCTCAGTAGTTGACTGCTTCAAAACTTATCCGATTTGATATTTGATGCATTTTGATGTCAAAAAGTTGTCCCGATACTCATCATTTGTTTGATACTCAATACACTATGATAGGAAGAAGGAACAGTTGTGAAGAATGGGCAGGAAGTTGTCCATGCTGGGAAAGTCATTGCAAAAGAAAGTGTGGGAAGCTGCAGAGGGAGAATTGGAAGTTGGCCATGCTGGGAAGGTTGGTGACATAGGAAAGGTGAGATGGCAGTAAAGAGTAGACTGGAAGTCCCTCCCAGCTTAAATGAAGGGTCACATAGTAAATTACATGGTAGTTTGGTACTTATTTTTAGTACTTGTCACACCTCCCATAACCAATTAATTATGAATACCAAGGTACCACTGTATTTTGCTCTGAAAGTCTAATCAGTGCCTTGAGAAAGATACAATAAGAAGATTTGGTGTATGAATTACTCTAATTGTTTAGTATTAATCAGGAGTGACTTAATTCTTACTGTATACAACTGTGAGAACTTCAGATATTGTATGCATTGACTTAGTATAAAGTCACCTTCTTCTGCACTCAATTTGCTAGCATGCAGCCATTCTACTCAGCCAACTCAAGTTCACTCTTAATAGCAAAATTCATTGGTATAATTATAGCTTAGGAAATTCCATTCCAAGTTTGCATTTTAGATACTTTCCCACCTCAAATAAACTAGTGAAGCCAGTTCCTTATTTATCTTTCATTAGTTTTCTTCCCTTTATCATTACTTCTATAAAAGCTTGATCTAGAGAAATATCCTCTAGATAATAGAGCAGAAGCTTTGCAATGTATAAAATTCTGGACACTATAAGTCTTTTTTTTCCTTCAAGATAAGTCCATTAAAAAAACATCTTCCCATGATTTAGAATGAAGTCTTATGGAATCCTCTTCTTAATAGATAATTCTCTACACTCAGTAATTAATTAAATATATTTAGGTTAACATCCTTCCATTCCCAACTTTTTTTTATTTCTGACTCAGGTTTTTCCGTTCATATCTAATTTTATAAATGCATATCAAGTTTTCTACCTATGTGTAGGTTTTAGAAGGGGTTCCTGATGGCTCAGTGTTTAGAATACAGTATTGCAGGCTAACTATCCACAAACTGGAATTTGATCCTGATGGACTCCAGATTGACTCTGCTAGATTGACTCTCCAAGCTCATTAAAATGAGGAACCAGAATGTTGGGGACAATATGCTGATATTATATACCATCCAGAGAGTGCTGTAAACACTGTGGGACGGTATATAAGTCTAAGTGCTATTGCTATTCTGCTTCCCAGTAACAGTATTTTGATGATCAAATTGTTCCCTTTTTCATGTTTAATTGCTTCTGTACTCCTGCATATTTCTCTCAATTCTTATGTTGTCCATTAGGTAATATATTTTTAATATAGTCAACATCAAATATGACAATGGCTTCCTTTCCTTTAAAGCAGTTATCCCACACTAATTCCCTTCTAGTTGTATTGAATTAAAGCATCCAGTCAGCTAATAACTTTGGGCTAGTGGGTCCCAACATACCTGAAGTTGGAAAAGCTAGACATTTGAAAGCTGACTCCAAGTTTGCTAAGTTTAGATGATGAGCTGATGATGCACCTAAAAAAATATTTTCTATAGCTGATCAAAGTTATATATATTCTGTGCCTCGTTCCATTGAAATAGACAATAATGGGATAAACATATCACTGCTAGACTCTACATTAACGAGGCATCTGTTAGGAAAATGTGATTTGAAAAGCCTCTCTTAATGTTTTATATGATGTATCAAAAAAATAATTTGCTCTTTGTATATACACCTAATTCATTTACTAACATACTATGATAAGGCTGTAGATTAGGAAATTCCAATCATAATGACAATGTTTTTCAGCATAATTTGGCTATTATGTTATCATAACAATGATTAGAAAGTTAATAATTGGAAATCCTGATGAATATATTGACCATATTTTAATCAAAAATTCAGGTTTTGAGGAAAAAGTGTATTGGGAGAAATATCCGATTCAAGAAGTTACCAAATAAAAGAGTTAAATCTGATTATCTATCTAAAAACTATCAGTCTTCATAGTGAGCTGAGTCCATTAATAATCTAGTAAAATCAAATTCTGTCTCAAAAGTCTGAAAATAACCTAATTTTTCAGAAGCAGAAAAATGTTCTTCTCAAACGACATCAAAAAAAGAGAACAAGGCTGTTCCATTTTGTCTTGCCCTGTCTTTTTCTTTCCTGAGAGATAGCAATTTTCCTGAGATGACTATATACCAGGTTAAGCACACACCCACAAACACCAAGAAAATCAGGTTCATATAGGGAAAAATACACTGCTCAAAAAAATAAAGGGAACACTTAAACAACACAATGTAACTCCAAGTCAATCACACTTCTGTGAAATCAAACTGTCCACTTAGGTAGCAAAACTGATTGACAATCAATTTCACATGCTGTTGTGCAAATGGAATAGACAACAAGTGGAAAGCATAGGCAGTTAGCAAGATATCCCCAATAAAGGAGTGGTTCTGCAGGTGGTGATCACAGACCACTTCTCAGTTCCTATGCTTTCTGGCTGATGGTTTGGTCACTTTTGAATGCTGGCAGTGCTTTCACTCTAGTGGTAGCATGAGACAGAGTCTACAACCCACACAAGTGGCTCAGGTAGTGCAGCTTATCCAGGATGGCACATCAATGAGAACTGTGGCAAGAAGGTTTGCTGTGTCTATCAGTGTAGTGTCCAGAGCATGGAGGCTCTATCAGGAGACAGACCAGTACATCAGGAGATGTGGAGGAGGCCCTAGGAGGGCAACAACCCAGCATCAGGACTGCTACCTCCACCTTTGTGTAAGTAGGGACAGGAGAAGCACTGCCAGAGCCCTGCAAAATGACCTCCAGCGGACCACAAATGTGCATGTGGCTGCTCAAAGGGTCAGAAACAGACTCCGTGAGGGTGGTAAGAGGGGCCGATGTCCACAGGTGGGGGTTGTGCTTACAGTCCAACACCATACAGGATGTTTGGCATTTGCCAAGATTGGCAAATTCAGCACTGGTGCCCCGTGCTCTTCACAGATGAAAGCAGGTTCACACTGAGCACATGTGACAGACATGACAGGGGCTGGAGACGCCATGGAGAATGTTCTGCTGCCTGCAACATCCTCCAGCATGACCGGTTTGGCAGTGGGTCAGTAATGGTGTGGAGTGGCATTTCTTTAGGGGGTCGCACAGCCCTCCATGTGCTCGCCAGAGGTAGCCTGACTGCTATTAGGTACCGAGATGAGATCCTCAGACCCCTTGTGAGACCATATGCTGGTGCAGTTGGCCCTGGGTTCCTCCTAATGCAAGACAATGCTAGACCTCATGTGGCTAGAGTGTGTGAGCAGTTCCTGCAAGATGAAGGCATTGATGCTATGGACTGGCCCATCCATTCCCCAGACCTGAATCCAATTGAGCTCATCTGGGACATCATGTCTCGCTCCATCCACAAATGCCATGTTGCACCACAGACTGTCCAGGAGTTGGGGGATGCTTTTCCAGATGTGGGAGGAGATCCCTCAGGAGACCATCCTCCACCTCATCAGAAGCATGCCCAGGCATTGTAGGGAGGTCATACAGGCACATGGAGGCCACACACACTACCGAGCCTCATTTTGACTTGTTTTAAGGACATTACATCAAAGTTGGATCAGCCTGTAGTGTTTTTTTCCACTTTAATTTTGAATGTAACTCCAAATCCAGACCTCCATGGGTTGCTAAATTTGATTTCCATTGATAATTTTTGTGTGATTTTGTTGTCAGCACATTCAACTATGTAATGAATGAAGTATTTAATAAGAATATTTCATTCATTCAGATCTAGGATGTCTTATTTTTGTGTTCCCTTTATTTTTCGAGCAGTATATAAAAAGACTATGGAAGCTCGATGCAAAATAACTATTTTGATATATTTCTTTAAAAATGGTATCAGTGCTGGAAGCAACCTTGTAGGTCATTTATATGAATTTAACAGTCTTTGGAATACCCTTTTGGTAATCAATGTTTGCATTAGTTCCATCATGTTATGCAGGAAATCCTTAGACTATGATCATTTAATTAGAAACTGTTCAAAGTTATGAGGATGATTAAATAAGGGACAGCTATGAATTTTTTTGATTTCTGGCCATTACAATGTCCCTGCAATCATGTGATTATGATCCAGGTCTTTGGCACCCAATTATGACATTGTAGTGAGTTGATCCTGATGATCCTGATTTCTGAGTTCCTTTCTGGCTTCCCACAGGCAAAGTCAACAACAAAACCAGTAGGATTCCTCTGAAGATAAGATTTAACATAGAAGAACAACACATGCCATCTTTCATTTCCTGGGGGGAAAAAAAAACAGAAAAGCAATTTCTGTGAAATTCCTTGTGAAATTAATTATATGTTCAGTGAAGCACAGTTCCTTATAATTAGGATTCTAGGAATCCTTATTCCCCTCTATTTTTTCTAAAGTCTTCAAGGCACAAGAATGTTGAGCATTATAGATGTTATATATTGAAAAGCAGTCAATGTGAATCAAGGGAAGACACTTATCATGATTTCCACCATGTTTGCAAGTTTTCCTACAACTCGTGGAAGCAATGGAACATTCTTTCAAAACTAAAATGGTTAGTGTTATGTCTTTAGGACTGGTTGGAGTTCCCAACCAGGTCCGCTGTTTGAGCGGGAGCATCAGCGGCTCCCATTGGTTGGCTCCATTTGACAGTCGGCTATAAAAGCCGGCTGTCGAGCAGAGACAGCCTTGTTCGCTTGCAGTTTGCCTTGTTAGCTAGCAGACGCGACAACCCTTTATTCCCTGAATAAAGTCTGTTAGTTGTATGCTCTGGTCTAAGCCTCGTCTATTCCTTCACTCCACAACACTGGCGACGAGGATGGGATGTGAACGCAGGCTAGCCAGAAGCACTCAAATTCAAAAAAGCTGAAAGTCACGCCAGCGAAGCCTCGGAGCTGAACCACAGCCGCTTCGCACCAAAAGCTCAAGCTCGTCCGCTGCGAAAGAGCTGAAGTCACGGTGCTGAAAGCTCAGCCGCCCACGCCCCCGAGAGGGCGCGAAATTCAAACCGCTGTCGTTTGAATTAGTTACGCTAGCGAAGTATGGCACTGTAGCCACAGTCGCCAACGCTCCCCAGAGAGCACGAAATTCAAAACTGTTATCACTAAGCTGAAGTCAGTTAAGGCGCTGTTAGCAGCCGCCGAAAACGAGCGCAGAGAGCGCAACGCAGGCTGCCCTTACAAGGGCTGAGTCACGGAGCGAGTCAAGGGCGTTGTAGCCACAACCGCCAGCACGCCCAATAGCGCAGCCCAGGGCCATGACCAACCTGAGAGATAGCCCGGTCTACCGACTACACCGAGGGGCCCAAGATGAACGCCAATCCGGCGTTTCAACCATTCAGACCCAACGAGGAGACGTGGGACTCCTATAAAAACCGCTTTAGCCATTACATCGATGCCATTGGGTTAGCCGACGCTGCGGAGCATAGGAAGAAATCGTACTTCCTTAGCTACTGCGGGGCTGCAGTTTTCGACACTGCCACGGGACTTTTTGCACCACGTGATATCAAGAACGTCCCATGGAGTGAGCTACAAGAAACACTCTCGAACCACTACTCCCCTAAACCTTCCCAGATCGCAAGGCGCTACGCGTTCAGAATGAGGAAGCAAGCCGAGGGAGAATCCATCAACCAGTACATGGCCGCCCTGAGAACAGCCGCTCTTCAATGCGAATTCAAGAATTACTTAGATGACATGCTTCTCGACCAACTCGTCTGCGGGGTAAGAGATCAGAGGCTCCAACGTTGTCTGCTGGCCAGGAAAGATCTAAATCTTCCCCAGGTGATGGATGAAGCCCTAGCTGCTGAACTATCCATCCAGTCAGCAGCTGAGATTCAGGGCACCGCACCAAAGCCTGGTACGTCCACCGTCCATTCAGAGGAGGTAATGAGCGAAGCCGACCCCTCTGAAATTTCAGACGTCCATCGCCTCAAGCAGCTGAAACAGCCACAGGTAGGAGCGAGGCAGAGAAGCAGCAGTGGCCCACAACAGATCCTTTTGTGTCTAACCTGCGGGGGTTCCCATTCCCGGGCATCTTGCAGGTTTAGAAACACCAGTTGCCTAAACTGCCACAAGAAAGGTCACTTTGCAAGAGTCTGCCAGGCAGCACATGCTCCTCCCCAGAAGTTTCCTTCATCTCCTAGCCTCCAAAGGCAAGTAGAAGACTGTTACACGTGTTACCACGCCAACCACACTTCCCAAACTCCAAATAAAATTAAACTATCTCTTTCCCTAGAAGGTAAACCTTGCACCATGGAGGAGGACACCAGCTCAGCGCTCTCAATCATCTCCTGGGATACGCTGAAAAAGATTCAACCCAGACTGACCAGGAAGCAGCTGCAAAAGTGCCACCTCACCCTGAGAGACTATCAAGGCAAGAACATCCCTGTCCTCGGGAAAGGCAAGTTCCTTGTTAAATTCCAAACCTTCAAAGGCCATTTGCCTTTAGTGGTGGTTCATGGTACCCTCCCTAGCCTTTTGGGGTTAGATTGGTTCCCCTCTCTTGGCCTTAGCATAACAGGAATTCATGCTGTCTCAACTTCTGATGTAGACACATTGTTCTCTGACTATTCCAATGTTTTCAGTAGCGAGCTGGGTTGCTACAATGGCACACCCATCTCTTTCTCCGTAGACCCCCAGGCAGTTCCTGTCCGCCTGAAATTCCGTAGAGTGCCTTTCGCTATCCGCCCCAAATTAGACGCGGAATTGGACAAACTTCTCAAACAAGGGGTAATTGAACCCACAGATTTCGCCAAGTGGGAGACCCCCATAGTCACCCCACTCAAAAAGGACGGTAGTTTGAGAATTTGTGCTGATTACAAGACGACCCTTAACCATTATCTCCAGGTTAGCACATACCCCGTTCCTGTCATCCAGCACCTGTTGCACACTTTCGAACCCGGCACCATTTTTGCCAAGCTAGACATGTCACAGGCATATCAGCAGTTCCCTGTCGACAGCCACACAGCAGACTTGCAAACCATAGTAACCCACAGAGGGGCATTCAGGTGTAAACGCCTCCAATTCGGCGTTAGCGTAGCCCCAGGAATTTTTCAGTCACTAATGGAGAGAATTCTCCAAGGTCTTCCAGGAGTAGTCCCATACTTTGACGATATTTTGGTCTCAGCTACGGACAGGCCCCAGCTCCTCCAGAGGGTTAGGGCAGTATTGGAGAAGTTTAGACAGCATGGGCTCAAACTCAAATGGGAGAAGTGCACCATCGCCACTAGACAAGTGGACTTTTTAGGATATAGACTAGACACCTCAGGCATCCACCCGGTGGAGTCAAAAGTAAAAGCCATCCACGAGGCACCCACACCTACCAATAAAACGGAACTACAAGCCTTCCTGGGTTTATTAAATTTCTACGCTTCATTCTTACCACACAAAGCTTCAATCGCTGAACCTTTACACAGGTTATTAGATAGACACTCCGTGGCACTGGGGCCCCAAAGAATCCCATGCCTTTAAGGCGATCAAATCTCTGCTCACTTCTGACGCCGTTTTAATTCAGTTCAACCAACGCCTTCCCTTGGTCTTGGCCACTGACGCATCCCCCTTCGGGATAGGAGCTGTCCTAAGTCACAGACTCCCCAATGGCACCGAGGCGCCAATTGCTTTTTTCTCCAGGACCCTTTCCATGACTGAAAGAAACTACAGCCAGATTGATAAAGAGGCTCTGGCTGCAGTAGCAGCAGTCAAAAAATTCCACGAATTCCTTTTTGGCCACCATTTCGAACTCATTACCGATCACAAGCCACTTCTGGGGCTCTTATCGGGGACAGACAAACTCCACAAGTGCTGTCCCCCAGGATGACTAGATGGACATTGTTCCTGGCGGCCTATTCGTTCAAGCTGGTCTATCGCCCCGGTAAGACTTTAAGCCACGCAGATGCTCTCAGCCGCTGCCCTTTGCCGACCCCGGTTGAGGACCCAGCTCCGGTGCACGCGATCTTCGAAGTCAACGAACTTAAGCTACCTGTGACTGCAGATGACATCGCGGCACACTCCAAGAAAGATAAAATAATCGCCCAGGTTCCGGACTGGGTGGGGAGGGGGTGGCCGGATACAAAGTGTTCAGTTGATTTTGTCCCGTTTAAAACGCGTCAACAGGAATTATCAAAACTCCAGGGATGCCTGCTGTGGGGTACCAGAGTCATTGTCCCAACCGCCCTTCGCGTACCCATATTGAAGGTGCTGCACGAGGGCCATCCGGGTATTGTGCGAATGAAGGCATTGGCTCGCAGTTACGTATGGTGGCCGGGGATGGACGATCAGATCGCAGAGTGGGTAAGCTCTTGTAAACCCTGTCAAGAATCTAGGGCGGCCCCACCAGCAGCCTCACCCACTAAGTGGGAAAGCGCCAATGCCCCATGGTCACGGTTACACATCGACCTGGCCGGGCCTGTGCATGGCAAAACTTTCTTGGTGGTCGTGGATTCGTACTCTAAATGGATAGACGTTGCCTTGCTTCCCACGACCACCACACAGGCAGTTGTTAAAGCCCTGACCCGACTTTTTGTAACTCATGGGCTTCCAGACAGGATAGTCTCCGACAATGGGCCGCAGTTCACGTCCTGTGAATTTAGCATGTATGTCACGAATCTGGGCATCAGACACGTCCTCACGGCCCCCTTTCACCCCGCCAGTAATGGGATGGCGGAGAGAGCGGTCAGGTCGGCAAAGGAGGCACTAGCCAGATTCGGTCAGGAAAACTGGCATTCCAAGTTGTCCTGTTTTCTCCTCAGCCAGCATACAACTCCATGCACAAGCACTAACAAATCCCCGGCTGAACTCTTAATGGGGAGACGTTTAAGGACTACTCTTGACAGGCTGCACCCTCATTACTGCCCGGATACCCCCTTGGGGTCGGACAGCCAGGTACGAGACTTTGCCTTGCAGGACCCAGTTTTTGCAAGGAACTACACAGGGGATCCATTGTGGGTGCCAGGACAGATCGTGGCTATCACCGGTCCGAGATCCTACCGGGTCCAATTAGAGGACAGTCGCGTGTGGCGGAGGCACCTGGACCAACTACGCAGGAGGCGGAACGACCTGACCAGAGGTGAGCCGAATCCACCAGCCAGCCCTCAAGTCCTCACCCAGGTTCCAGAAGGGAGTTTCCTGAGGGACCGGACATCCCCATTTGAACAGAGTGAGCTGAGAACGGACCCGGACTGCCGACCCGAATCTCCATCACATCCACCCGGCAGAGACACCAACCATCCAGACCGAGCCGTTCTGCCAAGCCAGCCCAAACGAGGGGAGACTTCGCATTCCCAGGATCCAACGCCAAGCCTAGATGACACCCCGGCGACCTCGGAGTCTTGCTCCATGGACTCGTTGCCCACCAGCAATCTCCCTGAGCTACGACGTTCCGGTCGCCAGCGAAGTCCACCCTCATACCTCAAAGACTATGCATGTGCCCAGCTAGGGGGGAGGAGTGTTATGTCTTTAGGACTGGTTGGAGTTCCCAACCAGGTCCGCTGTTTGAGCGGGAGCATCAGCGGCTCCCATTGGTTGGCTCCGTTTGACAGTCAGCTATAAAAGCCGGCTGTCAAGCAGAGACAGCCTTGTTCGCTTGCAGTCTGCCTTGTTAGCTAGCAGACGCGACAACCCTTTATTCCCTGAATAAAGTCTGTTAGTTGTATGCTCTGGTCTAAGCCTCGTCTATTCCTTCGCTCCACAACAGTTAGTTTCACTAGAACTTCTAGAATGATTTTAATAGTAGAGGAACAAAGACAAACCCTTTCCCTTCCTTCCTCCTTCCCTGCTCCACACCAACCCCTGTGGTCTTGTACTTTCATAACAACATATGTGATCACGGCATTCATCCAATTAATATTGCATCTAGCTTCCAGCCATTCCTTTGTTTATGAATGCATTTTAATTTCTGCTCCCAACATCTTAGAATCATTCAAAATCAATGAAATAAGCCAGATACCTTTTTCTTCATTAAAAAGAAAAATGAAGCCATGCTGTGAAATATACAGGAAGACTGACAAATGTACTCCCAGTAAAGAGCAAGAAAAAAAAAAACGATCTACTTCTTGGTGTAAATATCTAAATAATTCCATCTTCCTTTCACTGTCCTCCAGGGATAAACTGTCCTCTCCCTCAGACATATGCTCTTCTGGAGAGAATTTTATTAGTCAGTAGCAGGTCACAGGTGGCTTTGCAGTGAGACATAATTAAATTGCTGCAGATGAATTAAAATAGTTTGCCAGCAGGATGGTCTTCTCCTCATTGGCTGAACGGGGCCAGAGAGAATGTACTTCCATGGTCACACTCGTAAGCTTTCTCACGTCAGCTAAAGGAAAATTATTTTGGAATGAAATCACTTGATCAGCCTTGACTTTGCAATCATTGTCCAAATTATTCTGATGGCATCTTGGGAGGAGAGACTATATCATTTCTAAATAGCAGGCCATTTGAAGGAGAGAGGAAACAGCATTAGCGTCTGTTTTCAGGCTTTGGCACTGTAGAGAAATGCCCAAAATCCCTGACAGAGCTGGTGTGTGTATCAGGAAGATAGAAAAGAACATGCTGATCAGAAACAATTAAGGCAAAATGAAGCTTAATAAAGGGGAAGAGGGGCAGTTAATTTTAAATAATAAATATCATTAATTAAAGAAATGTGCTTTGCCTCACTCCCTCAGCTAAATCTTCTGTCACTGGCTTTAATTATTCCACTATAATCAAGAAGATAAATTCTGACTACTAGAGGACTTTTAAGTTCCATTAACTAGAGGTTTGAAACTGACCCATGTGATCATTGAATTCTATTTTTTTCAAATCCTATATTGGAAAAGTAAGTTATGTACTTTATTGGCAAACCCTTCTGAAAATAAAACCAACAGCAATAAATAATAACAAGTTTTTTTAAAAAAAACCTAGTAGGAATCCAAGCAGAATGGAACCAATTAAACAAGGTAGCAAAATCTCATTCCAAATATCCAAATAGAATTAATTAGTGTGGTGATGGTGTGTGAGATGTTGCATGGAGTGGGGGAAAGCTTGGATTGGAAAGGGTGTATGAGATTGCACAGACCATCTGAAGATGTTACCTAGTTTGGTAATAAAATGTCCAGGAGTCAAGCAGCAAGCTCAGAGGACAAACCTCTGCTTAAATCTACAACCTGACTATGAATACCTTCTACAATTTCTAGCCATTATTATTGTTTCTGATATCATTATCTAGTGAAAAATTCAGCAGTGGTTTACCCAAAGATAAGTCAACTACAGTGTGAATGTTTCTCCCACAAGGGCAAGCAATGGAAAATAGCAGAAATTATAACATATCATGATTTTAAGCTTTTTCATCTTCAGCAAAAGAGCAGTAAAGTTTTTTGATGCATGGAAATCATTTGTTTAGAAAGTGAGCAAGGAGCACAATGGATCCATTATGAAACCTTGTGAGTTCTTAAACAATTTATTGCTTATGGCCCACTAAATAGACAGTATGTGGGGAAGTAACTTAAAGATGACAGAGAGGATACAGAAATATATCAAGGATTAATCTTAAGAAACTTGCTTATATAGAATAGGAAGTCAAACCTTCTTTGATTTATTTCACAGGGTCTTAATCACTAAACCTGCCATAATAGTCACATTATTTGGGGCTAGGCAACAGAGCTGAATGGAAGAAAACACTGCAAGTTGCCCCTCCTTATGCTTCTGCCAGAAAATGAGGAAAGCACACTATTAAATGATCTGTCAGATCATCTCCTCTGAGCCAGGAAAATCAAAACAGTAAAAGATGAAAGAAAGCAAAGCATGTTCCTGTCTATTAGAGTGTTATTGACATTGGACCAATTCTCAAAGAAAAGGAACCAATAATTTCATGCCACTAAATAAATTGAAGAGAAACAAGTCAAGTGCCCAGGCTAATCGTCTCCTCTTAAAAACTTTTTGAAAAATTCTATGTGATTTCTCAGACAGAAGGAATTGAAATGGCTTTAACTCTGTAACCTTTTGCTTTGCATCTTCTAATTATACTTTCATCTTCAGTGTTTATCAGCTCCACACATTCTCTGAAGCAGGAAGACCAGGGGTAGGATTCTACCAGTTCGCACCTATTCGCTAGAACTGGTTGTTAACATTCAAAGCAGTTCGGAGAACTAGTTGTTAGAAGAAATTACTGGCCTAATCCTGTAAGGAAGGCAAGAAGGAAACATTCTGGTGTTGCTTACAGAAACTGCCTCTCCGTTAACCCTTATTACATTCTTGGCAGGACTAGACTTCCTGACTTAGGAACGTCTCTGGAGATTTTTTCCCTTCCTTTGCTGGTACTTTGCTTGTGTGGAGTGACCATTCCAAGTTACAATGGCACTGAAAAAAGTGACTTATGACCATTTTTCACACTTACGACTGTTGCAGCATCCCCACAGTCATGAGAGGCCAGGCAAGGAGATGCGTGCCTCAATGTGAGTGATGTTGAGTTGGCCACGCCCAGCCAATAACATGACCACCAAGCCATGCCCACCAACTAAGCCACGCCCACAGAACCGGTTGTTAAAACATTTGAATCCCACCCCTGAGGAAGACCCTTTAGCAGTGTGTACAATGTTCTTCAAGAACAAGAGGAAGGCAGAAAAAGCTGTTTGCAGACTTTTTGGCTTTTTGCTTATCCAACAAAATCTTTTATTATTATTTTTGCATGCTATTTATAGTATCTACAAAGATAATCATTTGAGGCTCAAAGGGAATAGAATAACAGAGTTTGAAGGGACCTTGGAGATCTTCCACTCCAATCCCTTGCTCAAGCAAGATAACTTTATACCATTCCAGACAAGTGGTTGTCCAGTCTCTTAAAAGTAATGGAGTGATGGAGCAGCCACAACTTCTGAAGGTAACCCGAAAGACAGAGTTGCTTGGTACTGGTTTTCCTTTTTATAGTTTTCTCATCCAAATGAGGAGTGTGCCTCATACATGGCTTTAATAGATGACATTTAATTTCATAGAATTCAATTACATGGGCCATAATCAGTATAGGACCAGTGTGAGAATCCAATCACATAGATATTCCCCATTTGCTCATCGATCCACTTAAATAATTTGAGTTAAAAATATTACACAAATTTTGCATTTGCAATATCTCTGCTGCATATATATCCAGTTAAATGAGAGAAAAGAAATTCCCACGTCAATCCGCTGCTGGATGATGCCCAATAAAGGGGGAAAATGGTTGATCCTTGAGGAAATAAATGGCTGTAAACAGCCACAGAAAGTTGAGGTGGGGAGATATTTCAAAAGTTCATCATTTGGAGCGGTAATTATATGCCATCAGGCCATTTTTGATTCCTAGCAACATCAAACATAGATTCTATCTCCTTTCAGATCTCCCAACTGTATATTCATGGCCACTGTAACTGAGTCTATCCACTTTGCTTCAGACCTTCCTATTTTTCTTTTCTCCCATCTTTCCCAGCATTACATCCTTTAGGGCTACTAAATAACATAAGGCCCAATGAAGATTTTATACTTTTGCCAAAAAAGAAGGTTATACAAGATTGAGGATCCAGATTGTTGGGGGCAATATACTGACTCTGTAAACCACTTAGAGAGGGCTGTAAAGCACTGTGAAGCAGTATATAAGTCTAAGTGCTATCGCTACAAGATGCAGTCTGGATCTCTTTTGCTCCAGCCTCAAACCAGATACTGTGTTATGGCTAAATCTATCACCAGTTCAACATCTGAATTCTGTATATGTGAATAGATGAGTGCGAGTGTGGGATTTCCATGTGTGTATGTGAGCTTGGTTGCCTATAAAACACATAAAAACCCAAATGCTATTATCAGCCTGGCCAATCAGCAGTAACTTGTGGTTGTCCAACAGCAATCATAGTCAATTAATTTTTCATTTCATCCCTAGATTCACCATAGCTGTTCAATTGGGAATGCAGTTATGCTTGAACAGAGATCTTTTTACATTCGTTCCTCATGCTGCCACATAATAAACACTTTTATTACTCTAGTTTCCTCTGTGTATATATTTTCAGGAATCACACCATTTGTCCTTTTTGTTGGCTGAGGGAAATCAATAAGAAAGAACATCTTGTACAAGTGCAGAAAGCCTGAAGGATTTCCATGGGAGAAACCAAAGAATGTATTAATGTCTCCTCTTCTCTCAAATACCTTTCCCCAAATTTGGGATGGGACAATAAAGCTGCCCGCATTAGCTTCTGGAGGCCATTCTGAACCAGGCATATTTTGAAAAACCTGCGGGCAGCTTTACCTAAGTAAGCAGTATTTAGTTTCTTAATATTTCTGTTTTGTATCTTTTTGGTATAAAACATTTTTATTTCAGGCTTCCTCCTTTCACTATTTAAATAAAAGACAATGCATAGAAATAAAATAGATCACATAATGCAGAAAAAGATCATAAAAAACTCAAAGCTACCTTACAATAGGTCAGGCTATTGGGTGATATACTGTAGTATCATCTGCTTCAGGTTTAATAATGCTATAGTTGTTCCTATGTGGCAATTTCCATATGTCCAGAGCTGGGCCAATGAAAAGCAAGTCTGCGGTGTTCAGCAAATTTGCTTTAAGTTTCAGATGTTCCTCATAATCTTGGCAGGTGGCCAACATCAAGCTAAGGACCTTTTTATATGCAATAAGCTCTGTCCCTTAGCTAGGTACTGATACAATTGTGTGGTTATAAGCAATTTGATAACCAAGGTTTGATATAGGATGCAGGGATTGCACAAAGTCAATACACCACATTTTCCTTCGGATTCCTACTTGTGTTGACAAATGCAATCCTCACATTCTTCTAGCTTCAATATACTTGGAGGAGCTAGGCCTATGTAATAACTTTTGTAATGACTTTTTATTGCCTGTATTAAGTTCTATTTTTTTTTTCTTCAAAAAAATTGGGGACGGAGAAAAAGTGTGAGATGAATCAACATGTTTGTGGAAATGAAAACAGGTATTGTTGGCTGTCTTGAGCAAAAGTATGTTTCTTCTTGTATGGGGGAGTAGTAGTACAAATGATCTTTAAAAATATTTTGAGCTACGAGTTGATTTTGACATTTGATTTTCTTTTGTTCATCTCATGATCTTCTGAGCTTCATTTCATCTTCAAACCAAGATGGGAAAAATGGCTATTCCTATATTTCTGTGTTCTACTTGATTGCAGGCTCATAGCAATGCTTGCTATTCCCCAAGTACCTCTTCTAAGAAATTGGCCAAACATACCAAGAACTAAGTAACTCTCTGTTTCTCTCTCTCACACACAAACACACTTACTTTCTCACTCTCACCTGTCATTTTCACTCTCATTCTTCCTTCCTCTATACAATGGAAAACAATTTGTATTCTAACTTTTTCCCAGAAGCAAGTAAACTATTGCCATTGTGTTCAGTGTGACAATATTCAATATCTGGCAAACATTCCACTTTTCAATGTGAAATCTCTGTCAAATATCTTTAGTTAAACTTAGATGAAGGAAGCACTGAATAAGACTATTTTCTCTTTAAAAATGAAAAGATACTGCTTATGTTTAAAATAAGGCTATTATCTATCTGTCTGTCTATCATCATCATCATCATCATCATCATCATCATCATCATCATCATCACCAACACCATCATCATCATCATCATCATCATCATCATCCAATTATTAAGCTATGCAAAATAGCGCCAATTTGCTCCACAGAACTGCTCCCGTCAGATTGAATTGCAAAAAAGTGAAGTGTTCCACCTGGATGCCTCAGATGATGTAAATTGTTTCTTTTCAGCAGCAGTTTGGGCAGAACTGTTTTCTGCACATGCCTAAAAGCTTTTAGGGGGCTGCTTCAAAGAGGGATTGAATTTTGGAAAACACCAGGTGCTCTTTTTGCCTTATAAAATAACTTCAAATGGAGTTTCAAAGTAAATAAGATACATTTTTTGCTGCTCTTCTGGATGAAAAGAAGAATTTGCCTTTTGATGGGTAATATGTTTTAGAGCAGCTTCACACTCTTAAGGAAGTCATAATAATTGAACATGATGAAAGTAAATGGCTCTTTTCACTACATTTTTAAATGTTTGGGACATATATTAAATTTTATATGTATATATTTTCATCACTGAAAAAGTACTTGTGGATTCCTCTAGTAATAGCTAAAATTATAAACATCCATTACACACACACACACACACACACACACACACACACACACGCACATATATCAGGTCTACAAGCTCAATGGTTATTCCATGGACTTCATCCAAAGATGTACTACACCCAGCAACCCATTGAAGGTACCAGTGGAACAGCTACGTGGAGGGTGCTCCTGTATATACAGGGAGTATCTGAAACTGCTGCATGCATTCTCTTGAGGCATGGAATCAAGGTGGCACATAAACTGAACCAAACTCTACGAGTGAGAGTGATGTGCCCAAAGGAAACACACCCAAGGAGGAGACATCTTTGGCGGTTTACCACATCAACTGTAGTGATTGTGCAAGCAATTATGTAGGGGAAACAGCCAAGCGGCTACAGACCAGGGTACACAAACATGAACTGGCTGTCCGGCACAAAGAATAGAGCTCTCAGATTTGTGCACATATGCAGGAGCATAATCACACACATTCAGTTTTCAAGAGGCTGAGGTTTTTACCCGTGATGTAACTAAAGGAGAATGCCTTCTAAAAGAAGCCTGGTTTTCCAACAGCAATTCTATTAATAGGCATATTGAACTACCACTGGCCTACCAAGCTCTGAAACACCAGGAAAGACCCTGCAGGAGGAGCAGAGACCACTTCCCATTGGAGAGCAAGGAGCGATGGCACTCCCCCCCACCCCGATCCCTGGGCATGTGGATTCATTCTATGAAGGCACAGCCAGGCCTGTCCAAATACAGAGGAGTCCAGCAGAGCTGCCTCAAGTTAAAACAGACAGTAATAATGAAGAACGAGCTGGGCCAACCTCAAGGTCATGAGCAAAGTGACAAATTGCAATAGCTGCCAGTTTAACATCACCTCCTAGAGATAAGCATTCCAGGCTGGGTCGTACAAGGGAGGAAAAAACAACAAGTGTTAAGCCTCATTTGACCAACATGGCAGGATGTCTGTTTTTTCTTTTACATATATAAAAATAAGGGGGGAAATTGCACCTCTGCCTACCAGCATCTATCGGTATTCATCTCGCTAGCATCCTGTAAGTGTGTGAGAGAGTTGAGGGCTGTTTGAAAACTGAAACTTGGAAACTGAAGCAGTATTTGCTGTGTGAGCAAGAAGGAGATAGCAAGGAGCCTGGGCATGACTTAGCTGTACTAAAGCTGCTTGGTGCTGTAAAAATAAAACTGAAAGTCCCCTGCTTATATTTTGCATTTGGAACAGATTTATTTTCAGGTGGGGAGGGGAGTAGAACTCCTTAGCATCAGAGTGTGCTAATAATAATATACGAAATACAAATGCTTTGGTGGTCATTTTGAAAAATCCTTTCTTAGTGAGCACCTAGAAGCCAAGAAGAACATACATGCCAAATTTCAAGTTTGTAGGCTTTATACTTCTGGAGATTTTGTGATGATGCACAAGTGGTATTTTGCTTTTTATATATAAACAGATTGAAAACAGAGCAGATAATAACAATCGCAATGATTGAAGTTCTACTACAATTCTATATGAAAAGTTTACAAGATTTGACAGTATTTCATCTTAAAAATGTGAGCAACAAGGAACACGAGATGTTTACTGTATATAAAATTGCAGGTGTTAAGGAGAAAGTCCACAAAGAAAACTCATTCTCGTTTTCTTACAATACAAGCACTTCATCCAGTGATATTAAGTGATGGCAGATAACCTACAGATTTAAAAGTAGTATTAGTTCTTACATTTTATACTCTCATATATAAAGCAATAGACACCAACAGGTATGATTTCAAAAAGAGATTGGACAAATTCCTAGAACATAAGAAATGCATCCCGTTATTCAAGAACATCCATGAGATTGTGCTTGTGTACTGAATCCTGCTTATGAGCTTCTTATCATGGGGTGTCAAACTTGTGTCATCACGTGACGTATCAGGACTTCCCCTCCTCCCCCTCACTAATCCAGGCTGGGGCAGGGCCAGCACGTGATGCATCTGGCCCACAGGCCACGAGTTTGACACCCCTGATCAATAGTCATGGAGTAGTGGAGTAGATAATCATCATGACTCTTCTGATACTTTTAATGGACATTTTAAACTACCTGTCCAAATAATCTAAGGGTAATGCATAACAGTTGAAACCAGTGCTTTACTTAACTGCAGCCTATATTTCCCTTTTAAACAAAGTAGCAGGGATATCCAAATAAATGTTCTACATCAAGCAATTAAGACCTGGCTTTCCCCCCAAGTAAAGAGATAGGGTGAGGTGGAAGAGAGGATTTAATGAGGAACTACACAAGGATTAGCACTGAATTTTGGTGCTATGTTTTTTTTAATGTTTATTGTTTTAGTAGATATATGTGTTATTTGGTTTATTAGCTATGTTTTAAATCTAGCCACCCAGAGTTCAAAATAATATGGTTTTACAAATGTTTTAAATAAAAAATTAAAGAACAGAATTTGATAGAAGATACACTCACCCCAAGCATCTCTCTGTTTATGAAAATTATGAATAACAGTACATTCACAGCTTCAAACTGGTACCCATGAAAGTTTGTAGCTGCAGGAACAATGAAAATCCCAAGGCACTTAAAAGCAGTACATTTATTATAGACAAGTTTTCTTATTAAGAACAGGAAATCATGGATATATGCAGCATCTCTAGATATAATTAGTGAATCATAACCCCGAATTAAGGAATATTTGATTATAATCAAACTACAAAATAAAACAAGCTATAGCCAGATACGTATTGATGCCAAGGGAAATTACTATCTGGACAGGTTTATAGCTAAAAGTGTTTATGAAGATAGAGTTGACCTCTGTAGGTTGAATCTTCTAATAGCATTAGAAAAAGGAATAATGCTATGGTGGTTAGTTCCACTTCAGTAGAAGAGGATGAAGGATAATACAGTCTCTATTGCACACAACAACAATATCAACAATAGTGATTTCAACAAATCCAAAATGTTTTTTTTTATTTTATTTTAAGCATTATACTGAAAATGTATTTTTTCTGATTCACTTTAATGGAAAACATTTTTATTTTGCTTTCATTTTGCAAAAGAGGAAATAAAAAAGAAAATCCAGATGGAAAGCATAGTTCAGTTCTCATACCATCTTCATTTTCAGTACAAAGAGGTTGAGGGATGTATTTTAGTGTTTTAATTCATCCCTTTAGCATTCTGAAACTTTTTAAAATTTCTCTTCATTCAATAAACCTCAGGGGAAGATGTTGTGAGAGATTCTGCCTCCCCCTTCCTTTTTTAAGATTAGGAAGCAGAGCAATTTTGGTGATAGTGAAAACTACAAGGAAGAAGAAAATCTCTTCTTTGTAATATGTTAGCTAAAAATGTTCTCTAAAATAACTTTTTTTTTCATAGAGGAAATGAGGATTCAGTACAGGTATAGTCCTTGACTTACAACCACAATTGAGGCCAACATTTTTGTTACTGAGATATTTGTTAAGTGAGTTTTGTCCCATTTTATGACATTTCTTGCCACAGTTGTTAAGTCACTCATTAAAGTTGTTAAGTTAGTAACCCAGTTGGTAAATGGTTTCCTTATTGCTTGTCAGAAGATCACAAAACACCCGAGACACAGCAACCATCATAAATGTGAACCAATTGTCAAGCATCTGAATTTTGATCACATGATCATGGCGAGGCTGCAAAGTTTGTGAAAAATGGTCATAAGCCTCTTTATTCAGTGCCATTGTAACTTTAAATGGTCACTAAATTGACTGTTGTAAGTTGAGGACTACCTGTATAGTATTGCTCATTTTAAACATTGGGGAGGTAATTTTAATACAGGTTATACCTGCCCTTCCCACATTAATTGATTGAGCTCCAATGATTCAGGAAGTGGACTTGTTATTTAGCTATTCTTTGCATAGGTTCTTCTTGGCTTACATGCTTTCTGGAAGACAGAACTTTTGTGATTTAGCAGTCCTTCATCACTGAACCCCATGTTCCACCTAACTTTGCTTTTGCTTTATCTTGGTAAAAATCTGGAGGGTTTTAGTATTTCATCTCACATCAGTTCATGCTGACACACAGTAAGTATTACTCCAATTTTTATGCATCCATAAAAAGTGAAAAAGAATGGAAATGGTGGCAAACTAAGCGCATAAAATGTTCTGAGAAGAAATTGTTTCTGGTCTTTTACACAAGAAATGTTGCTTTGGGTTAACCCAAAACTAACTGAGGTAGTCAGAGGCATAACTTTTGTATGCATTTCTAGTTCTATTGCTTCTTCACATGTTTAAACTAGGCTTAATATAGGAAAAGAGGGTATAATGTATGTTTAGAGCTTTTATTTAAATGTCAAGTTTAAAAATCTATTGTTAAAAATTTAAAACATGCACAATGCAATATTCACAATAGACAGATATTGAGAATGAGATTCATAAATGAAACTTTTTAGCTATTCTACCAGATCTTGGGTGGAGGTAATAATCTTTTTGCATTGGAAAAACAAGCAAAGATAATGCTATTTTCTTTGCAGAGTTAGGGTATGATGAGCTGGAGAGAAAGAGGTTATGTAAATAATTAACCTTCTGAAAATAAGTCTTGCTATTTGAGTGTGCCTATCAATATAACATAATTACCAGATTTTATTCACACTTTGCAGCAGGCAACAAAAGGCAATTTAAAAACCAGGTTTGCATTTGCATATTTGGTGGCACTTCTCCTTTCCTGGAAGCTCTGATAGAACAAATGTGCCAGCTTTTTTTTAATTTGCATGTTTTAAAACTTACATTCAAGTGAAAACTAAGGCCTCATTTGTTCCCAAAGATTTCTGGGCAGTGTCATCTTTGTTAAGTTTATAGTGATACTACTGTGCTGAAGCTGATACACTGCTGAACTGATATTTGATTGACTTGACTTGGGAGTTGAAGATTTGCCATATTGTGGAAGCAGGACTTGTTTGATGATATGCCTAAACAGCCTACTAAAACATTCTGCTATTCTTTTATGATTTTTACCTGCCAACAGAAGACACTAAACAACTGCATTCCTTTGGAACCAATCATGCGAAAAGCTGTACTTTAACAAGTTTATAGAAAATACTACAGATTTTTCGAACAATTGGTCCCGAAGTTGCTTTGACACTTGCTGTTTTTCAGAGCATGAAATAATCATAGAAGACAGAGAGTTGATTTCCTTGTCTTTTCCTCAGCTGCCTAACTGAAGTTAGGACCAGCATATGAGAAAGAGAGAAAGAAAAAAAGCACTTGCAGTTTCAGGCTGAATGAACACCTGTGACTTTGGATTCAGAAGAGGGATGATGGAGAAGATTAGAAATTTTGACCTCCATATTAGCAAAAAGAGTGGCACAGAGTTCTTGTTAAATGGAATTTAACATCCTTATTTTATAGTTGAGGATCATAGAAGCTGAGTGCTCAGAGATTAGCATAAAATTAGCCACAAGATGATGAAAATATTTTTAAATTACAATTTGATTTTTTGTAGTTAGGATATCAGGCTTAGATTTTTCTAGTGTAGTGTTTTTGTATAGTTCTTAATTTGCTGTTTTCCTACACTGTTTTTGTTAGAT
>NW_020769309.1:47471436-47482387 GCF_900518735.1 Pseudonaja textilis
GTGGACCAATCGGAATGCGAGTCTACAAGAATGCTAATACAGAACACCCCTCCCCTCATGGTTTCGTCCAACGCAGCGTCGTGACGTAGTCGCGCAGGTAGGTGGGGCTCCGTACCTGCCTAGTTGACCTGCACGGCTCAGTCTGTGTGTGATCGTCGGCCGGTTCGGCCGGGCTCCACGTCGCTCTCAACCCTGTCGATGGAACCACCTGGAAGGGTGAGCCGGGCCTGTTGCTGCAGCTCCCGCCCGGACTACCTGGGTCGGTCGAGCTGCAGTTCCTGCTGCTCCCGCCTGGTCTTTCTGGGCTGGTTGAGCTGGCTTGGCTGTACCTTCCAGGTGAAACTCCCATCTGCGACAGCTCGAGGTCTGCTGGTGAGTATGGTTGGTTTATTTGGATGTTGCTATCTTTTGGTGGGGGGTGTTCGGCTTGCGTTGGGGTGTGTGCCACTGGCGTTTCCGGCCTTTTGTCGTTCCCCTGCTTGGTTGTTGAGGTTCCCCCTCCCTCTCTGCTATCTGTGGTTGTCGTTGTCGAGGCGTCGGGGGTGTTGACGGCTAGCCTTGACCGTAGCTGGTCGATGTGCCACTTCCAGCTTCTTCCATCCGTTGTTTGGAGTCTGTATGACCGGGGGCCGGTTACCTGTGTTATTTGCACAGGTACCCAGAGTGGGTCTCCCGTGAAGTTCTTTGCGTAGACTGTGTCCCCGGTGTTGAATGCCCGGTGCCGGCTGGAGGAATCCGGGGGTTTCTCCGGGTTGTAGGTGGGGTGTAGCCGGTCCAGCGGTGACCTCAGTTTCCTGCCCATCAGTAACTCTGCTGGGCTTTTGTTTGTGGTCGTTCTGGGCATGATGTGCTGTATGAGAAGCATTCTGTTTATCTTTTCTTGAATGTCGCCGGTTTCAATTTTCTGGATGGTTTTCCTTGTGTATTGGACCATCCGTTCCGCCCGTCCATTCACCGCCGGGTGATCCATCGAGGTTAGGGCGTGTCTGATGCCCCGTTTGGCCAGGTATCTTTCAAATGTCAGTGCCGTGAACTGCGGGCCGTTGTCCGACACTAAGACATCTGGTAGCCCATGTGTCGCAAAGAGTCTGTTAAGCTTACCGATGACCGCTTCTGTTGTTGTTGCCCTCATGGTGCTTACCTCCAGCCAGTTGGAGTAGGCGTCCACGGTGATGAGGAATGTATGCCCCTTGGTCGGCCCGGCGAAGTCTATGTGTATTCGCGACCACGGTCCTCTGGGGGTTTCCCATTCCAGGACTGGAGCGGCGGGGGTGGTGGATCTCGTCTCTTGGCACCTGTTGCACCCGGAGACCCATGTCTCGATTTGCTTGTCCATCCCTGGCCACCAAGCATAACTTCTGGCCAGGGCTTTCATCTTGACAATGCCCGGGTGCCCCTCGGGTAGCATTGCCAGCACTCTTTCCTGTAGCGTCTCTGGTATAACTACCCGGTCTCCCCAGAGTATGCACCCCCTTTGTGTGAACAGCTCGGTTTGGCAGTTTCGGAAGGCTTTGAACTGTTCGCTGCCCTCATTTTCCGGCCACCCCCGCTCTACCCAACTCAATACCCGCGCCAGCCGTTTGTCTTTATTTGTTTCTCGGGCAATGTCTGGCGCGGTTAAGAGTGGGCTGGGTAGAGTCTCTATTCGTTGTTGTGGGTGCTGGGTCGTCATCTAAGTCTGGTAGTGGTGACCAGCTTAGTGCATCTGCATGCGGGATATTCTTGCCAGGCTGGTGTGCAGTTCATACGAGTAAGCAGCAAGGAACTCGGACCACCTTGTCATCCGGGGTGACAGGATGTTTGGGGTGGCTTTGTTCCCTGCGAGTATTCCGAGTAAGTGTTTGTGGTCCGTAATGATCGAAAAGGTCCTACCGTAAAGGTACTCGTGGAACCTTTTCACTCCGGCGACGATGGCGAGGGCTTCTTTGTCCAGCTGGCTGTAATTTCTTTCCGGTCTGGCCAGCGTTCTTGAGAAGAAGGCGATGGGTGCTTCCTTCCCGTTGGGTAGGGAGTGGCTGAGGATTGCTCCGATGCCAAAGGGCGATGCGTCGCATGTCACCGTTAGCGGCAGGGTCTTGCTATACTGGATTAGGACTGCGTCTGATGTTAGCAGGTTTTTTGTCTGTTGGAATGCAGTCTCCTCCCGCTTCCCCCAGGTCCAGGTGGCTGCTTTATCGAGTAGCCGGTGCAGGGGTTCCACCACAGTCGCCTTCTAGAGAGTCATCGAAGACCTCCTGGAAGTCCTTCACGAGCGTCGCTTCCCAGTCAGCCTCGTCTGTGTGGTGGATGCCCGTCACCTCTATTCCCAGCGGGGAGAACCATTGCAGGCTGAGCAAGCTGGGGCGGTCTTTGTCCACGACTGTGAGTGGCAATACCTCAGTGTGGTTTTTGAAGGTGACTTTGAAATGTCCGATGCCGGCCACAGGGATGCGGTTTCCCTGGTAGTCCTTCAGGATTAGTTTCTGGTCGTCTAGCTCGTTGCGGTGGATGGTTGGTACTAGGTGCTTGATTGTGCGCCAAGATACCATGGAGAGGTAGGACCCGGAGTCCACTTCCATCTCACAGGGCTGGTCCTCGATGCTCACCTCCACGTGTACCTTTTGGGCATCCGTGGTCGATGAGTGGCCGATGATGACCGTCTGGTGGGTTTCTTCGCGCCGCTGTGCTTCGCTGAGTCATCTGCTGCAGCCGTCACGGCTCCACCGGCTCTCAGTTTGGCGGTCTCGGTGCCTGGGGGGATGCTGTCTCATCGTCGGGGGCTGTTGCCTCGTCGTTGTGGGCTGTAGTTTTTCTTGTTCCGGCACACCTTGGCGATGTTCCCCCGCTTCTCGCAATGCCGGCAGATGGCGTCGAGGAAACAGCATTCAGAACGGGGGTGATCGCCACTGCAGCTGGCGCAACGGAATCCCGACTTACATCCCCTTCGGTCCCGCTGGTCGCGCTCAGCCTGTAGCCGATGGATCTCCTCTTCCTCATCCTCAGTGCCAGATTGGGGGTCGATGTCGCCGTGATGTGTGGTTGTTTCTCGGCAGCTGGCTTCTCCGGGCTTCACTGGTGTCGGGGTCACTTCGTTGTTTGGCGGCCGTTCGGTTGTGTTCGCTTGACGCATCCGAGCTGCTGATTGGTGGGTGGCCTCGGCTGCGGTTGCCTTGGCAAGGGCGTCGGCGAGGGAGATGTCGCCCTTGGCCATCAGCCAGCTCTGCAGCACAGGGTCTCTGAGTCCGAAGACGACTCGGTCACGTAGTGCCTCATCCAGGTCGGCAAACCCGCATAGACCTCCTAGGTTCCTTAGCTGGGCCACGAAGTCGCCTATGGTTTCGCTCTCGTGCTGATCTCGCCGGTAGAAATCGTGCCTACGGATGAGTATGGACACGGCAGGGGCATAATGGCGGCACAAGATGGGCTTGAGGTCAGCCCAGTCCATTTCTTTTATGTCGGCGGGCTTGGCCAGCGCCTTGGCCATCTTGAATACCGCGGGGCCACAGTGCGTTAGGAACACGGCCCGTTTCCTCTGACCGTTGGCGTCTTTGAGATTGCTGCATTCCAGGAACATCTGGAAGCGATCGGTGTACGATTCCCAGTCCTCGGTGGCTGGGTCGAACGGAGCGGGTGGCGGGGTGCTGCTGGCCATCTTATGGGTCGTTGCGTGCCGTTTGCCACGTGCTGGTTGGTTCCTCGCCTCACAATCCCACCTTCGTCGCCAGTGTTAGATCGGTGGATCGGGTCACATAAAGAGGCGAGACACGGTAGTGAACATTCAGCTCTTTATTATAGCTTGAGAAAAAGGACAGCAAGGCTTGCGAGCCGCTTGGCTTTATACAGCCGGCCGGTGGCTCGGCGGCCAATGGCAGCGCTTTGAATCTCCCGCGATCGGGTCAGCCAATCGCGGTAGATTCTTAGCGCTCCAATCACAGGAGTTCAGTAAGCCAATCACGTTGCGGTCCGGGTGGACCAATCGGAATGCGAGTCTACAAGAATGCTAATACAGAACACTAACCACTAGTAACATGATTGTTATGCGAATCTGCCTTTCCCCCTGACTTTGCTTGTCAGAAGATTGCAAAAGGAAATCACATGACCCCAGGACACTGCAACTGTCATTAATATGAGCCAGTTGCCAAGCATTTGAATTTTTATCTTGTGATCATGGGGATTCTGCAAATGTGAAAAATGGGCTGTAAGTGTGAACAATGATCATAGCTGTAAGTGTGAACAATGGTCATAACTATTTTTTCTATTGCCATTGTAACTTTGAATGGTCATTAAATGAATTGCTGTATCACCTGTAAAATGACATACCTAAATACATAATGTCATGCCCTTGGTAGAGTCAGACTCTGAGGGAGAGGAGGAACAGCCGACAAGGAATGGAGGTGTGGCACCGGAGGTTGTGGATGAGTGGGGAAGGGCAGAGGCTGGCTGGGTAATCAGAGGAAGAACCAGGCCCATCCCCTCTGCATCCTAGGACACGCAGGGAGGAAAGGAGAAGGCAACAACTTGGCTTGCGAGAGAGGAGGCGGCCATGGTCCTCCTCATTGGTTGCAGCTGGGGAGATGAGTATATAAGAGAGACGGTTAAAACACAGGTTGCCAGAAGCAAAGCGTGCTTTATTTTGGTCTGAAGTTATATTGGTTGGCGTCCTTCCAACAGACTGTGCCTTGTTATCTTCCTTGAATTTGGTAAATACTTTTCCTATTCCATTGTATAAATTTCATCATTGTAGCTTGTTTGGTTTTTTACTTCACCTCTATCTGCTCATTAAATTCGGACTGTATTGCTTTCTTTTAAAGAGTATTTTTGACTATGTTTTATCTCCAACTGAGTATTATTGAACAGTGGGGCCAAGTTGGAGGCATTAAAGGACATTTATTTACGTTTTCGATTTTGTTACATTTGTGTTACATTCTGGGTCATCACACATAAATGACAAATTTTGCACTGCAACATTGTACTGAATATTTCATCTCTTGTCCACATGAGAACTCACGTATCTTACATGGAATAAAGAAAACTCTATTGAATTCCAAGATTAAAAATGTATACCATTTCATACTTTTTGCAGATTAAATACATGGCAGACAGAGTGGAGGGGCAGATACAGCTTGGGATTCGAGAGAAGGATTGGGAGGAAATGTTTTTAATATTTTTTTCCACTAGTTCTGATCCAGGTAAGTACCACTGAACTTGCTGTTTATAATTTTAGCTGTTATAAATGAGCAGTGGGATTGGGAAAAATGTACATAAGTGAAGTTGACAAGAAGCCAATTAATTGAAAGGAAAATTGCAAGAAGCTAGATTCTAGGGAGAGAAGAAGCTAAATTGAAAGCAAATAGTCTGGGGAAAAAAAGAGCTAGGGTGAATGAAAAGATTTACTCTGTGATTCAACTTCACTTCACAAGTGAATTACTGCTTTCCTGTCAAATAGGCAACAAATAGTAAAAATAGGAAACGCCCTATCACACCCTGCACCAGTCATTAGCGGTGTCCCCCAAGGCAGCGTTCTAGGACCCACACTCTTTATACTATATATTAATGACCTTTGTGATCACCTTATTAGCAACTGCATCCTCTTCACTGATGATGTAAAGCTATTCAACACCACCGTCAATGCTACCGTCCTTCAAAAAGACCTTGATTATATGTTTGAATGGTCTAACAGTTGGCAACTCCAAATCTCTGCCAACAAATGCTCTGTCCTACACATTGGTAAAAAAATCTATATATTAATACAAGCTAGGCAGACATGACCTTGTTGATGACCTTCACTTTGTCAAGGATCTTGGAGTTCTGATATCAAATGATCTAAGCACCAAAGCTCACTTCAATAGTATTGCCACAAAGGCTTTAAAAGTTGTAAATTTAATTTTATGAAGCTTCTCCTCTGGTAATACTGATTTGCAAACTAGGGCATTCAAAACCTTTGCTAGACCAATACTTGAATTCAGCTCTGCTGTCTGGAATTAGCATTGTATATCAGACATAAATATAATTGAACAAGTCCAGAAGTATTTTACCAGAAGAGTACTACATTCTTCTGTTTCCAACAGAATATCATACAACACCAGACCTGAGATTCTAGGCTTAGATAACCTTGAACTACACAGTCTAAGATTAGACTTAAGTATAGTACATAAAATCATGTTACAATGTCTTACCAGTTAATGAATATTTCAGCTTTAACAACAACAACACAAGAGTACAGAACAGATATAAACTAAATGTAAACCACTCCAAGCTTGATTGCAGGAAGTACGATTTCTCAACAGAGTGATCAATGTCTGCAACTCATTACCTGATTCTGTTGTCACCTGTTCAAACCACCACTCCTTTACCCTCAAACTAACCTCTATTGACCTCACCCCATTCCTAAAAGGTCTGTAAGGGGCATGCATAAGTGCACAATAGTGCCTACCATCCCTGTCCTATTGTCCCCAATTATTAGTTCCTATTTCTTGTATTTAAACTTATGTTTATTCTTGTTTCTGTTATATTGTAAGTTCTTGACAAAATAAATAAATAATAAAACTTGCCCTAAATGGGAAAAACAGTTCAATCAGGGGTATCACCAGATGTAGGTTTGTATCTGGTTATACAACCCAGAACATTGCAGTAAAATTGGGGTATGGCATAATTTTAGTGCAATATTGTACTGCCAAGATCCATTACTTTTGATAGGCGATGAAAACAGTGTGACACTATTGCAAGCTCCACTACTGCATGCACATTCAAAAAAGGAATCACATCAGCACAATGCTGTTTTCATTATTTGCCTCCCCTTGTTTACCTTCCCTAGGTGTTACTGAATAATATAATAAAACCCCTTCCCCTCCCTCCACTCTTCCTCCTCCTCCTCCTTCTTCTGACTCATTGAATGCCACTTTGTGTGGTTGGCTGCATCTCTGGGGTGCAGGCACATGGCTTACATGTGTTTGTTGATGGTGTCTCACCATCTCTGTTTTGGATGCCTGTGAGCTCACCTGCCATTGACTTCTAGTTGGTAGACTGTTTTGGCAGTGATGGAAGGTGCTGTTCTCTAGATCTGTCCATACCAGTGGAGCAGATCTTCTTTCTGTAATTGGCACCACACCAAAATGCTATTGAATGATATCATTTGTAATGTGGTCAAGAAAAGAGATGCCCAATATCCAATGGAGCATTTGCATTTCCATGGCATGGAGATCACTTTTGGTCTCTCTTGTTGCCATTCCACCATTCAGTGCCCACCATTCAGTGCCATGCAGTGAAACTGTTCTGACCTAGGCTTCCTTAGAAATATAAAACACAATCTTGGTCCTGGCAAAACCTCTTTTATTTGGCTGTCAATTATGTTCATTCACAGCCTGCAAGACTTCACAAATAGTCTTTCAGGGAAATATTTATAAACACCCACCTTATCGCACTTGGAATGCTGCCAGAGAACTCATTGCCAAATACAGGTCAAGGCCAAACTTGATATAGAGTCAAACAGAACTTTTCCAAGCTTGAATCTACCAGACAAACTAATCGCTTCCTGCAAAAGCTCATGTCCCATTTGCTCCTCTTTTATGTCCTATGGGAGGGGCCAATTATCTCTGAGGTGTGCTTACTCTTGAGTCTACCCTGCTTTCTCAATTGTTCTTGTCTTCTGGTAGCCCTGTGCATGTGCAGGCTGGGAACTGGTTCCAGACACTCCCCTGCCTCACTGCTGTCGGAGTCTGAAGGTAGCTGATGACTGCCAGCCTGCCCTGGCCCCATCCCTGCCTCGGATGCAGAGCCCTCATTCTGAACCCTCCTCAGCCTCCAAGACTGGCCCAGGTTCTTCCCCAATCTCCTTGCTACTGTCCGACTGGATGGTTGTCTTGTAAATCTTAGATTTAAGATGGGTTAGCATTTGTCTATTACATAACACACCTGTGAGTTCTCACCAATGCATCCAGGCAGCATTCACCCTTGCTCACACTTCACCATTGATGTTACCATTGCCTTGGAGATGGTATCCCAGATACCAGGTACTTATGAAACACTAGGAACTTAATACAGAACAACAGAATTGGAAGAGACCTTGGAGATCTTTTTCTTTTATCAAAATACGGGTGTCCACATTGGTAATTGGAAAAAGTCAGAAGTAGAGGAAATGGAATCCTACAAAGATAAGTGGGAGGAACTAAAGAACTAAAGGAAAGTGGATCTTAAGGAAAAAACAAAGGGCTGTTTAGCAGACAACATGCAACCTTCTAGGAAATCAGAAAGGGAGATCTCTCAAAGGAAGAGGGATGTTGTTACCAAGGATTTTAAAGAATCAAAATTCAGAGTTTAAGAAAGCAGATAAAAAGAGCATTACATCAACAGACATCAATAGAAGCATTAGAGAGAAAAGAGACATAGGGAAGGAAGAAAGATATTCAGAACCACCAGGATGGGCTGCCTTTTTCTGGTGAAACAATGTCTGCTTGTAAGCATAAGGTCAAAGAGCAAAGACTTTATATAAAGAATTCACAGCTTAGCTATATATATATATTCTTAAGTTTTCGTGGGTATTTATATGTATGGTATCCAGCCATGTTTGAGTATTTTCCCATGTCATTATAGTTGTGCTTTTAAAGTTGTAGCGACGTTTTGGCAGAATCTCACCTGCCATCATCAGGCTTCTGTATTGTGTTTGTCTGTGAGTCAGACTTTCACAGCCGTTTCTGTTTTAAATCTGGGGCTAGCCTACGCTGTGCCAGAATGGATTTTTTCTTCATCCTGATTGGTTGGGAGTCTTGGTCTGTGTTTTTTGGTCTTGGAGTTTGCTGTGTTCTGCTTGATTGGTGTTTCTAATATCTTCTGTCTATTTTGTGGCTTTTTTTGTCTTGATTGGCTGGCAACATTGTGTTTCCTGTATTGGAGGCTTTTAGTGCAGCTTGGCTCTGAGTAAATGGACAGCTATCCTTTATTAGGAAGCTAGGTTTCATCTGGGTGCCTGGTGTGTGTTTGAGCTGGAGGTATCAGGGGGAGTCTGTTTGTGCCCAGGTGTTTGCCTGGCTTGTGGTGTGGAGATTTTTTTGTTTGAAAGTGCAGGCTTCCAGATAATTGACAGTCTGGTGGAGTCATCTCTTCTATTCATACTTTCTGGTCTTTTTTCAATCTCTATGGCTTCTCTGATAATTCTGTGGCTGGGGTTTTCTATAGTGGCTAGGGTTTTGGTGCCAAGTCGATGCTACGACCTATGGCTTTCATGTGTTGGACTAGTGAGGAAGTGTGTTCCAGCTTTTTTACTGCATTTTTGTGTTCATCTAGATGGGTACTTATTCTTCTATTGGTCTGTCCAATGTATGTGGCAGGGCATGATGCACAGGGGCTTCATATATGCCTTGGTTTTCCAGGCCAATTTTATCTTTGGGGTTTCTTAGGATGGCTGCTATTTTTCTGTCTGTTTTGAAAGCAGTCTTGATGTGATGCCTGTGTAGTATCTTGCTGATTTTGTCTGTAGTACCTCTTATATAGGGCAGGACAGCTGTTCCATAGTTCTGTTCATCTTCCTAGATGTCTTAGTATACAAAAAATCCAATGGCTCCCTAGGACGCACCATCTACCAGAAGAAAACACATACAAACTGCTATCTACACGCACTCTCATACCACCACCCAGCACAGATCAATTCCGTCGCCGAGACACTCATCTCCAGAACAAAATGCTTAGCTGACGAACAACACCTAAAAACCGAACTACACACTCTCACTAATGTACTAACAGCCAATGGATTCCAAAGAAAGAAGATTACCCACCTAATCCAAAAAGAAACTCCAACCAAAATCCAAGACAGAGGACAAGAGAATGGCAAAGCCCTCCTCCCATATATAAAAGGCACTACAGACAAAATCAACAAAATCCTCCAAAAACACAACATTAAGACAGCATTCTGCAGAAACAGAAAAATATCCACCATCCTAAGAAACCCTAAAGACAGAGTCGAGTTAGAAAACCAAGGAGTATACAAAATCCCATGCACCGCCTGCCCCAACACGTACATCGGACAAACCAACAGAAGAATAAGTGCACGCATTGAAGAACACAAGAACTCAATCAAAAAAGAAGAACCGACCTCTTCCCTGGTCCAACACCTCAGAGCCACAGGACATGAGATTGACTTTAAAAATACCAGAACTATCACCAAAACTGAACACTTCAACAACAGAATCATCAGAGAAGTCATAGAGATAGAAAAACGCCCACACTGCATGAATAAACAAGATGATACCTCCCACCTACCAGCCATCTGGAAACCTGCCCTCATTAACAAATGAGTACCTAACATGAAGAATGACACCAGACCCATACCCACGAGGGCCACAAAAGATGCTACCACCACACTTCCACATAGAAAACAGACTCACACCCACACAGATGATGAGACATGACCACGGACCAGAAGCCGCACTGCAGCTACATCACTACCCAGTTCAAACCCCTCCGACCCATACATGAAGTGAATGGATGCCCATCATGAAGATGTGGCATGATCACGAACAGGATCACAGCTCACCAGTTCAAATCCCCCAGCAACTAAGACTAACCTGAGCACAACCAAGCCTCCACCTGAACAGAACACACCCCCACCCAATCAGAACACAGTCAATCCCCCAACCAATCAAAGCACAGCCAAAACCCCAACCAATGAGAACACCCCCCCACCCAATCAGAACACAGCCAAGCCACCACCTAATCAAGTCACACCCCCACTAGCAGTTAAAAGGAAGCAGCAGCTGCAAGCTCATATTACTCCAAGAAGCACAAAGCCGAAGACACAAGCCTGAAGATGACGAATGAGATTTCATTGAAACATCGCCAGGATACTTCCAATTTTACGCAGGAAAAAAAACAAATAACCAGAGATTCACATACAAATACCCGCGAAAACCTCAGAAAATAAATTATATAGATAGATAGATAGATAGATAGATAGATAGATAGATAGATAGATAGATAGATA
>NW_020769309.1:47482397-47497941 GCF_900518735.1 Pseudonaja textilis
ATAGATAGATAGATAGATAGATAGATAGATAGATAGATAGATAGATACACACACTTTATTTTTATTTTTTCTTTATTGAAACTATTCTTGCATAGTTTCATAAAATGGTGGACTCCTCTTTGTTGAAATTATTTAAGTAGAAAATGGTAAGCTACCTAGCAGGGATATTCCATTGTACTGCCATGCAGAAAAGTTGGACTTGGTAACATCTTAGCTTCTTTCAAACGGAATGATTCCATAACCATCTTTGAGTGACTATGTGACACAATTGTACTTCATTCATATAGGTTGGGGAGACATTTAGGTTATTGACTTTAACCTTTTGATCAGTGCAGAAATCTAAATCGAAGTACCCCTTTTTCCAGAGTGATGAAAAAGAGATGACTTTGGTAGAAGTGTCTCTGTCTGGACTGACTTAAGTAACTCTTTTGCTTACATTGGATGATTCATGCCTCATAGGGTTCAGTTTTCCCTACCATGCTATTACTTTTTACTTTATGATTTTATTTTTCTGGTGCTAAGCCATTTTTATTAGACTTTTTATCCATACATTCTTCAATTTTTGCTGTTTCATGTGCTTTAAATTATTCTCATCTGGGTTTTTTTTTTTATCTTGGCCCCTTAGTCTAATTTTTCACTTTAGGATTAAATAAGATTTTCTTTTTTCTTTTCTAATTTTGATACCCAGTACTTTTCCAACCCCACTGTGTTTGTGACTGTACTGTGTGCAAGCTGATTGGTCTGTTCAATAGATGTTTAACAATTGCAAGGGTGTTGTTCACATCTTTCATTATAGGTGTCAGATCTTTTGGGGGCACTACTTTCAATACTTGCAATTTCTGTTTTTTTCTACTAGTAATACTGCATATTCCATACTTTTCTCTTTTAATTCTTCTTGTCAGGGGTCAGTTCATAGTTTGCTTCAGTTCTGACCTCTACCCGTTCTGTTTTTATTATTATTTCTAAGTTATTATTTCAAAGTAGCTCAACTTTGTTGGTTTCTATTTGTAAAAGCAGATCATAATGGCATAATTTTTAAGTACAGTAGACTTTTTTCCTGTGGTTGTGGTTCTTCCAGTCATTGCCCAACCACAATTCCTGAGTCCCATTGCTTAGTTGTCAGCAGATGCCCAGGAACTCTAACATCTGACATGGTCTTTATTGACCTGGATAATGACCACTCTCATATATGATTATTTTCCTGTTTCTGCTAAGATCCGTCTGGCATGGGTAACCAACCGTTCTGATGGAATATACTCACCCACATCAGAGCATTACAAACATTTGCCCCATGACACAAGGGTATCCATGGAGGGGGTTATTATTATAGACCATTTAAAATGTAAATGGTCAATGTTTAGTGTGAAAATTAGAGAGCTCAATGCACCAATGACACACAAAGACAAAGAGATAGATAAAAGATATTTTTTTGATTCCTTATTTATAAAGCTACAATTCTGAAAATAGAATACAGTATTTAACAGAGTGAACTGTGATTGAAAGTACAATCAGTCAGATGACATTTCTGAAGTATTTGCATCTAACAATTTCATTTAAGCTATTTCAACCTAAGGGTATTTGCTTGTTATTCTTCTATTCTTCAATTTAACTGTTGAACCTCTGTGATCTGTGACAAGTGGCCTTGCCTAGCCAGTAGGACGCATCAAGGGCGAATCTCTCCTTGTTTCTCAGGAAGAGTCACACAATATTATTGTATTATTACTGGCTGCATGAACTTGCTTGAAAGGGACATTTTTTCTTTTAACTGAGAAGTATGAAAATCTTTTCTACCCTCCGCTATTCTAAAGACAGTTTCTTTTTAACTTATGTCTCTAGGGTAGGAAAGAGTGTTGAAAGATAGCTAATTGAACTCATTTACAGTATGCACTTGCAAATTTTTGTTTCTGGCCAACAGGAGATTAATATGCTATACGTATGGGACTATATTTATACTGTGACAGGAAAAATGCAAACTGTGGAATGTCTATAAGCTACTTGATGAAAACATTTTGTTATACTAATCTTTGTAATGGAGAGAAAGGCATAAAAATAACATTGTGAATCATGAACAAGTATGATCACTTGGTAGGAGAATTTGTAAGAGAAAGCTGTTCCACAGTTTGAAATGTTCCCTGGAAAGAGGAACATTGCCCACATCCCTTCTTTCTAAACTAAACTTTCTAAACTAAAAATAAAAAGGGTTGGAGTAAAAAAGAAGAGTAATATAAATCTAACAAGCTGCCAATTAGATGCAAAGAACATCAATATTTGGTAGTTGAATATTTCCCTTCCCTTCCCAAATTTGAAAGAAGACAAAAACATATAACAAAAAGTATTTAGATATCTTTATTACTTTTCTCCATTCTATCCTCTGGGCATATTATAAATTTAGTTATATTATTTACATTGTAATTATGAATAAGTTTAAAGTTAACAATTATCATGAACTCTATGCAGCTTGAAAATCAATATTAATTAAACTTTTTGGGAAGGAAATTCAACCTGTTTTAGACAGAGTCACTCTTTAACAGAGCTCTAATTAATACAGGAGAATATTTGTAGCTCAAGGTTAACATAAAGGGTCTTTGGTGCTCTGTGAGCTTGATTCTTCTCTTGCAGACTTTTCAGTACCCAAACTAGGTAACTTCATCAATGCATTGATGATATTACTTACTTTGGGTAATGAAATATGTTGTAGTTGAGCAATGAGAGGCTAGACCAGGGCTTGGATGCAACAAGACTTTATTGTAGCAATAAAGGACTGAACGTGTTAGCTCTGCCTGGAGCAGGCTCACAGCGATCAGCGGCTGGCCGGACCCTGCAGCTGGCTTTTATAGCCGGCTGTCGAGGGAGGCCAGCCAATGAGGGGCAGCAAACGCCCCCGCAGCATGAACGGACCTAGGTGGGGACTTTGGCAAGTTCCAGGGACATAACACCCCTTCCCCCCAGATGCGAACATGCATAGTCACTTAAATAAGCGGGCGGTCTGTGCTGGCGCCCCGAGCGTCGTAACTCCGGTGAGTTACCAAGTGTCTCAGAGTTCAAGGAACCCGGTGAAGTTGGTGATGGGGTGCAGCCTCGCTCTGAGGGTTGCACAGGTACCGGTGTGGTGCTTCTGGTTGGCGATGTTGTGGCCTCGTCTACTGGTGCCGGTGGCGGACCCATCGGGCAGTCCCGGTCTGCTGCCAGCTCTCCTGGTCTGGGTGGTGGTGGTGCAGAGGCTCTGGCATGGTCTTCGATGGGAGCTTGGTGTGGCACCTGGGGGTCGACCTGAGCCCACGATCCGACACTGGCGAAGGTACCCTGTCGCTTCCTTAGCTGGTCCAGGTCTCTTCTCCAGATGCGGCCATCTTCTAGCTGGACTCGGTACGACCGGGGGCCGGTGATGGCTACTATCACTCCTGGAATCCACAGTGGATCTCCGGCATAGTTCCTCGCAAATACATGTTCCTGCAAGACAAAATCTCTGACCCCCGTCATTGAAGCGAGAGGGGTGTCAGGGCAATAGTGAGGGTGGAGCCTATCCAACACAGTTCTCAGGCGTCTACCCATTAGAAGTTCAGCAGGGGATTTGTTGGTGACCGTGCAAGGGGTCGAGTGTTGGCTAAGCAAGAAACGGGAGAGTCTGTGATGCCAATCTTCTTTGCTGAATCTGGCTAACGCTTCTTTTGTGGATCTAACGGCTCGCTCTGCCAGTCCGTTGCTGGCAGGATGGAAGGGAGCCGTGAAGATATGTCGGATGCCGAGATTTGTGGCAAAACGGCTAAATTCTGTTGAGGCAAACTGGGGGCCGTTGTCCGAAACTATGGTATCAGGTAGCCCGTGTGTTACGAATAGGCGAGTTAGAGCCTTGGTAACTGCTAGCATGGTGGTCGTGGATAGTTGGGCCACATCGATCCATTTTGAGTATGAATCTATGACCACCAAGAAGGTTTTGCCGTGTATAGGACCTGCTAAGTCAATGTGTAGCCTTGACCAAGGCGCGTTGGCGCTCTCCCATTTTGTGGGGGTGGTGACTGGAGGGGAAGGTCTGGATTCCTGGCAGGGTTGGCATGAGCTTACCCACTTGACGATGTCGTCATCCAAGCCAGGCCACCAGACGTAGCTCCGTGCCAACGCCTTCATCCGGATGATGCCCGGGTGGCCCTCGTGTAGTGCCTCTAAGACTGGTGTGCGGAGTGAGGCCAGAATAACAACCCGGGTGCCCCACAACAGGCAGCCCTGTATGCTAGACAATTCCTGTTGACGGGTCTTAAAAGGTGTGAATTCGGCTGCTGGGTTAGAGCCCGGCCACCCCCTCCTCACCCAGTCCAGTACCTGGGCGATGGTTTTGTCCGTCTTGGATTTGGTGGCGATGTCGAGAGCGGTGACAGGAAGGTCAAGCTCGGTGACATCGAAGATGGCGTGGACCAGGGCCGGGTCTTCTGCTGGAGCTGGCAGGGGGCAGCGGCTGAGGGCGTCTGCGTGACTTAACGTTTTTCCTGGGCGGTGGATGAGCTTGTACGAATAAGCCGCCAGGAATAAAGTCCACCTCGTCATTCTGGGAGACAACACTTGGGGAGTCTGCTTGTCTCCGGAAAGAAGACCCAGGAGAGGCTTGTGGTCCGTGATTAGCTCAAAGTTGTGGCCAAACAGGAATTCATGAAATTTCTTAACCGCGGCCACTGCGGCTAAAGCCTCCTTGTCTATCTGACTATAGTTACGCTCTGTTGCTGAGAGCGTTCTGGAAAAGAAGGCGATCGGTGTCTCAGAGCCGTTGGGTAGTCTATGGCTTAATACGGCGCCAATCCCAAAAGGGGAAGCATCCGCGGCTAGTACCAGTGGAAGGTGTGGGTCAAATTGAATAAGGACTGCGTCGGATGTGAGCAGTGATTTGACTGCGCGAAAAGCGGTGTCTTCCTTGTGTCCCCAGTGCCAAGGTGCTTTTTTATCTAAGAGCCTGTGTAGAGGCTCTGCTACTGATGCTTTGTGAGGTAGAAATGATGCATAAAAGTTCAATAATCCCAAAAAGGCTTGTAGCTCGGCTTTAGTGGTTGGCGTGGGTGCCTCATGAATTGCCTTAACCTTGGACTCTAGGGGGTGGATGCCTGAGGCGTCAATCTTATAGCCCAGAAAGTCCACCTGTCTAGTGGCAATGGCACATTTTTCCTTTTTTAATTTGAGGCCATGCTGTCTGAACCTGTCTAACACTGCTCTGACTCTCTGGAAGAGTTGGGGTCTGTCCCTGGCCGAGACCAATATGTCGTCGAAGTAGGGTACTATGCCAGGGAGGCCCTGTAGTATACGCTCCATGAGGGATTGGAAAATCCCCGGGGCAACACTTACACCAAACTGGAGATGCTTGCACCGGAAGGCACCCCTGTGGGTCACAATGGTCTGCAGTTCAGCTGTTTGGTTATCAACAGGGAACTGCTGATACGCTTGTGACATGTCCAATTTGGCAAAAATGTTGCCAGGCTCAAAGGTATGCAATAAATGTTGAATGACCGGGACTGGGTACGCGCTAACTTGTAGAAAGCGGTTGATTGTTGTTTTGAAATCTGAACAAATTCTCAGGCTACCATCCTTTTTAAGGGGTGTGACAATTGGCCTCTCCCATTTGGCGAAGTCTGTCGGCTCAATGACCCCTTGCTTTAATAATTTATCGAGCTCTGCGTCCAGTTTAGGCCGAATGGCGAATGGGACTCTATGCGGTTTCAGCCGGACTGGAACCGCTTGGGGGTCGACTGCAAACGAGATGGGGGTACCATTATAACACCCTAACTCATTGCTGAATACGTCTGAGTAGTCAGTGAATAAGGAGTCAGTGTCAGAAGCTGAGACAGCATGGACTCCTGTTAACCCTAGTCCGAGGTAGGGGAACCAATCAAGCCCCAGAAGACTGGGGAGGTTGCCGTTAACTACCACTAGAGGCAGGTGGCCTTTAAAAGCTTTAAAATTAACAAGGAACTTGCCTTTGCCGAGCACTGGAATGTCTTTTCCCTGATAATCCCTCAAGGAGATCTGGCACTTCTGGAGCTGGTTTCTGGATAGTCTGGGCTGGATTTTCTTGAGGGTGCTCCAAGAGATGATTGAGAGTGCTGACCCCGTGTCAACCTCCATACGACAAGGTTTACCTTCTAATAAAATAGAAAGTGTTATTTTACTAATAGAGTGACAGGTGTGGTTAGCATGGTAGCAAGTGTGACAATTTAGTACTTGCCTTTGAGGCCCAGAATGGGAAAAGGAAGGAACCTTTTGTGCTGAGTTGTGCGCGGCCTGGCAGACTCTAGCAATGTGGCCTTTTTTGTGGCAATGGTTACAGATGGCACCCTTAAATTTGCACGTAGCTCTCGAGTGAGGTCCGCCACAGGATAGGCACAGGATGATGTGTTTGGGTGCGCTGTTGGTTTCTTGTCTGGCTCCTGCTTGTGGTTGTTTGGCATGGGTGAGGCGGTGGATGTCTGTTTGATCGTTAGGGTCGTCTTCGTTGACTACCTATTCTGAATGAACGGTGGCGCAGCTTTGTTTGGGAACGGGACCTTGAATTTCAGTGGCTGACTGGGTTGCCAGCTCTGCTGCCAAGGCTTCCTCGACGGCCTGGGATAAGTTAAGGTCCTTCTTGGCGAGTAGTCGCCTTTGGAGGTGAAGGTCTTTGACCCTGCAGACGAGCTGGTCGAGGAGCATGTCATCAAGATAGTTCCCGAACCCGCAGTGGAGGGCTGCAGTCCTCAAGGCGGCCATATATTGGTTGACGGTTTCTTTTTCCGCTTGCTTCCTCATCCGGAAGGTGAAACGCCTCGCGATTTGTGATGGTCTGGGGGAGTAATGATTGGTGAGAATCTCTAGCAATTCTGCCCAGGGAACATTCTTTAACTCACGTGGAGCGACGAGTGCTGTGGCTGTATCAAAAACGATGGCTCTGCAATAACTGAGGAAGAATGACCTTTTTCTGTGCTCCCCAGCATCAGCCAGACCGATAGCGTCGATATAGTGGTTAAAACGATTCTTGTATGACTCCCATTTTTCTTCTTCCGGCTTGAACGGTGGGAAGGCTGGGTTGGAGTTCATGATGAGGACTCCTGCGCGTTATGCTGTTGCGAAATCTCTCTGGGACAACAAAATGGCACTTGGGCTCTTGTCAGGCTAGTGACTACAGCTCTGGAGAGGCTCCACAGAACCTCTCTGCTCTCTCTCTGGGTTGCAATTGTGGCTAAGCTGCAACGGCTGTTGGCAGCGTTTTGAATTTCGCGCTCCTGGAGAGCGTAGGCGGTGATGGCTTACCGCCTCTGATAGCGCTTTGAATTTCGCGCCTGCGTAAGTGTCAGTGATTTGGAATAATAGCACCGCGCTGTATTCCGGCTTGAAATCCAAATGACAGCCGTTTGAATTTTGCGCTCTTTTGTATTGAGCAGCTGCGGCTCGCAACGCTTCACTTTCCCCTGTAGCTTGCTAACAAGCGGCTACAGATGCTTATTACTTTCGCTCTTGCTGACCGAGCTCTCCGGCGGCGTGGCTGCGGCTCAGCAGTTTTAGTGATTTCAGCTGTTGCAAATTGCCTCTGGTAGCCATCCCATCCTCGTCGCCAGTGTTGTAGTTGAGCAATGAGAGGCTAGACCAGGGCTTGGATGCAACAAGACTTTATTGTAGCAATAAAGGACTGAACGTGTTAGCTCTGCCTGGAGCAGGCTCACAGCGATCAGTGGCTGGCCGGACCCTGCAGCTGGCTTTTATAGCCGGCTGTCGAGGGAGGCCAGCCAATGAGGGGCAGCAAACGCCCCCGCAGCATGAACGGACCTGGGTGGGGACTTTGGCAAGTTCCAGGGACATAACAAAATATCTTCAAGAAAACAAGCAAGCTCAGAGAGCACCAAGGATCCATCAGAGCTCTAATTCTTCTTTGAAGAATTCAAAATTTCTCAGTTTCTAGCCTGGTGCCTTAACCACTGTACGAAACCAGTTTTCTATGATAGAAAATACCCATATATATCTATTTACCATTGTCAGCTAGGCAGTCTCAGCTTTAGATGATGATATATTCATATAGTTTTATGATATAAACTAATCTTTAGATTAATATGAAGCATTCTCTTGGGCAACACGCTACTCATCCTCCAATGTTTGTATTTGCTTCTGCAATTCTTACTGTTAAGTGAAGCGAAACAGACAGACCTCAAACATCAGACTCCAAATTTGCCTTACTCAGTTCCCCCCCATCTCATATATTTTATCTTCTGTATCATAGAAATGTCCTTTAATAAGAAGTATTTTATCCACATTCAATCTTCCACTTTTTTTCCTGCCCATTTTTTAAATTACTTCTTAACATACAATTGTCAGGGTTGACTGTAGTTCTATTCTAACATTCCTTTCCCTGCTTCTTTCCTGTTTTTTGGTCTCTGTCTTGTAAATCAGTTGCTGATTAGTGTGAAAAGATGGGACAATTATGCACAGCCTTGTCTTTCTGCATTCATTTCTGCTGAACATTCACCCAGGTCAGGGACACCGCTGCATCATGATAACAGCACTGACAATTTTTCACTTTGACAAGTTTCCCACATCAGCTTGCAAGATTTTCCATCAAGTATACAGTATATGGAAGAAAACTGACTGCCCAGAGTTTGTACTTATTAATTCTTCTGATGTTTAAGCCTCTGAAACTGCTTGACTATGAATGAGGCAGTCAAGGTTTCTCCTGCTCTGCTGATATCTGCTTAAGAGTGTGATGGTCAAGTGATAAATAGGATCTTGCAGATCTAAAACAGTGATTGCCTTAAGAAAGAAAAGCTTCTTATGCACAGTGGATTATTAGCACCGAAAATCAACTGTGCAGTTTCCAGTGAATGATTGTATCTATGTATGAATCATCTTTAACCTGTTACATAACATAAATGTACATATATTTGTTTGTTAATGGGTTGAATAAGCTTTGTATATGAGCATCTGGGGAGGCATGTAAGAAATCACATGCTATCAGTTGGTGACCTTATTCACTTTGATGGTAACCATCTATGCCAGGGGTGTCAAACTGGTGGCTTGCGGGCCAAATGTGTCATGTGCAGGCAATGCCCAACCCAGTTCCATAAAGGGAAAAAAATGTCATGATACATCACATTAAGTCAATGTGACACCATGAATTTGACATCCGTGATCTATGCTAATCCCTCATTTGCTTGTCTCTTTTGCTTAGCCCACCTTCCAACCCCATCCCAGGTTCCTAAAGTAAAAAATATAGCTTGAGGCCATATTAATGAAAATTTCTTTCTAGCGAACAATTGCTTGCATAATACAGTATATTCAGGGGTAGGATTGAAAACTCCCAGCAACCGGTTCGCTGCCCAGTTGTTGGGTGGGCGTGGCCATGGTAGTCATGGCCTACCAGAACTTCCAGGAGGGCCATTTTTTTGCCTTCCCAACGGTTTAGAGGCCTTCCTTGGGCCTCTAGGAGGGTGAAAATGGCTTCCCCCAGGCTCTGGAGCCTCTTTGGAAGCTGGAAAGAGGCCCATTTCTGGACTTCTGGTACTTCCAGGAGGCCTGTTTTATGCCCTCCCAGAGGCTCTGCATGGACCCTGCACTTACTTGCATCAAAAATGGGCCGCATGGAGAGACTCCTGGGAGGGGTGGGGTGGGTGGGGTCAGCTGGTTGGTTCAAATACCGATTCTTCAACCAGATTGAAATTTAACATCCGGTTTGCCCAAACTGGTCTGAACCAGTAGAATCCCACCCCTGAGTAATTGCTCCAAAAAAAGCCAATTAAAAGAGAGTGCAAAAATGCATAAGAAAGAAATGGAATGGCAGACAGAAATTTCTGATAGAATATATTCAAGCCTGCCTTTTAATTTTTTTTCAGATTACAAGGTATAATATACAATTATAGAAAGCAAATTTAAATACATAAAAAAGTAATATGTTAAAAGTAATAGACAAAAGAAATCTTTGTCAATAATGAATAGTAATAGTGCTTATGAGTTCATCCAGACTCCCTGCTTGCCCCCATAGCAAGATGGTTTCCTTACAGCCTGTAAAGGTTCTATTCCCAAAACTCAGCCTCTGTTTGCTGCCACTCTGGCACTTCAGCTTTTCTGCTTTTTTCTCTTCATTGATCTATGTCCTCACTTGCTGGAGATAACTCTCCATCCCTGATAGTAGCAACTATCTACCATCCAATAAGGAGCCATGTTTGGCCCAGGTGCAATGCTGACCCGATGCTGCTGTTTAGGCTATCACAGCAGGTGTCAGTACTTTCTAACAAGCATGGAGATAAATGAAAGCCAATGAAGGCAGAAAATCTGTGCTTGGCCTGGTGAGGAGAACAGAGGTAAGCAGCAGAAAAGGATTGTCTGTTCTTGCATGTGCTTCTTCCCTGATGGCAGCAACAGCAGAGAACTGCTGGTTTTCTATTGCCCTAAATTCAGAGTTTCGTGAAGGCAATGCTATGGGGATATTATTACAAGTAACATGTATTCTTCCCATTTTATCAATAAGAGGCTCCTGAAAATCAACTCCAGGACAGAAAGTATTGATGTTATGTCCCAGGTGGTCAAGGTAAGGCATGTCTCTAGAGAGTCCTTTATTTCTCTCCACAAATGGTCCACAAAACAGCCCTCTAATGATTAGTAAGTCTTCTCCCTCATGTTACCGTGAAGGCAGCCACCCTCAATTCCCCAAATAACAGCCCTTATAGTACAAATAAAGCCCATAGAGTAGGAGCACACTCACAGGGCAAGATCCAGGGTTCCAAGTCCAGTCCACAAGGCAGAGTCTAGCACAAGGCAATGGTACTCCTTGGGGCAAAGAAAAGGTCCAAGGCAAGAAACAGTTCCAGGGCGAGATCCAAGACAAAAGGTGAAGAGAAATCTTCAAAGCAAGGCAAGGCAAACAGCAATAGGCATGAGTCGAAGCCAAGGAAATGTAAGCCCAAGCAAACAATTGTTCCTGGCAAAGACTAACTCCCCAGGGCTTCTCCTAAAGTTATTCTACTCCAGGTGTTTCTTGTGTGAAGGGATGGGGTGACCTCCTCCTGAGTAGCCTTGCAGTACTTCTCTGGGCTTGATTACGCTTTGCTCTTCTGGTCCTTGGATCAGTGAAGGAGGCAGCTGTTCCTCACCAGAGGAGATCTGCTGCCTATCAGCAACACTGTCCGTCAGCAATGGATCCTCCACTGTATCTGTGCAGGCAGGCAGCTCTTAGTCTTGTTGACTACTTCCCCCAATACCTGATGGGCCTAAGACAGCATCGATCTCAGCCTCTGGCCTGTCCAAACATGCCAAGAGAGACATGCCAACCCTATTGCACAGTCCCAGTGCCAATTACTCCTTCTGTTCTGAACTGGGCTCTGATGGGCCATGAAAACTGGAGAGCTACTATCTTCAAGATGCCTCTTTGGATATTTCAAGGGTGTAGGAGTAACCTGGTAAGAAATGGAATGTTTTCTCATGGCCTTATGGGGAGGTCATGTGGCAAGATCTGTTTTTTGTTGATAGTTGTCATAAAATGTATTACATTATTCTGTATATGCTTTATTCATCTCAGACCAGCATTCATATTCTTGAATCCATTGCAAGCAGTTATCAGTTTCCATATGTGAGCATAACTATTTTATGCAATTGGAGTGAAATAATTATCTGCCTGAAATATATAAGTCTATCCTTGGACATTGAGTTCATTTTTAAATTGAAAATATGTTTCTTGTTCCATAGACATTTGGCCTATGATTTGGAGGCCAGCCTTTCAAAATTATTCACTTGAATATTTGAAACTGTGCATCCTGTTATATGGCCCATTTAATTTCCTGCATCTTTGCTGTTTTAATTGAGGGTTAGTACAGCATGTTAATTGACTTGATGTCCTCATGTATCTGGATACTTTCCTTAGCACTAGGAGATTGGCAGAATTTAATATGGCTGCCAGCACTAGTATTTTTCTTGGGTCATTCCTGATTTTGGTTTGGTATTGGCAGACTGAGTGCTATGTTTTATAATTGTCTTTAATGGTTGTGTTTAGAAAATTGTTACTGTGGTCAAAAATGTTGAACATGTTACTTCAAACACCACCACCAATAACATTTTTACCCATTCATCCTTTTCTTCTAAAATATTCTGCTTATTTTCTGAATTGGATGTTCTTCCACCCTATTCCTCACACTGTAAAATTACGTGCTGGTTTCCCTGGTGGTATTCTCAGTACAAGCATATTGATGATAAACTCCTTTAATCCCTTAAATGCTTTAAGCCATTTCCAGGATCGTTCTGCCACCATTTTTGTTGACTAGTACACTGGGGCTAGTTGCTAAATGTAGGCAGAATTTATCAAAGATATTTCTGATTTTCTCGAAGTCCTGTAGGTTGGACCCATTCTTAACTTATTCAGAACTGCCTTGCTGGGATTAGTTGCTGGTCCTGTCAGCTGAGACTACATGACCTAAATATGATATCTTTTATTCAAATTTCTTTGGATTTAATGTCATAGCCTTTTTCATTTCTGTATCAGTTGCCGCTTCTCTAGTAAGCAGAATTCAACTACAATTATCCTCACACCAGGCAAACTCTTAAATGCCTGGTTTAGTTTTCTCTGAAATACTTCAGATATATTGGAAGATGTAACTATCCGTAATGTAGATAAAGTACAGAAATTTCATTAATTTGATTTTTCATCCCACTTCACACAGAAGACATTGCTGGCATCACAATTAGTGAAAATTTGAATTTTACAAAGATCCGGCAGGATATCAGCAATAGATAGCATGGAATAATATATTTAACTGCCAGATTTAATGACATGGTGTGATTTAAATCTATAGATAACTTGATAGCTTTTTAACTACAAACTTGCTGCTTACTATAAAGTACAATATTTCCTTATCTGAAAAAATTTAGAATAGTTCATACAACATTGTAGACCAAGCAAGGCAAGCAAAAATCTAGCCAACTTTTTTGTGTCGGACAACAGCTTCCTGTTTGGTTGCACTGCTTAATGGTTTTTTAAGAGTCTAATTTAAACTTTAGGGGAAATTTGTCGAAATTTAACAGCAATATTGATATAAATGATCCTGTTGGATTAAGATGCTTGCAAAATCTGGATTGGACATGGAAAGAAGCTCACGGAAACTGTTATAATCTCTCTATCTTTCTGCATATCTGTGCAGGGTACAGCATCCTCCATCCCTCTCAATTCTGTGCCTTGACTTATTTTCCTCTACACACACCATGAAAATAGTTTAGTTTCAAGCAATGTCTGTATATTAGAATAGTTCATACAATGTTGTAGACCATTCCTGTGGCAAGCAAAAATCCAGCCAATCTAGCTCCAAGTTTGCCTTGATTGCACTGATTGGAATGTTTTTGAAGATACCTCTGCAGACCTAGATGAGTTCACAGATACTGTAACATCATATGTCAGCTTCTGCAAAGACTTATGTGTACCAACAAGGAACCTGCAAATATATAGTAACAATAAACCTTGCTTCATAGCTAAACTTAAGCAGCTACATCGTTCGAAAGAGGAAGCCTACAAAAAAGGTAACAGAATGCTGTACAATCAGGCCAGAAACATATTAATAAGAGATATCAGAGCAGCAAAAAGAAACTATTCTGAAAAGTTAAGGAATCAGTTCTCAACAAATAAACCAGCAAACATGTGGAAAACATCACTGGCTACAGCAAACCTCCTTCCTAGGCAGAAGGAAATCAACAACTAGCCGATGACCTGAATGTGTTTTGCTGCAGGTTTGAAAGGAAACTACAGCCACCTATCTTCACAACCCCCATCTCAAACACACGAACAACAGCCAAGCCTACTACAACTGGTCCCAATCCATTGGGTTCACAATCTCTGGTGATCACAGAAAAAGAAGTGCAAGATCTATTTCACAGACTAAAGCCAGGAAATGCACCAGGGCCAGAAAAGATAACTCCTTCTTGCTTAAAAGTCTGTGCTGACCAATTGGCCCCTATCTTCACCCGAATCTTCAATAGATCATTAGAGTTGTGCTATGTTCCTTGTTGCCTCAAATGCTCTACTATCATCCCAGTGCCAAAGAAGCCCTTCATCAACGAACTGAATGACTACAGATCAGTTTCTCTAACATCTGTAGTTATGAAAATCATTGGAAGCCTAGTGCTGTCCCACCTGAAAACCATCATGGATCCGCTGTTAGATCCCATGCAGTTTGTATTCCGAGCAAATAGATTGACAGATGATGCTGTTAATATGGCTTTGTATTACATTCTACAACACCTTGAATCTCCAAATATGTACTCAAGGATTCTCTTTGTAGACTTCAGTTCAGCATTCAATACCATCATTCCAGACATTCTTCTAAGTAAATTAAACCAACTAGCAGTACTTGAACACACTTGTAAGTGAATCATAAACTTCCTAACAGACAGGAAGCAGCAGGTGAAGCTAGGCAGAATCACATCTGATACCTGTACAATTAGTACAGGGCCCCACAAGGCTATGTGCTTTCTCCACTTCTCTTCTCCCTATATACCAATGATTGTATCTCAAAAACAATCTATCTGTTAAAATACTGAAGTTTGCAGATGACACAACAGTGATTGGTCTCATCAAGACAACGACAAATCCACATACAGACAGGACAACTTGCCTCAAGGTGTAACCGGAACAATCCGGAACTGAACACACTCAAAACCATAGAAATGGTGGTAGACTTTAGAAGAAACCCTCCCATACTACCACCTCTTACAATACTAGACAACACAGTATCTACAGTAGAGACCTTCAGATTTCCAGGTTTTATTATATCACAAGACCTAGAATGGACACTTAACATAAAAAATGTCATCCAAAAAGCACAACAAAGAATGTTCTTTCTGCGCCACTCAGAAAGCTCAAACTGCTCAAGGAGCTGCTGATACAGTTCTACAGAGGAACTATTGAGTCTATCATCTGCACCTCTATAACTGTCTGGTTTGGTTCTGCAACCTAACAGGACAGACACAGACTTCAGAGGATAATTAGGATTGCAGAAAAAAAAAACAATTACTACCAACCTGCCTTCAATTGAGGACCTGTATATTGCATAAGTCAAAAAGAGGCTATGAAAATATTTACAGACCCCTCACACCCCAGACATAAACTGTTTCAATTCCTTCCCTCAAAACGATGCTATAGAGCATTGCACACCAGAACAATTAGACACAAGGACAGTTTTTTCCTGAATGCCATCACTCTGCTAAACAAATAATTCTCTCAATACTGTTCAATTATTTACAGAGTTTGCACTACTATTACTGTTAATCTTCTCATCACTCCTTATCATCCATCACCTCCCCCTTGTGACTGTATGACTGTAACTTTGTCGCTTGTATCCTTACGATTTATATGGACTGTTTCCTAGTATGATTTGATTGCTTATTTTACCCTGTGACTTTTTTTAAGTGTTGTACCTTATGATTCTTGACTCTTAATGAATGTCTTTTTTCTTTTATGTATACTGAGAGCATTTGCACCAAGACAAATTCCTTGTGTGTCCAATCACACTTGGCCAATAAAGTATTCTATTCTATTCTATTCTATTCTATTCTATTCTATTCTATTCTA
>NW_020769309.1:47504304-47526060 GCF_900518735.1 Pseudonaja textilis
TCTATCTATCTATCTATCTATCTATCTATCTATCTATCTATCTATCTATCTATCTATCCATCCATCCATCTATCTCCAACCCTATTTATCCTCAACACATAATCATGTGGAATAAGGTTATATCTTGTTGCTCTGATTGTTTTCTTTTCGTTAAGCAATTTGTGATCCGAGTTGACACAGCAACATGATTTTGTTCTTGTTGTGGCACTTTGATCTAATTTCCACTTTTATTGGATCTCTTCTGATCTGGAGGATTCATCTTGCAGAATTGTGTTCATACTGTTCTGTCAGTGTCAATTCCATATTCTTGGCAGAATACTGGACTGGGTGCTATTTCCTTTTCCAGTTCATATTTAATCTGACCTCTTTTCTATGGCCAGCCTACATTGAATAACTTTTCTGGGAGATTTTGCTTATAGTATAAATAACTCATAGCATCATTGATACATACAAACCCCATCATCACTAGAAAATAACAATCCGGAGACACTTATGAATTATACATTCAAGAGTTTAAGTTCCAATAAACTAATTTAGATTTATTTCAGAATATTTATAATAGTTACACTTGTCTGGTGTTTTATATTTTGCAATTAAAAATAATCCTACACATACATATGTACTGTATGTGCATTTTAATGTTTTATTCAAGGGGTGGGGAGAGAAAGAAGGACAGAGACCTGATATTTCTTTTTAAGAATACAAATAACTAGTAGAACTCTTATTTTAACTTGACCGCCTAAAAAGTTAGAAGAAATAGTCAATATTTCATATGGAATTCCACCTTAAAATCTAATGTTGCTCTAGATAATGATGCTACTGTTGCAGTAGATAATTATACACTTATTCCCACAGAATTAATACTGGGCACATTGCCCAGATAAATTGCTACATAAGAAAGCACAGGTTCTAACCTTTACTTGCTGAAATCTGATGCTTATTTCCTATGGTAAGAAGGTTAATACACAGCTGATTATATTTTGCTACTCTAAAGATACCCTGTGGTTTTCACTGCCCACATGTTGTTTTTTTCTTTGTTTTAAAGGCTATTCAAAAACATGATATCACAAATGAAGAAAATGAAATAATTGATTCTATTATTAACTATTAGTGTTAAGACTCCATGTTTTAGGCAGTGGCAACAGATACAAAATACTATAAGAATAAGCAATGTGATGTCATTATATACTTCCCATAGTTCCATAAACCCTCTGGCTGACTTTTAATGTGCTTTTTAAAGGGTCTAGTTATTTGAGGAACTGTCTATCTCTCTTGGTATCTGTCTGGTTGATACAAGCCGGTAGATTTGATGCATTTCTAGTCCCTTCAATTAAACAGGATCATATTTGGGGACCCAGGAGGCACACCTTCTCTGTCATTTGTCAGAGAGACAGCCCTGTCATATCATTGCATGAAGTTCCCTTTGAAATTCAGAAAGTTCTTATCATAAGGGGATTCTAGAGGGCTTTAAATACAGCCATTGAACTAAGGTGGCCAGAGTTGCTTATTTAACCATTTTTTAAAAATTGCGTAGCCTGCTTTCTTATATTTTCATTGATTTATATTTGAACTATATTGTACTTTATACTTTTGTTTTATTGTGAGCCACCCAGAGTTAGGTGGATCCTAAATCATGTTAAATAAATACATAAATAAATGCATAAATAAATACATACAGGTAGTCCTCAACATACAACAGTTTGATAAGTGATGATTCAGAGTGAAAAAAGTGACCTATGACCTTATTCCATATTTACCACAGCTGCAGCATCCCCATGGTCACATGATCAACATTAAGATGCTTGGCAACCGGTTCATATTTATGACGGTTACAGTGTCCTGGGGTCATGTGATCATCTTTTGCAACCTTGTGACAAGGCGAGTCAATGTGGAATCCAGATTCATTTAACAACCATGTTGCTAACTTAACAAATGCAACAATTCACTTAACAACTGTGGCAAGAAATGTTGTAAAATGGGGCAAAACTCACTTAACAAATGGTTCATTTAGCAACATACATTTTGGGCTCCGTTTGGCTGTAACTTGAGGACTACCTGTAAATACATAAATAAATACATAAATAAATTGGTATGCTTGAAAAAAAGGTATCAGTTTGTAGCATCATATTTATTTAGGCATCACAAAACCCTAGGCCATGCTAGGATGATAAAAGCGATTACATGTTATTGTTATTTTACCTATCTCATGCTTCCATATTTCCAAATCTGCCACAATCCAGAAAAGGTGGGCATGCACTAGAATTGTCCTGATGTTTCATACTTGCTAAGAAACGAGGACTATATTGTTTCTGTGACATTCTCTCCATTTCTGTCAATAAAATGATCTTCAGTTCCAGATTCCATGATCACTTGGTCACAGTGATGTTTAGCAAGGCCTATTAATCTATCCTTCCTTTTTTTGTCCATCCCGCCCTCTCTTTATTTTCATGTATGCCTCCAAGGAATATAGAACCCTAGTTTCTTTCATGCATAATTTTTTTATTCTGGTCTTGTAAAAAAATGTACAAATTGTATGTTTCAAAAATGGACTTTCTTTGCAATTACTGACAATCTCCAATAGCGCCGCATTGATTTTTAAGTATACAAATCATTTTAAGGCCAGCTGCATGATTTGTTTGTGATTTATTCTTTTAACTTAATGACTTTTATTGTATGGTGAGATGACAATTATGTAAGAAGATAATAGTTGTAAAACAATTAACAAAATTAAAGTAATATATACTAGGCCAATCAGTATCCTTTTAAAGTATGGAAGGTCATGATGGATCCCTCTGAAAGCCTATTGTCCATTATTTTGAGAATCCATCAAGCAAGACATGAGCGCTATAATGCAAACTATACATAAGGCTTTAAATCTTATTATTTCACTATAATTTGTCAAACTGTACATGAAACACCAGAGAGTAAAAATCTCATCTGAACAAGTATTTTAAAGGCTTACTGCATGTTTTTATACAAAGATTGACAAGTGAAAAAAAAAGAAAGGAAGAGACATTGATTTATTAATAAAGGTAACTTAAACTTCCTCTGGGCATGCTTAGCTGCAAAAAGGAAACCTGACAGGCACAATAGAATCATACAAAGAACACTAAGGGGACAAAAATGACACTGAAAATGGAGACTGACTGATAAAATATATCCAAGAAAATTAATAATTTATCTCCTTCCTTTTCCTTCTCATATATAATATAATATTAGTTCATTGGTTTGGCCAGATAGCTCAGTAAAATATAGTTCTAGTTCTAGTCATCCTATGAAGTCTGTTTCCTAATCTGGTTTTCCCTGAAAGCTGAACATCAATCTTGCAAGCCTGATAGCATTTTATCTCCTCTCCCTATAGATACTCCCTCTTTGGAACACTCAGTTTCAAATCATGTAAGCACCAAAATTGTTTCATCATAAATTTTATATAGGAAAGGCAGAAACTAATGAACGAGACTGAATATGCCTTAGCTATGTAAGTCTTTGAGACTCAAGAAGTTAAATACAGTCACAGTACTAGATTGATCCCTGCTCATCTTGAACATTTCTAATCATTGTTTTTCCACTGTATTATTCTGTCTTTCCAGTGGTAACTACACTACCTTAATTGATAATTTTTTTCTCTCTTTTTTGAATTTTTCAGGAGGTACTGAAAATTATTTTAAAAGAATGCAAGAGTTTCAAACCTTCAAATCTTGTCTTGAGTCATCCTGCTCAATTGCCGGCTTATGTTCAAGCATATTTACCTTGCCTCAGTTTCTGATGGTAGAAGATGATGACTCCTGCTGGGCCTCAAATCAGTGCTGATTTTTTACTACTGGTTATGTGGGCATGGCTTGGTAAGCATGGCTGGATGGGTGTGGCAGGGGAAGGATACTGCAAAATCTCCATTCCCACCCCACTCCAGAGGAAGAATACTATAAAATCTCCATTCCAGGGATGGGATCCAATTTTTTTAACAACCAGTTCTGTGGGCATGGCTTAGTTGGAGGGCGTGGCTTGATGGTCATGTGACTGGGTGGGCGTGGCCAACTTGACGTCACTCACATCAAGGGGTGCTTCTCCTCGACTGGCCTCTCATGACAATGGGGATGCTGCAACAGTTATAAGTGTGAAAAATGGTCATAAGTCACTTTTTTCAGTGCCACTGTAACTCTGAATGGTCACCAGTTTTAGACCAAAACTCAAAAAGGGTATGTAAATTCACGTTGGAATGTCAATCTTTCTAGCTAGCCAAGAAGCCTTGCTGAATGTCACTCATCTTGGTTTCTTGTCATTAAAAGCTTCTTTCTGGCAGCTCTGCTTCATTATTCAATTATTTCTTCAAAGTGCTAATTCCAACGGGAGTATTCCCTCCCAACAGTAGTGTAAAAAGCTTAAAACAAAGTACCAGCAAAGGAAAAAAACCTCCTTCAGAGACAGTAAGTCTAGGCATACTGCCAAGAACGTAAGAAGGGTAGAAAAAAACAAAAGGGGATTTCTTCCAACAACTGGTTCTCCAAACTGCTTAGAAAGTTAACAACTGGTTCTAGCGAATAGGCGAGAACCTGTAGAATCCCACCTCTGCTCCATTCCCTCCCCACCCCACTAACCTGCTTTCCTGCTCCATTCTCCTGTGCAGGGCAACAAAAGAGGACCCAGCCAATCAACTGGGACCTGGGAGGCAGAGAATAGATGGGAGCAGGGCCAGTCAGAGAGGGTATTTGCCAGTTCTATGAACTAGTCAAAATTTCCACTACCGGTTCTCCAGAACTGGTCAGAACCTTCTCAATACTACCTCTGCCTCAAATTTCATTTCCCAAAAGTCCTTCAGTGATGTAAGAGCACAAATATAGTAGCTGGTTGCAACTGTATAAACTAGTAGGCCCTTTCCTGAGATACAATGCTTCCATTTGATGGTGCTGCAGATCAAAACTAAATATATGGTTCCATGCTCTCTGAAATATTGCACAGAAATATCTCCTGGAGAAGAAAAGAGGACACCAAAGAATGAAAATGGATTGCTTGCATGAGGGATGGGGAGAACAGGGAACTTTCCTTAGCTCATCTTATTCTTTGCTCTTAAGGGTAATTTTCAATATAAAAAGTTATGACTAGCTTATTTTATATATGTGTGAAGAAAATATATTTTAGTTCTGACATAATTTGTATTTAGCTTCTTTTTGGCATAAAGTGCTCATTTTTATGCTCAGAATATGTTTTGATCATTATTTCCAGTTTATTTGTTTTATTCTTTTTATCCACAATAGCTATCACATACCATTATAATTTGTAGATTAAAAAAAATCCAACAGTTTGATTCTCTGGTGGTGGTGTTCTTTCAAAGGATTATTATTATTATTATTATTATTATTATTATTATTATTATTATTATTATTATTATTATTATTATTATTATTATCCATATACGTGACATTCCTTTTGATCCTTAAACATACTCCAGTGCCATGATAATTGTTTCCTTAAAGAAATCCTTCCTAAAATTAAACATTAATGACAGTAACTAAACCAATTTAGCATTGTAAAATCAAACACTCAGGCACAAATGCGGAAATGACAATTATATTTTAAACAGTGTTTTTATTCTCATTTTGACATAATTCTCCTGATAATTGACAATTAACCTTCAGTGCTTCTCAAATTCTTTATTTCCATTAGAATAGCATTCTCTATGGAAATGAATTCTTACTCATTAATTTGTGGGCATCTGGTGCTCAAAAGGCCATTGAAAGTTTCATTTGTAACAGCAATTGTCATTTTCCTGTGGTCCCCATCTTCAGTTTTTAATCAATGTTTCCCCAACATATATGTGCAAAGAAAGAAACATATTAACTTTGTTAAACTTTTGGCATAAAAATACAAATGTTCTCAGAAGTTTATAAAGTAGAGCTTTCTTTTGGTTTAATTTTGACTGTGGTTGATTTATGTCAGGGTTGTGGGGAAGACTTGCTTATTTTTATTTCTTGAATATCAAACCTGGACAAAGCTAAAGGTTTGTGAGCCACAACTTTCCCTGGAAAGTCCAGAAAAACTTTCTGGAAATTTGCAAAGTTATTCCGGCCTACTTTCACCAGATTGTTCTGGCTTCATTTTGATTTGCATTTTGAGAATTTGCAATGTTAAAGATGAAAGAAAAAAGCAGAAATCCAAGGTAGACTCCCACTTCATTTCTCTCATTAGCATCTTCTTCAAACACACACACACACACACACACACACACACACACACACACATACACACACAATTCTAAATGATGTTATACTTGGTTGCAAACTGACTGATATTCAGTAGTACAACTTGAGTTGGTATTTATTTACAAAATATTTTATCTACACTTTGTTTTTCTACTTTGCTGATCATTGTGCAATTAAGACAGTTGAGTTATTCAACTTATCATCCAGGAGGCTCACGCTTCCATTCTTTTCAAGTTGTCTATTTTCTACTCAGTTTCTCCAATGCAATGTCAAGGTACTTGGAGGCTTTATACTAGACATTGAGGTACATTGTAATTTCCTATTTCTACTGCAGAGTATGGTTTTATGATAAAATGTTTCTTCTAAATATGGGTCTTCCATATCAAAACTTAATCCTTTCCAATGTTGCTGAACCATTACTATGAAGTAGTACTACCATTTATATTTATTTCATATGATTTTAATTGTTTTATGTTTTTATGATATATGCCACCCAGGGTCACCTGTTCAGATAGATAGATAGATAGTTAGTTAGATAAATAGATAATAGATAACCAGATTGCTGCATTTTTGCCAATTCACTGATTCTGCCATGCTATTATAAATCTACAGCTGTCTTTCCTAAATTCCCAGTAGCACTTTTCTGCTTATTAATAATGAGAATTGTATTTCCACAATCCTGCAGTCACCAAATTGGAAAGATTAAGGAATAGATTTCAGAATTCCTATTCACTGATTTACCAACATTTTTAAATTACAGTAAGGAATGTCCCATATTTTTGTCCTTGCCTTTAATATACTATACAAAGTTTCCTCATAGACTTTCTCCCTGAGCCAGTTGCATAGATTTGATCATTCAAATTGTTCATATTCATTTATTGGCTGCATTCCATTTAATAATAAGCCTGATCACACAGCCTGTTTAGTCAAATAAATCTCTTTCCTGGTCAGGGAACATGTTGGTAAGCTAAATAAGTACAGAATACATGAAAAGCATGGTCATGAACCAGGAAGGGGATATGCTAGGCTGCTGTAACTTCTTAGAGTCTAAAACAGGGGTGTCAAACTTGTGGCCTGCAGGTGGGATGCGTCATGCGCTGGCCATGCCCACCCTCATTTTAGCGAAGGGGGAAAAATGTCGCGATATGTCACGTGATAACAGTGTGACACCATGAGTTAACACCCCTGGTCTAAAGAATAGAGCCAGAGGTTCTGCTTAATTTTGCTACAAAATGAACCTATCTGTTTGGGCATATATATATATATATATATATAAAGTTTTACTTTCATATAAGATGCTCACACTCCTTGAATCATGAGATGGGCAGTAAATAAATTTTATAAATAAAAATAAATACATACATAAATGCATAAATAAATAGATATGAAACAGATATGAAATAAATAGATATGAAACAGATATGAAATAGAGGGGGTGCAATGGCTCAACAGTTAAAGATGTTGAACTTGTCAGCTGGAAACCTGAGAAACCATACTTGAGACCCAAGTGCCATGTGATAGGATGAGCTCCTGTTATTTGTCCCAGTTTCTAGCAGTTCAAAAGCACACAAATGCAGGTAAGTAAATAGGCACCACTTTGTGGAGAAGTCATCAGTGTTTTGTGTGCCTTGGAGTATAATCAGGCTGACCATATGAACACAGAAGTACCTTTGGCCGACATTGGCTCCTTAGAGTCAGACACAACTAGAAAGGGGGAAATTTACCTAGATATGAAACAGAACAAACAAACAAAAAAACTATATTACAAAATGGATGCAAAATTTTACAGAAACTATTACAACACAACAATGGAAGAATTATGGACTAATTCTATAAAATTTACACTAAATTACACTAAGTTATAATTTGAAGGAAAAATTGTACAAACTATTCTTTTTGTAAACCTTTATTATACAGCAACTACTGCTATTTTGATGTGAGCTTCAATTTTTTAAATGTTATATCAACTGTATGAAAAAGTCAAATAATTTTATGTTTTTACATCATAATTTGTAATCAGTATTGATAGAATATCTTTTTCTCTATTTTCAACACTGCATTAATACTTAAAGCAACATAAGAAAAAGGCTGTTTTATAATTCTATAAAGAGGCAAAACCTTTGCCAGGTAACCCTAATTCTATGCTCAACAACACCTACAGTATTAAGATGTGCCTCATTAGAAATGAAATTATTATATTTTCTACTTTCTTCATATGATTAATTTGTATGGTAGGAAGCACATATAACATAAGTTTTAACATTCATAGCTGGTAATTCTTTAAGCTGACATTCCCTTCATTAAAATAATTATTTCAAAATGTACATAATATCTTGATTAGCATAAGGAAGTGTTCCAATGACTTCATGGAAAAATTCATATATATTATAAAATAATAGCATTTACATTTCTGGAGCAAATATATGTTTCTCTGTTACATTGATTTAAATTAAGATAACTATCGTTAATGTCATTCTCATCCTGCAGTTAATTTTTCACATTAACATTAATGTAAATAAGCATTTAAATACACTTCTTTAGATATGCCTCTATAATCTTAAGCAGACCAGCAGTATGCTTTGCTATACTATTTTTAATTATAACTGGATATTGGACATCATTCCCCAAAAGATGGAGATGACGAGAATCAAACCTGAATCTAACTAGGATGGTGCTCAAGCCTTTCACCTTGTTTGAAGACAATTCAGCTGTTTATAGCCTTGGTAGTTCATCAGTAGGGTGTGATAACTGTCATTTGTTGTTTATGGTCATGTTCATTTTTTATTGATTGCAACAGTTTTGTGACTGTTGGATGAAATATCTTTAATGCAGATGAAATGATAAACCAGTGTGGTTTAAAGTTGGAAAAGTCCTGTCAAAAGCCTATGTCAATGCCAAGGCTTCAGTTGTCATTTGACTTTGGAAGTTCACTACAAGTTGGTCAGCCTAGCGTGTTATTTCAGAGTTAGCATACCTAGACAACAGGCTAAGATACACATATAAGTAGCATTTTCTTGTTTTACTGTTATTGTCACTCTGTGGTGGATCAGCATTCTTCTGTATTTGTTTCTAGCCCTGGGATTATATGGTAGAGGAATGCTATAAAGATGGAACTTTTATTCTGAGAGCTCTTCCATATCAGTGAACATCATGAAAAACAGGATTTTTCAATGTGAACTATACTTTTCAATGTGAACAATAGAAGTAAGTCTTTTGTTTTTCTTCTGTTTAATCATGTCTAATTCTCAAAGGCTGCCTGGACAAGTCCCTCCAGTTTTCTTGGTAAGGTTTTTTTTTACAAGTATATTGCCTCTTTCCTAAGATTAGGAGAAAGTAATTAGTTCAAGCTCACCCAACTGGTTTTGTGACTATGGCAGGGCTAGAATAATTACAGTAGAACAGGGGTGTCAAACTCAAGGCCCTTGGGCCTGGTCCGGCCCATGGGGTGCTTAAATCTGGCCTGCAGGACCAGCCTAGAACTACCATAGGACTGGTATGCGGTGTCTCTGGAAGCTAAAACAGGCTGAATGCAGGCTCCCCCCACCTCGTTTTCACCCTCCATGGTCTCCCGCAGCACTCTGCCAGCCAAAGCCAGGTTGAAACTGGGCCAAAGATAGGCCCCAAACAGACTGAAAGGGTGATTGAAAATGCCCCAAAACCTGACTGATAAACAGGCCCCAAATGGCCCCCAAGCAATCAAAAAGTGGCTGAAAGTGGCCAAAAACCAGGCCAAAAACCAGGCCAACAATGCCCCCAAATGGCCATGCAGCTCGTTTTAGGCTGGCAGAGTGCTGCAGGAGGTGATGGAGGGAGAAAAATGAGGCACGGGTGGGGCACCCTTGCACAATTTTGGCTGGCAGGGTGCTGCAGAAGGAATCCATACCACCACCCCCAGTTGCCAGCCCACAGAGAACTCTGCATCTATATATTTGAATATGTTTAATTCTACCTATTGTTATGTACTTTGAGAAATATGTAAACCAAGGCATTTTATACTATCTGTACAAATTGTAAATGCTATTTCATCTCAAACCCAAGAGAGAAGCATATAGATTTGATGAATAAAATAAATAATAAAATAAAAAATAAAATAATTTATAGATGGACATTTCAACATTAAATTCACTCCAATTAATAGCTTAAATACAATATGAACCACATTGCTTATAAATTCAATAAGCTGTTGTAATGATATTCCATAATTATCAATAATGGACCTAACATCACTGGTTTAAGGGAGACAAGGGACATCCTTATTAAGTGCCACAATATCATTTAATGGGTTGAGAGAAATCCATTTGCGATATCTCTGGTCATAAGATAAAGGTATCAAATTGTAATTCACTAAACAAAAGATAATGGAAGCCTGTAACTTTTTAAAGTGCACTTCACAAATTCAGTCTGTACTATATCAAAGGCCTTTTCAGCATCCAACAAAATTGGAATAGTCAATTCTACTTTATCTGCCAGCTATATCCATATTATCAACCATTAGGCAAATGTTATCAAATGCCAGATTAAGATAGATGTATTTCTAATGGTATTGTTTTCAATCACTTTCTAGCTAGTGATGGTGTTGATATTTTAGGGTCCTGTTAAGCAAATATATCTGTCTATAGCTTGTGGAATCTTTCTTGTTTTTTAATATTACTGTGATATAAGTATCATAAAAATGTTAAAGAAAATATATAAAGATTAAATTATTTATTATGGACCTCCAATAATATAAGTACCAGGGAAGCAATAAAATTTCTATACTATTCAGTAGGAAATTGACCTGGTCCAGGGGCTTTCTTGGTTTCAAAGATTGCAGTGTCTTTTATGTTCTCTTATAATGTCTCACAAGAAAAAAAAAAGGCTAAGGCAAGCAAACAGATTGTTATGCTTATTAAAAAGTGAATTCATATTCTTACAGCCAGAAATCTCCAATGCTACCACTAGGAACACTAGGAGTTGGATTAATAAGTATATTTTTATACCCAGATACTAAAGAACAAGGGAAAATGCTACAAAGCTTATTCTAAAACCTTAATTGAACACATAAAACATTGTATATATAATTTCCTTTGCTGTATCAAAATGCCTATGTATCACATACATATTTAGAACAAGAATATACCAGTGCACAAGAAATTGCAGCTTTTGTTTTAGAAGCCTGCACAGATTATAATTTGGCGATCACATTGGGGACAGTAGTTTAAATTAAAATAAGAGTAAGGAGATCCATTCATAGATAAGCCTTTGCTATGTATGTGGACACAATTGTTAAATGTGCTGGCATTTATTAAGTATGTAAATTGATATTTAATTAACTAGCTGCAGCTATCTTGTTAAATGCCAATTAAATATATTAACATTTCCCCACAATTTTAATGTGTCAATAAGAATTTAACTGTACCTTTATTGCCATTGTAATTTTGAGTTAATTATATGACAGATGATTTATCTCTCCCTGTACCTTTGTTAAAATTATTAAAACTTTTTTCTTGAAGCAATCAAAATACTATCTCTCTCCCTTTAACTAAAACATATCTTAACATATCCTGCCATGAGCAACTTCTGCTAAATATTGGAGGCACATATATTTACAACAGAATCATCATATTAATTACAACATGACTGTTTTTATTGACCAATCAATATTGATGAAATACATAGCCATAGGCTAAGATATGTAGATATCATCTCCCAGAATTTCTCAACTGGCATGAATTTTGGAAGTTGAAATCCACACATTTTAAAGCTGCCAAGTTCAGATGTTGCCATAGATGCTTACACTGAACAAAATATGTACCATGGCTTAGACAGAACAAGATATAAAATGAAAAAGTTGACTTTTTGAGGCTTTCACCCCATGAAGCAATGGAATTTAATAAGCAATTGCAATAGTCTTCAAGCCAATGGTTACAGAATAATGATGTAACAACCTGTGGACTCTATTTGGTTACCAACTTCTTTCCTGCAGTCTCATTAATGCAATGATATAAATTCTGACTTGTAGGATGAAAGAATTATTGGTGTATTTTCAGGAAAAATCTCCAGAGCAGGTAAACTGAGAAGGCCCCTTAAATTGATTCTATAGGACATCCATAATTTCATTGATAGGTCTACTGTTGCTTCTTCTCTAGACATTTTTGGTCAGGAATAATGGATAGATTGTCTAACAGGCTCTGAATTGAATGATTTATCACTTGGCAGGAAATTATGTCAGGAAAAAGGATTAGCTTTAGCTCAGGGTTGAACTGTGGAGTCCTTGGTGCTCTCTGAGTTTGTTTGCTTGCAGACATTTCATCACCCATCTCAGTAGCATCTAGTAAGTGTGGGGTTTGCTCTCTGTCAGTGGTGGGTTTTACCACTGGTTCTGTGGGCATGGATTGGGGGTGCACTTTGCACATGCACAGGGTTTGCTACTAACCTTCTCCTGTAATCCTGCACTCTCCCTGTGTCTTGAACAGCTGATGCATGGCAATAATTTGTGCTGTGCAAAGCAGCTGAGCTACAAAACCAGGAAATAAAGGTCAGTATAGAGCCAGAGCAAGCTGTAGGACCAGCAGCTAATTGTTGGAATGAACCAATTCACTCACAGATGATCCTCAGGACTACCAGTTTGGCTGAACTGGGCCGAACTGGTAGAATACCACCACTGCTCTCTGTATGTATATGTGTATGTGTATGTGTATGTGTATGTGTATGTGTATGTGTATGTGTGTGTATGTGTGTGTATGTATGTATGTATGTATGTATGGTATTCAGCTTTGTTCAGGTATTTTCCCACGTCATTATAGTTGTGCTTTTAAAGTTGTAGCAATGTTTCACAGAATCTCATCTGCCATCATCAGGCTTCTGTACTGTGCTCGTCAGACTATCACAGCCGTTTCAGTTTTAAATTTGGGGCTAGCCTACTGCTGTGCCAGAATGGTTTTTACTTCATCCTGATTGGTTGGGAGTCTTGGTCTGTGTTTATTGGTCTTGGAATTTGCTGTGTTCTGCTTGATTGGTGTTTCTAATATCTTCTGTCTGTTTTGTAGCTTTTTTTGTCTTGATTGGCTGGCAACATTGTGTTCCTGTATTGGAGGCTTTTAGTGCAGCTTGGCTCCAAGTAAATGGACAGCTATCATTTTTTAGGAAGCTAGGTTTCATCTGGGTGCCTGTTTGGGGTCTGTTTGAGCTGGAGGTATCAGGGGGGATCTGTTTGTGCCCAGGTGTTTGCCTGGCTTGTGGTGTGGAGTTTCTTTTTGTGTGTGAGTGCAGGCTTCCAAATAATTGACAGTCTGGTGGAATCATCTCTTCTATTCATGCTTTCTGGTCTTTTTTCAATCTCTATGGCTTCTCTGATGATTCTGTGGCTGGGGTTTTCTATAGTGGCTAGGGTTTTGGTGCCATTGAAGTTGATGCTATGACCTCTTGCTTTCATGTGTTGGACTAGTGAGGAAGTGTGTTCCAGCTTTTTGACTGCATTTTTGTGTTCATCCAGGTGGGTACTTATTCTTCTATTGGTCTGTCCAATGTATGTGGCAGGGCTTGATGCACAGGGGACTTCATATATGCCTTGGGTTTCCAGGTCAATTTTATCTTTGGGGTTTCTTAGGATGGCTGCTATTTTTCTGTCTGTTTTGAAGGCAGTCTTGATGTGATGCCTCTGTAGTATCTTACTGATTTTGTCTGTACTACCTCTTATGTAGGGCAGGACAGCTGTTCCATAGGTCTGTTCATCTTCTAGGTCTTCATTATTTCTCAGTGTGTTTTTGTGGATCAAGCCAGTGATTTTGCTTTTGTGGAGGCCGTTAAATAATTGCTTAAGCAAATCTAGAAGGCTGGATTGCAGGCCATTTTGATCTCAGTCTGCCTTTGATGAATGCTAGGGTTATTTGTAATACAGCTTTTCCTCCAACAATATTTAACATTTCTGTAAAACTGTTGGGAGAGGTTGTTTGCTGATTGGGAACAAGGAATTATCAGTACACTGATGATGGTTCTTCCATCAATATGAAATATTGATTTATTTTCTATAAAGAGTCAGCACAGTTGCTACACTTTTAAGGTAAGTGGTTAGGATGCTTTTGTTTTACCAGGAATTTGGGAGTTAAACAATTATTCATTGGGTTAACTTAATATTGGAGCTAATGTAGTTTTCATTTTATTTTTTCAGTAGAATCCCATGAAAAGGTATGTTGGAGTCAGGTGGAAACTAATTTTATTGCTTTTATCTATTCTTTTTTAATGGATTGGGAACCTTCACAGTTCTGTGAATAAAGACAGAATCAAGCAAGCAAACAAACAAACAAAATGTTTCATTATACGCAACACCTATATAGAGAATCTGTATAATATCATCACAAGAATCTTTCCTGTGAGCTTCTGAATGACTTAGATCACAAGCCTGGTCTCTTTTTATAGCATTTGTGAGCTTCCCAAATCTCATTTTTCCAACAAGCTGCAGATCAATGGAGTTGACATTTTATCCATGTTTTTTTTTCAGATGAAATATTTTATTACAAAAACGATCAATAAACTACATTTATAGACCAATGCTAGAAATGTCTTCTGAGAGATGCACATTTTTTTCTTTGAGTACAAAAGAAAAATGCAGAAAGAAAAAAGAAGAAAGTAACAAACAAAATAGAAAGAAAATATATTACAAAAGAAGAAGGAAAGTATCACAATTATTATACAGCTGAATTTTTGAATAAATCTTAACCACATAACATAATTATTGTTATTTCTTTTGTAATGATAGACTGATATTTGATCAATGGAAAATGGACAGATTTTTACTGCTACCAATGAATCATCAATTATCATTTTCTTCTTTCTCCCCCTTAATTTTGCCAACTAGAAGATGAGTTTACAATCATTATATGGATGTCAAAGTGTGTGGAGGAGTAAAAGTTCTTCTACCATTCCTTTAACCAACATCTAGGTAAATGGGTGGAAGCAAAAATAAAAGATAAAAAATTTATACATACTTTATTAAACCAGTTTCTCAAGGATGAAATTTTAATTTTGGTTAGAGCAGGGGCTAAACATGTGTTAAAATAGGTGCTTTTAAAACTTGTTCATAAACAGTTTAGTGTTGGGGTAAAATTGTGTGGTTTTCTAGTTAAGGTGCTAATAATCAGAGACAAAGGTATTTACAGTATTCCTACAGTTTGTATCAATTATCAGTTAAATTAAAAGAACCAAGAAGGTGTTGGAAAGAATAACTAAGAAGGGGTTTACAAACATTATTTGCAAACAAAGCTGTCCTGCATTGCCAGCAAGTTCTTCTAGTAGATTGCACCTGTAAATGCCTGTGAATAATGCTTAACACTTACTATGTTCAAAGCAAACATTGACTAATTAATAAAAGACTCCAAGAGAAATAAACTCAAAATAAGCAGATGTTTTCATCTCCATTTCAAAATAATATTTAAAATGGAAGCATGACTCCAGTATTGACTTTAGTGCAATTCTACTACCTATAGCTCTCTCATGTCACATTTTCATATTGCATTTAAAAATTATCATCATCATTAAAGGTATCAAACTCATGGCCCATGGGCCAGGTGCATCATGTGTTGGCCACACCCACCCTCAGTTTAGTGAGGGGACAAAAGTTTTGATACATCATGTGACAACAATATGTTGTCATGAGTTTGACACCCCTGATCTTCATTAACTAAGCAAAGAAAAAAAAACCTGAATTTAAAACCAAAGAAATATTATAGACAATAATGGATTGGGAGTCTGACTTAATATAAAGTACTGTAGTTTTCCTCTTCTGATTTAGACAGCTTTGTCTATTGTGAAGATACTAGAGGACCAAATAAATGTTCTGGCAGTACATTTCCATGCCTAAGGAAAATATAAATACAGTGTTACTTGAGTCTAACACACAAATAAGATATTCTATTATTATTGTTCTCTCAATAAGGAGAAAATCATTAATGCTAGCAAAATATTTGATTTGAGGAATAAAAAACTGGAAAAACAATGAGCCAAATGTTAAGAATTGTTAAATATAATTCTATGCACTAAATTATTTTACCAGAAAATCCCATTTTGTGTTTATTGGACTTTTCAAAGAATAGATCTCAGCTTTGTGTGTGTGTGTGTTAACAATGTAAGAATTTTGAGGGTGCTCTGATTCCTTTGTCGAATTAATTTAAGGATCCTTTTTGATATAAAGTAATTACACAAGTTAATTCAACTTTAGGAAAAAAAAAGTTACGGATGCAAATATGATATTGAAACAGAGTCCAAAATATGAAGTTTGACATTTTACAAGGAACTCTGGCTGTACTAATACTGGGGATCATCTAAGAGAATCATCCAGAAAGAAAATAATACTTCAGATGTCAAACAGTGGACTCAAGGTTAATGTACTTTATGAAAATTTTAATATATAATTTTATTGAAGTAATATGATTATAATAGTAAAATCTAATACAAATTAAATAAAGGAAGTAAAAAGTGCAACAAAGAGAAAAAGAGTAAAAATAAGACTATAATTAAAGATATAAATATATAACAAAATGAGTTCCAGCTTTTATTACAAATATAAACACATTTGTTACTCTACCTCTCTTTAAGGTTACAAACATTTGTCTCTTCATTCCATATGTTTTTTTTAAATCTATAGACAAAACTATAAAAGCTCATCCTGGTGTCAGCAGAAATTCTATAAAGGGTTATTTATGTCCAAAAGATGTTATTGAAGAAATAGCAGATGTAGAACAAATTTCAGCTGACGAGGTAGGCACAGTATCAAAAATGGATTTGCAATTGACAGGTCAAGATAATGATTTAGAAAGGGATGCTTTACTGGATCTATATAACAGAAAATGGCTGTGGTTTTAAAATTTAAAAGGGGAAGCCAAATGGTAAACCAAGAGAGTGAACCTGGGTCATTTGTTTTATTGGATTTACAAATTAGACTTACTCAAAGAACTCTGTGTGATGGAACAAAGAAGAAATGAAGATAAACCAAATCCTATGACAATATTTGAACAAACTAAAGACCAAGACTGTTAGAAGCAAAAAGAAGGAATATAAACTTGATTTATTTGATTTAAACTTAAGTTGGAATGATAATCAAACCTAGTTTGTCATTAATATAATATTAATGTCTTTGCAAAGAATATGATCAGGAAAGCTAGTTTGTCTGTTTGGACATTTTTTAACATTTAATAACATCAATCTCAAGGCAACAAAGCTTTATATTATCATATGTTTTTTTTAAATTATATGGAATATTATAAATGATGTCAAGCTAAAAAAATAATTCAACTTTGCTTCTTTGAGAACAACATTTATTATTTGTTAATCAAATTTATATGGCTTCCCACCTCATGGAAAATGAATCTGGGCATTGTGCACCAATTCCATAAAACAGTAAATAAAATAATTAAAATGAAATGTATTGATGATTATTTAAAACATTAAAAACTATAAAAGCAAGAAAGCAAACAAGCAAAGAAAACAATAGATGAAGGAAAGTTAGTAATGACAGAACTTACACATGAGTTCACCTCTCCCAAGGTTCCGGAGGTTGTTGGTATAATCAAGTCTTCAGGCACCTTTGAAAACTCAGAAGCAATGAGGCCAACCTCATCTTCTTTCCACAGTGCATTCCACTATGCAGGCCCCAAATACTGCTTTACACTTTCAATGGCTCCTTTATCTTATCAATAAAACAAAAAATTGAAGTCAGAATGAGAAATTTGTATATCGGCATAAATAAACATATTGATCTAATTTGATAATAATTACATAATAATGTTTGATGTTCGCTACAAATCTAGAGATTCTATGGAGTCTTGCAAATTGTGAGTAGCTTTGCAAAACCTCAGGCAGACTTGATTCCATCCGCAAAACAATGCAGACATTCAAGAGATTCCTATCTCTAAACAGAACTTTGAGCTCTTACTAGCTTTTAAATGTCACTTTCTTTGTTGAATACCTAATTGCTATTCTTAGACACAGACTTTTATAGTTAAGTGCATCATAGTGTAAAAAGGATGTTGACATATTGGGGTGAATTCTGAGGACAACTGTCAAGATGGTGATGGAATTCGAAACTAAGACCCATGAAAGCAATTCAAAAAATTGGGCATGTTTAATCTGCAGAACAGAAAACTGAAGAGTGGTTTTCAGATATTTACAATTTGTCCTATAAAGGATAGAGCAGATTTGCTTTGTTTTCATATAAAGCAGGAAAAACAACCAATAGGTTGAAACTACAGGAAAGTTATATATTAAGTATTAAATTATACATTTATAAAGCAAATTATATATTAAATAAGAATATGGCTATATGAAACTGTTTCCCTTCAGTAGAAATTTTTACACAGAAGCTGATCAGCTGTCTGTCCAAAATGTTACAGCCGATCCTCCAGTAACCAGAGATTTTACTAAATTACCTCTGAATTCCTTACACTCCTATGGTTCTGTGATACTAATTAAGTCAGACAGTTGAAAATATTTTGATCAGATTGATGGGAAAATAGTAGCGTATTGTTTGCAGAAGAATTTATGTCAAGCTCCATTTAAATGTTGTGAACTATGATAAATGGCTCACTATGAAGGACCACTAAGTATCTTTCAGTCCATACCTTCCTCCCTATCAGGGTTATCCTAGAGAAGGGGGTGGCAGTTTGGTAACCCTACATTAATGAGTCAGCCAGTACAAATTCCAATGGTAATTTTAATCCCGAACCAGTTCGTGCACATTTAATTTTTTTTTAAAAAAAGATTCATACATGCATTTTTGAATGCAGTTAAAATTATAGCAGTGGGTAGGGACTGTGGCAAGAGAGTCTTTCCCTACTTAGACTGATACATCTGATGCAGTTTTTCTTAAAGCTCTTATGCTCTTATAAGAATGCTCTTATGGCTGTTACTCATGCCCTAATCACCTTTAATTTTGGATTGCTCTAATATACCTTATGTAAAGCTGCTTTTGAGGAGTAGTTAAAAGTTATAAGAATGAACAGAATGGTTCCAGAATAAGCAGCTTGATTGCTAATGGGATAAGAGGTGATTTACTAAACTAACACTTGTATCATGTGTATTACATTAGCTGCCAAACTGTTTGGAGGACAAATTCATAGTGTTATGTCCCTGGAACTTGCAAGAGTTCCCCCTCAGGTCCACTCACACTGCGGGGGCGTTTGCTGTCCCTCATTGGCTGACCTCCCCCAGCAGCCGGCTATAAAAGCAGGCTGCGGGGTTCGGTCAGCCGCTGATCGCTGCGAGCCAGTCCCAGGCTTGGTTAGCACGTTCAGTCCTTTATTGACATAATAAAGTATTGTTGCATTCATGCCCTGGTTCAGCCTCTCATTGCTCAACTACAACACATAGAATATAGAATAATAGAATTGGAAGAGACTTGGTGGTCTTCTAGTCCAATCCCCTGCTCAACAGAAGACTCTATGCCATTTCAGAAAAAATGCTTGTCCAATCTCTTTTTGACAGCCTCCAGGAATGGAAGATCCACAACTTCTGAAGGCAAGCTTTTCCATTGGTTGATTGCTCTTATCTTTAGGAAATTTTTCCCGAGTCCTTGGTTAGTTTCCATCCATTGTTTCTTGTCTTGCCTTTTGGTGTTTTGGAAAATAGTTTGATCTCCCTCATCTTTGTAAGAGCCCCTCAAATTTTGGAACATTGCTATAATGTCTACAATTCAAATCCATTGAATCCATCCATTGACCATTACTCGGTAAAGCCCATATGGGCTGGGTCACTGATACTATCAAGAATGAATTAGGATGTTGGTTAGCATATTTTAGTTTGCTTAGTTAGCTCAGTATATAAACAGAAATAATACACTATAAAGAGATGGAATTCATTAGTATATACCTACTTGTAACACATTTGTATGCATGTTCTAATCATATTTTCATTGTTCTTTTTAATGCATCTCTCATTACAATATTTTTTACAATATTTATATTCCCTATAGTCAATCATTTAATTTCCTAGCTCAGTCCTGGACTAAGTCAGACATATCAGCTTTATTTAAGAATATGAATTTATAGGATTTGTTTAATTTATTTTGCTAACTCACACAAAATTAAAATTGCTTTATTAAACTTCAAAATGTGTAATAAACATCCATTAAATAATTCTTAGTGATTTATAAATGTCTTAATATCTTATTATAAGTGGCAGTTGTGTGTGCTTTGCTAAGTGGATCATTTATAATTTTAATCCAATGTATTATCTCTGTAGTTTGATGTAAAATGGAAAGTAATACATTCATACCTCATCCGTTACAGTATGATGTGATACTGCTAACAATATTAGCACAGGATTTTCATTATTATTATGCTATTGGATTCAAGCTGAAATCAAGAACTCACTTTTAGAGTGCTCTGTTATGATTCATAATTTGAATTTTATTGACTTAGTTATAGATCCAAGCAGCAGTTTTGTATTTAGCTCAAGCAAACAAATGTAAAATCCTTCCTATAAATTCTTTCAGAAGAGTACAAGATGAAATTAACATTTAACAGTTGTTTTGTTCCAGTATGTGGACCCTCTGACTTATTAAAATAAGCAGATAGGTCAACCTATACCAGGGGTGTCAGGGTGGGGTTGGATCCAGCCCTCAGGGTGCTTAAATCTGGCCCCTGGGGCCACCCAGGAAACAACAAAGGACTAGCCCATAGAGCCTTTGACAGTAAAAGTGGAGCTCTCCAGAGCTCCATTTTCACTGGCAGAGGGTTGCAGGAAGCCGTCACAGCCGAAAACGGAGCTCATGAGCCACCCGAATGAGTAATGTTAAGCTGGCCATGTCCCCCATCCCCCATGGTCAAACACAACTCTGATGTGGTCCTCAATGAAATTGAGTTGACACTCCTGACCTATACCATTGCCATATGCAGAAGAAAGTAATATATTTGCAAGCATGGTTCTCATATCATACAAATTAAGTTTCCTTTCCTCCAGTTTTTACAACGAGCATTTAAAACAATCCTTAGTATACAAAGTATGCAAAGAAAAAGAAATAAAAAATTCTGCTTGTAAATATGAATCAGCTGGATTGATGGGGTATATTACTTATGCAGTATGAAATATTTAAGCACTAGCTCTCTGCAGGCCCAAAGCAGCTGCTTTCTTCTTTTGAATCACTGGGTTTCTAAGTAATTTAAATAGGGGAATCTTCAGCATCTGGTCTCAAATATTTATTTTATCAACATATAGCAGAAATTAGTATTACATATTCATAGCTGAATGCCAACTATTCAGGAAAGGAAAGAGGTCTTATGAGAAAGAACCTATGCTGTTTATTTTTCCATGTTACAGAATGAACACGTGAATATAAAATAATATGTCCCAAGGGTGCCTTTTCAGAAGGCAACTGGACTTTTTTCTTTTTTTCTTTTGAAGATGTCTTACTTCTCATCCAAGAAGCTTCTTTAGTTCTGACAGGATAGTGGGAAATGGAAGGATTTATATTCCTTGCAGATAGCTGGTCATTTTCATCCTTTTAGAGGGTAGTTGAAGCACTTGGAGGTTTATCTATGTCTTCAGGGTCACCTGAGTGGTGCTCCTGGTTCCTGTAGTCTGCAATTTT
>NW_020769309.1:47526070-47543584 GCF_900518735.1 Pseudonaja textilis
TGTGATAGCATAAAAATTTTAAAGTTAAATTTAGAAAATTGGGATAGTCCTTTTTTTTTTTTTTAACCAAATAAAATTATTTTCAAATCCAGAGTATGGTCTGAATTAAATAAAAAGTATGTTGGACAAAGAACAGCATCTTTTTTTAAAATCAAAATAGAACATTTGCAAGAAATTTTATTTCATGAGACAATGCAACATCACAAATTTTATTAATGCTGTAGGAAGGTTTTTAAGCTATACTTTTTGAAGTGTGGTGTTAAAAGTGCTTGCATCTTCATTATATTTGTTATTACATTTGTATCCCACTTTTCCTGAATTCTAGGAACTGCAAATTAATGTTTCTTGTACTTTTTAATCTCCAGCTTTTCTTTTTGTTGGATCTACAACCTTTCAGTCCTGGATAGCACTGCTGCAGAAGTGTGGAGGAACGGAGGAATAAATGTTGTGAAACAGCACCAAATTGCATGTCAGACTTTCTGGGAGAAATGGCCTTCTTGAGAGTCAGAATTATTATGGTTGTCAGCTGAACCTCAGTTGTGAAACTTTGTAAGACTGTGTCAAAGGGAGATTCTGTTACTGTAAACTCCTTTTGTTTCAACTTCTTTTACATTCCACATTTGGAATTTCTTACTACAAACTGATTTATTGACTACATTGTTCTTCATAACTGCCTTCTAGCCTACCCCTTCCTTCCTCTATGTAATTTGTTTAGAACTCTGGGTCAAACTAATTGATGGTTAACTTTTATGTAGCATTAATTGTTATAATGATACATGAAAGGAGGTTTTGTACAACCAATCAATTCTTAAATTGTGGGGTTTGATATTACTTAATAAAATAGCAGCAACCAACAGGGACATTGTTACTGTACATGAGGACCAATGAAGTTAATTAATGGTTGTTAATTATGACTTCTGTATATTAATTACAGAACAGATTAGGACCATTTATTTAGCATCTATTGGAAGTTACAACAGCACTAAAAAGTGACTTACAACTACTACTTGTTCTTATGGCTGTAGAAGCATCCCTGTGGTCACTTGATCATGCTTCAGGTGCTTGGCAACTGTCATGCATTTATGATGTAAGTTGAAGGTTTAGGTGCGAGTCATGGATGTCTAATTTAACAACCAAACCACTTAATGAGAAATATTCCTGTCCCTACCAGAGTTGTAAATCAACGACTAGGTGTGTCCAAAAGTATATCCAGAGTATTTTTCAGTACCAGTTGCAAGTAGATACAGAGGAAGCATTTTGGAAAAATAAAGGCTATTGAAAGTCTCTTATTGAAGGGTAGTAGAGAAGATTCATGGTTTCAAGATTGGAGATAAATGTAACTTTCATTAGCTGTGTTTTTCTAGAACAGTACTGGGCTCTTGTTTTTCTTTCCAGACCTGCTGATCAGGAAACTTATTGGCAATGAACCAATGAAGCCATTTGATTGTTATCTTCATAACAGTGAGCAAATCTTAAGAAATGCAAAAAGTACTCCAGCTAAGTTATTAAGTTAGTCTCCCCTAAAGGATCAATAAAAAGAAATATAAGTGCATAATGATAATTTCTAATCTTTTTAACTGCTCTAACAGTCTTTTAGGAGCCACAGTGGCAGAAGCTTGGCTGGTATATACACATGGTGTGTGTTCTGATCTATGTGACTAAAATACCTACAAAATGTTGCTGCGTATGGTTTTTCAGGCAGTTGAAAAAGAAGGATAAACAGTGAAAATGGTGAGTCAACATGGGTCTAAAAATTACGGAAACATGAGAATTAGGTTGGGCTCAGAGACTTATCAGTCGAAGTCACGTAATCAGTTTCAATGAGTTTCAAGACTTTCTATGACTGAGGCTGGATTAAAACCTAAGTCTCCCTGAGGCCAGACTAACATCTGAACTATAATCACCCATATTTGTTAATGTACTTGTAACTACCCTAGAAGCCAAGGATATTAGTTGAGTGAAAAATGGAATAATCAAACAAAAATACTAACCTGAAACTGTCATTGTGAAATTTAGCACAAATAAATGTAATATTTTACCTGTACAAACAACTCTCTTTCCTCCCTCTCCTTCTCTCTCTCTCTCTTCAACTTTAAGATGAGTGAACTTCAAATCCCAGAATTCTTCAGACCATCATCTTAAAGCTGTGAATATTGAGAAACACTACACTAAGAGATGTGATGGTGGAAGGGAAACAGATGGAGCAAAAAGGAGATTTCATAAATGATTTAGAGCATGGCAGAGGTGATATTCAGCAGGTTCTGACCAATTCTGGAGAACTGGTAGCTGAAATTTTGAGTAGTTCAGAGAACTGGCAAAAACCACCTCTGACTGGAGATTTTACAGGCTCTTTCCTCTGCCACACCTACCAAGCCATGCCCACAGAACCAGCAGTAAAAATAAATAAATCCCACCACTGGAGCATGGGTGTCAAACTCAATTGTGTCATGAGCCAGATCATGACATATTGTGATGTTTTTTGCCTTTGCAGAACTGAAGCGGGCGTGACCTTTATGTGACATATTTATTTTTATTTATTTATTGAATATATATTGCCATCTATTTTCCCATGGTGACTCAAGGCAACTTACAGAATATAAAACCTCATTCAAAATAATAAAGCTAATTAGAAGAATCAAATTAATATAGTATAACATAATAAAATCACATAATAGCCTGAAAAAAAATAGACTCCTTTAATAAATAGTAAAGAGCAACTCATACAAGTCAGAAGTACTTCTTCCGACTATTTTTGAAGAGTGCAGAGTCTTAATAGAATTTAAAGCAGTCAAAAGCATGAGTACAATCTAATATAATAATCTAGAATTAAAACACAGCATGGAAACCATTACTACAGAAGCTTAAAATTACAAATCATTTTTCTCAGTGTTCTTCAAAAAGGGCAATTAAAATGTAGCAGTTAAGTAACTATTAATAGGTAGAATATAAAATTACATTTCATTTATTGTGCATGTCGTTGTAGTTATAACTCTATAACTTATATAACATGACTAATGTAACATTAATGCTATTATTAGGCAAAAATTCCGCACAGCAGCAATCTGAACACTAGGTTCTATTCTGCTGCTCAGTAATCCAATTAATCCACCAGCAAGGGAAAGGTCTTAAATGTGGTTCATGGGAAGAAAATGAGGACATACTGTACAGTATATGTAACTTTTCTGTCCTACTATGGCAATCCTATTGGGGATGATGAAGAGAAGCCATAAGGCTGGCTGGGGATTGGTGTTGTCTCCCTCACTGATAAATCCACTAACTGTATATATTTTATAATTGAACCTGAATAGAAAAAAATATAGAAAAATCTTTCTTAAGTAGTTCGAGATTCTGGACCCTTTTTCTCTCCAGCAATGGATTATGGATATGTTCACACATGAAGGGTATTCATGTGTTGGACAAGGAGGTTATAGATAGTTGGGCAGGACACAGAGATTTGAGGGAATGAACTTTTCCATTGCATTCTCACAAAAGTGATTTGAACTCAGATTAATGTAATTTGTAATATTTACAAGGAGATTCATTTTAGCTAAATTCAGATTTTGCAAGATTCCCAATTACTGTAGTCTGCAACTGTCCTGGCTTAAAAGCTTTAAATAGAAATTCATTATATCCATTTAATGTCTGAGTATTATATTTGAAGCAAGATCAGGTGAAACTTTCCATTCGACTTTAATTTTTGGTCAATCTTAAAATCTGTTCTCCCCCTCTTGATATTAGATGTAATTTCAATAATGATTGAAATAAAATCTGCATGTTCAAGTTAAATAAATGTTTTTGCAGGAAAGATCTAAAACCAATTAGATTGGAAAAAAATTCTATGATTTGCTTTTTAAATTGATAATAATTATCTACTTACAAGACACAAAACCTTTTATAAAATCATTTTTAAGCATATAACTACAGATTAACAGAGTTGGAAAAGACTTTGTAGGTCATCTAGTCCAACTTCCCACCCAAGAAGACCCTGCATCATTTTTGACAGATGGCCCTCCAGTCTCTTCTTGAAAACTTCCAGTGATGAAGCTCCCACAACTTCTGAATGCAAGCTGTTCCGGTGGTTGATTCTCTCGCTGTTAGAAAATTCAGTTTCCATACATTATTCCTTGTCTGGCCTTCAGGTGCTTTGGAAAATAGCTTGACTTCCCTCCTCTCTGTGGCAGCCCCTCAAATATTGGAATACTGCTCTTATGTCTCCCTGGTCCTTCTCTTCACTACACTAGCCATGCCCAGTTCCTGCAACCGTTCATTGTATGTTTTAACCTCCAGTTCCTTAATCATCTTGGTTTTTCTTCTCTGCACTCTTTCTAGAGTCCTAACATCTTTTTTATAGTTTGGTGACCAAAACTGGATGCAGTACCCTAGGTGTGGTCTTATAGAGTGATATTAATACCTCACTTGGTCTTGATTGTATCCCTCTGTTAATGTAATTTAGGATTACATTGGCTTTTGGACTGCCACCATACACGGTTGGCTCATATTTAATTGGTTGTCCACTAAGACTCCAAGATCTCCCTCATGTTAACTCATGTTGACTCATATATTGACTCTTTCAAGATTGCACAATATTTATCTTGTTAATAATAACCCAAAATTATTACTGTATTAGAGATCAAAAAGAAGTTTGCTACTCATGTTGGTGGGAGTTTATTGGGAATTTTACTGTAGCACATATACACAAATACAAGCAGTGAAACAAAATCGTGACATTATCCATTCTTAGGAAGAAAGAAACTGCAGCATTGGGAACATGATGGGTTACATCTCTTTGTATCTTTATATGATTTATTTATTTACTTATTTAAACAATGTACAAGGGCCACCAAACTACAAAATGAACAAAATGATTAAGGGACACTCTCCATGGATATTTTAAACCTATTAAAATCTAGTACATTTGCAGCAGAATGGCACTATTTAGGGAGGAACTTATTATTTATTAGCATTTCTGGAATTGGCTATGTCACCACAAATGTTTATGATTAAATGCAACCTTTGCCTACTTTAGTGGTTCTGACTGGTTAGAAAATAGAAGCTTTGTGAGACTGGGAACCTGTTACCCAAATGGTATTTGCTGATGTATTAATCTTAGGATCTTTCACTTGTCTTTTTGCCTCCACTCCAATCTATTTATCTGTGTATCTAATTAATCAACCTATCAAATAATGAATGCAGGGTATATAGTGTTTATAACCATTGTCTCATTGCTAAACTTGAAACTGCTTCTTGTTCCTATTTTCTAATTAGGAAACAAAAACCACACTCCTCCAATTCTGTGTGCAGTAATAGAGCAGCTTTACAAAATGTCACATTTGGGAGAGGCAATTAAGCTGTTTCTAAGAGAAGGGAAGATTCTTTAGTAATTACAACAAGGGCATTCTAACAAGGGCATTTCCAAAGATACCAAAAGAGAAAATATACGTTAAGGGTTTAGCATATAAAATATGAACCATATTAACCATATTCAGATGCCTATTGAATTTGGTCACTTTGAAACTGCCTTATGAGTTATGGTTATACACTCAGCCAAAGTGCTCCATGCTAATACATACAAATATTATTTAATTTATTTTATTACAATTACAAAGAACAAGGTCACATTCAATAGATTAAGTGCTATATTATTTCTTGCAATTGTCCATTCATTCCCATGGTACTTCAAGCCTTCGTATTCCTTTTTATCACTGCATTCAGAAGACACCAGAAGAATTTATTTTTTAATGAAATATGTTTTCTATAAGCAATTGCACAAATGGATAAAAAGGTATCTTCGCATGCATTTGTACTGAATTAGGCATGATGTTAACATTACTTTGTATTTGCCTGTGATTCTCAGATTTAAAAAAGGAATCCGAAAACAAATAGCAGGTGTGATGGGTGTAATACTATCAAACATCACATGGAGAACAAGTTAACCCTTCTGCCATTCATTCTCTTAACTGCTATACGTATTAGAGGACAGTTGTTACTGATAATACAGTACTCACTACTTACTCTTTGTTAATTTTTAGTATCTTTCCTTTGGCCCATAACATACGACCAATGGGAAACCCAAATTAAAATAAATATAACTGCTGCAGTATATAACAACTTTAAAATTGCCTAAGCAGTCCTAAAAATCAGAACTGACTTGCCAGATCTAAGCCCATATTCTCACCTAATACAGTTCTGGTGCATTCTATGTTAACTTTATATAAGATAGGCAATTAATTGATAATTAGTTTTTTAAGATGCCATAGTTGAAATTAAAGATATTTAAAAGGGATATTTCTATATCAATCAATGTAGGGTCAGTGATTCATTGACAGTGTCAAGTAAAGCTCTAATTGAAGACTCTCGACTCCCTTTTCAAAGTCTATTTCTGGGTCCTTAGAAATAGGAGCAGTATTAGTATACTTTTTGAACAATTCCAAGAGCATAGAGGCAAGATTTCCTGTCATCTCCAGGTGAGTCTAGGGGACACTACGCTCTATATCTCTTGGCAGATACTATCTATCAACATCTTACAGTCTCAGTTATTGTCTAATATAAATAAGTTGGATTAAAGCAATAAACTCTCTTTTGGTTCACCTGAGAAAAAAAACTGCAGTAACTGAGATTGGTATATTTTAACTTGTTCATAAATTATATGGTGTTATAATTAAGTTTGTAGGCAATGTCAAATTATGCTGGACAGAGGTGAAAAATTGGTAAGAAATTAAAAAAAAAACAAGAATGTTTTATTAGGAAAGAGATCTTGGGAGTCATGGAAATGTCTTCTAACAGCTATTCGAAACAGTTTAGGGAGTTTCCAAAGACATAATACTCATTTTTTTTCTTTGGAGGGGGGGGCATTTTTTATTTTATTATTATTTGTTATTATTATTTTGGACAACAGATCTGGAAATCAAATCTGACGTAGAAACTGGTTCTAAAAAGGTTAGGCAGTTTAAATCTTGTAATTTTCTTACATAAATATATATTTTTCTGCAAAAGAATGATCTGCTACTTAAGAGACTAGCTGGTCAAGAATATATTAATGAAAATTCAAGGCCTGCTAGAGATAAAGCATTTTTTTAATTAACAAGTCTTCAAAACAAGAACAAGAAATAAGGGATCCAGAAGGATTTTAATAGTTGCTGTTAATTAAATGTTATAATAAACCTGTTCATTTATTAATTATCACAATTCTACTAATGATTATCTAGATACACAGGTGTTTTGAACATCTGCTTATATTGGCTGTGAATCACATCATTATGACTGAGATTTTAATAGTTGAGAAAACTTAATAGATCTTAATATTGCCTCATCTAAATTTAATTTTCATACATGGAAGATATCCTAACCTTACATATTGGAGTTTAATTTGGCTGTTATTTGGTGACTTCTAAATCCTTCACAAGAATAGTCTCTGCCCTACCCCATCTACCTCACACTTGTTTTTAAATTATTTTTAATATTTGATCTAGAAATGTGTTTTAAAATGCTGTTTTAAATTTCAGTTTATTTTAGGTTGTGAATTAATTTTCAATTATGTGTCGCAATTATTGCATTTATCATTACATGAAGAATTGTCTCTTTTTTCTTTTTCACTGATATTTGTATGCTCTGTTTTCCTCTAATCCAAATGTGTGCCTGTATAGTAAATACAAAGAAGTGCAATGATAGTTCAAATATCCCTGATAGAATGGGGATTGGTGTACTGCAGTGAAGATCACAGAATGAAGAAGCTATTATTTCCTATAAATTTTCTATTGACTTATTTTCTAATGTCCACAGCTCTCCAACCTTTTTTTCTGACTTAAACTAACCTTCCTTATCAGGGGTGGGCTTCAAAAATTTCAGTGATCGGTTCTCTGCCCAGCTGCTGGGTGGGCCTGGCCTATTCAGCCTTCTGCATCTTGTTGGGGTTTTTTTTTTTTGCACTTCCCGGGCTCCAGAGGCTTTCCTCAAGCCTCCAGTAGGACAAAAATGGCCTCCCTGGTCTCCAGAGGCCCTCTGGAGGTCAGACTTTCAGAACTTCCAGGAGGCCTGTTTTTCGCCCTCCTTGGGCTCCAGAGGCTTTCCTCGAGCCTTTGAGAGGTCAATTTTTTTGTCTTTCACAAGGCCTCCTGCAGACCCTGCACTTTCCTGGTATCCAAAACAGGCCAATTGGAGACTCCTGGGAGAGGAAGGGCATAGTGGGTGGGGCCAGCCAGGGTGGGATTTGCCAGTTTTCCAAACGACAATTAAAAATGATAAAATTAGCTACCAGTTCACCCAAACTGGGACAAACCAGTTACAGCCCATCCCTGTTCCTTATCTTGTGAAAGATTTGGATAAGAACTCCCTTGATAATAGGCCAGAATGCTGTAGTTATTAGCCATAGCAACTGAGGATTTTTGCACTTTCATCATACTGTAGAAAACTTTCTCCGATTGTCATAAGATACATTCCAGATGTATAGGTGGTCAGTTTTTCATATCTCTGCATCAGTAGGAACAATCATGAGAGGAAGAGGAGGAGGAGGAGGAGGAGGAGCCACTAATCAATTTAACTTTGCTAAACATCATCATGGATCTTTGCTTTTTTAAAATGGTAATCAAAATCAGCCTTTGATGAGGTTTGAAAATATGTGGTACTTGAGTTCATCTTAATCAAGTAGCTAAATACTTTTAATGGGCAAACTTTCATTGAAATTACAAGTTGATTTACTCAATGGATTCAACCAATCATTCCTCTGGATTACACCTGCCAAAAGTTTCAACAATTGAGACCACAATTGAGGAATTCTGGGAGCTGGACCATGCATTTGGAACTTCCACAATCCAAGAAATATTTATAGAGTTGAACTTTCCTTAAATATATTAAGATGAATTTTATATAGGCTAATCCTGAAAATTCTGAGATTTGCATGCAGTCCATCTGAAAACCATTGGCTTGTGGAAACGTGTTTAATAGTTACTAGTTTTGCAGTACATATGGACTTGTACTGCAAAAAGTGTCATATTGGCTATCATTGGAAAGGGAATTTAGGACATAATTGACTTTTGATCTTATCTAGGAATACTTTTTTTTTGCACACTTGTATTTATTAACTCTTACTTTTAACTCCTTGGAGCCAAGAAGATATTCAAAACTTTTAACAGTATTTCATAAAGATCTTATTCCAATTATTTCCACAATTCTTTTGCCCAATGCAGTACAAATAAACAGTGCATATACTGTATATAGATTTTTGCTCAAAAACTAATCCTATGGATAGATTTTTAACAATTTTCTAAGAAAAAAATACATTGAGTTTTTCATTCTGAGTTGTTTCTAGAACTCAGTAAAATACAAGGGAAACCTCATTGCCTATAAAAATGAATCCTGGGTTAGGGTTAAGGTTAAGATTAGGTCTACATGGAATTAAGGCCAAAAACTAATGGTAGGGATAAATTCTTAGCTGTTTTCTAAGGAAAGGGATATGGACAGCTTTTCATGTGGAGTTATTTGTGGACGACAGTAAAACAATGGGAAAATATATTTGTCAATGAAAGTGTACCTAGGATTAGGGTTAGGATAAGGTCTACTTGGTATCATGGTAAAAAACTAATACTAGAGATATATTCTTAGAGATTTTTAAATGTAAACAATGTGGACCCAGTAAAATACATTGTAAAATCCCATTGCCAGCTAAAATGAATATAGGGTTAGGTTAGGTCTACTTGGAGTCATTGCCAAAAACTAATGCTAGAGGTAGATTCTTAGATGTTTTCTCAGAATTTCTAAGCATTTTGTTTGGAGCTGTTTTTGGACCACAATAAAATAACAGAAGCCATTCTTAAGGGATTTAGGGTACTCATGCTTGATAATTTATTCTGGATTGAAAAATGATCAGCTAGAAAACACATTTTAGCCTACATAGGTATTTGCTTGTATTGAACAAGCTGTAGGCAATGTCTTGATGTTTGCAGAAGAAAAGAGCTTTTATATGTGGTGCTCCTGCTTTCAGTAAAGTTGGTTTGTTCTAGTGCAAAGTGAACTTACCTGAAGAAATCTATTCTCAAACTACAATCATTGTGTGTGAAATTGGCACTGGAGAAATTAGTGGGATAGTTCACAGCCATCATTATAGAGAAGAACATGGCATTAAACAAATTAAAATGAATTCTCTGCTGTTTAAGTTTCCAAGAAGCACCAGATGTACAGGAGAGAGTTTCTTGTACAGGGGCCATTTAAATGTCTCAATTATGATTATGTTTCTATTACAGCAGCTCTCTGCCAAATATAATTTGCAGATATTAGCATAGGAGGACATCTTTATCTTTGCAGGAAAGATAGAATTAGAAACGTCTATTTTGACATGCAGAGCAGAGACAAGGTGCAAGTAGCAACATTTTCATTTTATACAAGATGTGAGGGCACAATTTTAGCTGGGTTAGATACTAATGGAATAGGCATGCTAAGACATTTTATTTAGTATTATCCTTTTATCAATTTTATGATGATAAATACTCTGTTATGTTTTTCAAAATGCCCTATAATTTTCCACAGGGATATTTACTAAAATAAAATAAAAGACTATATGTCAGTGAGCTGATAACCCCATTTATCCCCTTGTGACCTAAGTTTAGGTTTAATTCTTCTGTCTTCTGCTTCCATATTTTCATTGTGAATACATTGAATATAGACTTTCATTTATTTAGTTTCTCTTTTGCTTGATCAGATAAATGGTTAGTATTTGCCAACAGAAGAACTGGCTACAAGTACCACCTGTTTTCACTTGTTTATTAATTTAGAAATAAATTAGTAATCCAACCCATTAACAACTTTTAGAACATCACTATACAAACACTACAAATGGTTAAAAATAAATGATAATGGTTAAAAATAATTTATACCCTATTTTTGTACTATACTTGTACTATAACTGTTTAAAAAAATCAAAATATTAAGACAGATAGAAGAGACATATGATATGAATCCCCTCCTGAATCATCAACATGAACTGCTTATTTATTGCATGACATGGACCTTATCCGAAAGGAAGCAAAAATGATTGATATTAATCCTCTCCTAATGGAGTAAAATTATCTAAGAGAATGAGATGTACCAGGTGCAAAACCAAGAGAGACACATGGCAATTTGTTCAAACTGAGATCTTTTTTGTTTCATACCTATAGACAAAATCTTGCCAGATGGAAGTCTACTTTCTGCATATGCAATATACTCTGTGAACTATTGGTTGGGGATGTCTTCACCTTTTTTATCATGCATAATATATGAACTGAATTATCTCTTATTTCTCTGGAATGCAACCCTTCCCCCAGGAATCTACCTCTTCACTACATTCCACCACATCTGACCCATACATAAATAGATTATCCTATAAATTTGGTGCTAAGCAATATAAGGGTCTCATACCAGTTAGAGCCTTTTAAGATAGTTCCAAAAGGCAAATAGCTGCATTAATGAACACAAAGTTAAAATAAGTCTGCTTTATACTAAAATTAAAATTAAAAAAATATGTCAAAGGGTATGCATCCAAATTAGTGTTCTTGTAAAGGATATGACTCTGAAAATAACTATTTGAAAACCTTTTGAATAGCTTTGACATAATACAGATGGCAAAAACAAATCCTTATGGAGCTGTTATTTCACATTTCTAACTCTAACACATTTCTATTCTCTCAGCACTTGGAATACTGATTACTCACCCCCATTCCTCAAAGGACAGGAAAATACAGTGCTTGTGTAGCTTTTCATCCTTGTTCAGTTTTTGAAGAGCACTTTGATGTTTCAAAATAAATCTCATGCCACAGATCAAAGGGGACAATTTACTTTCACCAAAGGAGTACAATAAGCCAATTAGCATTTCTCTTTGCATGGAACTGGGTTCTTCTGAAATGCACCATAATTTCTGTGGCTTGGCTTGTCCCCAATGAATGCCAGAGGTGATAGGGTTGTTTAGTCCCTAATATATGCAACTTCTTAAGAAGCTTTTTGCTACAATCCTTTCAGGATGTACTTTTATTAAGATTTCATATTAGAGCTCTAACTCAAATGTTCCAAGAAGTGACTGCTGCAGCTTTCATAATGATGGCTTATGTTTTTATGTTTTTCATTCATTTTTAATACAGCATGAGAATCTTCATGTTTTTTGTGCCTTGACATTATATAAGGAAGTTTTCATTTTCTTACCCTACATGCCAATTTAAATGTAAGCTGATATATTTAATTTACATCCAATGAAGTCCAATTCATAAAAACATATACCATCATATAGTATATTTTTGGATAATAGTCATTAAAATACTATAATGTCTGGTGACTATTAGGGTCTTGATGGAACAAAATAGGATGAAGCTGAACCAACCAAGACACAGATGCTGTTTTTTCATAAGGGTTCTGGGATGTCTCTGATGTTGTCTCCAACATTGTCTCTGGATGGGTGGCATTGTGTCATATGGAGAAGGCTCACAATTTGTAAATCCTCCTGTGTTCATAACTATTACTAAATAGACATAATAGGATCTTTGGCCCAACTCAGATAGTGTACAAGTTGTGTCCCTTTCTTATCAGATAGCATACAAGTTGTGCCCTTATCACTACTCACCTAGACTTTAGAAGATTATTTGGAAGTTTCAGTTGATCTAGAATGCAAGGATCTTGTTATTGGCAAGGACCTGCTGCTATGAACAAATTACATTTCTATATGGCTTGACATCCAAATACCTCAAGAAACATTTTCTTTACCCAATTTTGATCTCCTGATGTGGCAATCCTAGAATGTTTTTTATGATCTAAGAGGCGGACCTTTTCAGTTGGTGTATCCAAATGTCAGAATGGCCTCCCCATTTTTATTAAAAACTCAGGCATTTGAAATAATTGTTGGGGAAATGAGCCAACATCATCAAGCTGTTTGATGATTTATTGTTTTTATAATCTTTTTAGCTTAGCTTAGAATAGAATAGAATAGAATAGAATAGAATAGAACAGAATACTTTATTGGCCAAGTGTGTTTGGACACACAAGGGATTTGTCTTGGTGTAAATACTCTCAGTATACATAAAAGAAAAGATACATTCATCAGGAGTTGAGAATAATAAGGTACGACATTTAATGGTAGTCATAGGGTAAAATAAGCAATCAATCATCCTAGGAAACAGTCAATATAAATTGTAAGTATACAAGCGACAAAGTTACAGTCATACAGTCACAAGTGGGATTGGATGGGTGATAAGGAGTGATGACAAGATTTAACAGTAATAGTTGTGCAGACTTCGTAATAGTTGAACAGAGTTGAGGGAATTATTTGTTTAGCAGAGTGATGGCTTTTGGGGAAAAACTGTTCTTGTGTCTAGTTGTTCTGGTGTGCAATGCTCTATAGCATTGTTTTGAGGGAAGGAGTTGAAACAGTTTATGTCCAGGATCTGAGGGGTCTGTAAATATTTTCACAGCCCTCTTTTTGACTCATGCAGTATACAGGTCCTCGATTGAAGGCAGGTGGGTAGTAATTGTTTTTTCTGCGGTCCTAATTATTTTCTGAAGTCTGTCTGTCCTGTTGGGTTGCAGAATCAAAACAGTTATAGAGGTGCAGATGACAGACTCAATTGTTCCTCTGTAGAACTGTATCAGCAGCTCCTTGGGCAGTTTGAGCTTCCTGAGTTGATGCAAAAAGAACATACTTTGTTGTGCTTTTTTGATGATGTTTTTGATGTTAGGTGTCCATTTTAGGTCATGTGATATAGTAGAACCTACTGTTAGTACTGTGTTGTCTAGTATTATAAGAGGTGGTAGTATGGGAGAGTTTCTTCTAAGGTCTACTACTATCTCTACGGTTTTGAGTGCGTTCAGTTCCAGATTGTTCCGGTTACACCACGAAGCAAGTTGTATAACCTCCTGTCTGTATGCGGATTCGTCATTGTCTCAAATGAGACCGATCACTGTTGTGTCATCAGCAAACTTCAGTATTTTAACAGATGGATTATTTGAGATGCAGTCATTGGTATATAGGGAGAAGAGAAGTGGAGAAAGCACACAGCCTTGGGGAGGGCGGGGGGCTGTGCTAATTGTACAGGTATCAGATGTGATTCTGCCTAGCTTCACCTGCTCCTTCCTGTCTGTTAGGAAGCTTATGATCCACTTACAAGTGTGTTCAGGTACTGCTAGTTGGTTTAATTTACTTAGAAGGGTGTCTGGAATAATGGTATTGAATGCTGAACTGAAGTCTACAAAGAGGACCCTTGCGTAGGTATTGGGAGATTCAAGGTGTTGTAGGAAGTAATGCAGAGCCATGTTAACAGTAAAACACATTCAGGTCATCTGCTAGTTGTTGATTTCCTTCTGCCTGGGAAGGTGGTTTGCTGAAGCCAATGATGTTTTTAAGAGTTTTCCACATGTTTGTTGGTTCACTTGTTGAGAACTGATTCCTTAACTTTTCAGAGCTTCTTTTTGCTGCTCTGATGTCTCTTGTTAATATGTTTCTGGCCTGGTTGTATAACATTCTGTCACCTTTTCTATAGGCTTCCTCTTTGGAATGATGTAGCTGCTTAAGTTTAGCTGTGAACCAAGGTTTATTGTTACTATATATTTTCAGGTTCCTTGTTGGTAAACATAAGTCTTCACAGAAGCTGACATATAATGTTAACTATCTGTGAGCTCATCTAGAAGTTTTCTTGCCATAGTAGTTAAGTGAGTAACATGGTTGTTAAGTGAATCTGGCTTTCCCATTGACTTTGTCAGAAGGCTACAAAAAGGGATCCCATGATCTGGGACATTGCAGCCATCATAAATATGAAACAATTGCCAAGCATGCAAATTTTAATCACATATGGGATGCTACAATAGTCATAAGTCTGAAAAATGATCATGTCACTTTTTTCCAGTGCTGTTGTAACTTCAAATGGTTATTAAATGAATGGTTGTAAGTCAAGAACTACCTACATTCTTTTGAAATGCATAAGCTGCATGAAAAATGATCATGTCACTTTTTTCCAGTGCTGTTGTAACTTCAAATGGTTATTAAATGAATGGTTGTAAGTCAGTCTACTGCTAAAGAGTAAAAATATTATAAATATATCTTAGTTTTAGATGAAATGGACAGCAAAATCTTCTGAAATTCTAAGTCTTATGCTGGTTGACTGTAGATTTTCAGTGTCCTTTTGGGTTCATATTTTGTGTTCCATATGTGTATCCATGTACTTAATAATGTTTGTAAAACTCATTTTGAATCATAAGCTTGATTTATATTTTCCTGATCAGGAGCTATTCTTTTCCATCTTTGTAGACAGAAGTGATATTATAAATTATGCTCAGTTTTTTCTGTTAATTAATGAGTCATTTTAATGTAAAAAGACACTGTAGATTCACAATTCAATGTAAACTCAGTTTAACTGAAATTAATGCTTACTGTTTGATATTTATGTGTAGAATCTGGAAATATTGGATATTTGTCCCCTTTGTAGCATCAAAATTTAAAGAATATGAATAATGAGAAGAGAAATAAGTGGGAATGGATTGTGTAATTTCACTTTAAGTCATTTTTTATTTCATGCTCAGAAGAAAATTTCTCTTTTGTTGACATATTGTCATTTTAGCTACAAGAAAAATGGATTTGCTGTTCAATAAATGCAGGGAGTGATACATGTTTAGATGAGTTTTGACATGAGCCCATAAACAGATATGAATAAATCCTGGAACCCAGCATATTATCACACTTTATTTAAAATTTCATGTCAATCTTCTTGATAGAAGTTTGCTGGAAGTTGTCCAAAGGACAGTTACAGTGGTAGGGAAGCCACATGTTCTTTTTTGAGGTGTCCATAAAGAAAGTATTAAAGCAAGCCTAAAGTAAGCATGAGAAGAAATTAATTTATATTGTGATGTGAACTTAGCAAATTCATACTTTCTTAACTATAAGCAAAATGGAATGGACTTATATGCTGATATAATATTATTATTCCAAATTTAGTAATATTTATTAAAAAGTTTTGAAGTACATATACATTATTGACAATGTTTTGAAGGACATATACATATTCAGGCATAATAAAGAAAAGGTGCTATATAACACCCACACATGACTGATTATACAAAGAGATTTTGTGTAAAAAAATGGATAAGCTTTAAAAATAGAAAGAGGATTATGTAATTAAATCAGAATATTTAATTAAAGAGCCTGAATCTGTAAGGATAGAGTCAGGAAGGCCAAGATAGGGAACGACTTAAGGATGGTAATGAATGCATACAATGGTGGGATTCAATTTTTTTTTACTACCGGTCCTGTGGGCATGGCTTGGTGGGCGTGGCAGAAGGATACTGTAAAATTTCCATTTCCACCCCATTCCAAGGAAAATCCCCATTCTCCCCCCACCCCATTAACCTGCTTTCCAGCTCTGTTCTCTTGTGCAGGGCAACAAAAGAAGACCCAGTCAATCAGCTGGGACTCAGGAGGCAGAGAATAGATGGGGGTGGGGCCAGTCAGAGGTGGTATTCTGAACTTCTCAAAATTTCCTCTACTGTTTCTCTGAACAACTCAAAATTTCCGCTACCGGTTCTCGAGAACTGGTCAAAACCTGCTGAATACCGCACACACACACACACACACACACACACACACACACACACATCCTAGAGAAAAGCAGTCAAGGCTGGGTCAGACAGGGGAGGAAACAATAACAAAAGATAAGCCTCCTTTGACCAACATGATGGAAACAAAAACAGCAGAGCTAATTACAAATGGGAGGTGGTTGAAAGGGCCTATAGAGAGGAAGGGCTAAATTGATTAATGATATATGAAGGCAGAGATTTCTGTAATGGTAGCTTAATACTCTGATGATGTCAGCAGAGTCTGACAAAAGTTTAGTAAGTACAATAAATGTAATTTTAAATTCAGGAGATCGCAGGATGTCTGTTTCTTCTTTTACAAGTATACCTGGGACTCAAATTTTTAGAATAGTTTGATTATATATATGCATATATGTATATGTATGTATGTATGTGTATGTGTATATGTATATGTATATGTGTGGGTATGTATGTATGTATGTATGTATGTATGTATGTATATGTGTGTGTGTATGTATGTATGTATATATATATATATATATATATATATATATATATATATATATATATATATATATATATATATATGTTTTCTGAGGTTCTCGCGGGTATTTGTAACTCTGAAAAGCAAGAGCCAAAGACAGAGGCCTGATGATGATGAATGAGACTTCATCGAAACGTTGCCTAGACACTTTGAATCTTACGCGGGAGAAAACCCGAACAACCAAAGATCCACATATATATATATGGCATTCAGCTTTGTTTGGGTATTTTCCCACGTCATTGTACTTGTGCTTTTAAAGTTGTAGCAATATTTCATCTGTGAGTCAGGCTTTTATAGTGGTTTCAGATTTAAATTTGGGGGAGCCTATTGCTGTGCCAGAATGGTTTTTTCTTCATCCTGATTGGTTGGGAGTCTTGGTCTGTGTTTATTGGTCTTGGAGTTTGCTGTGTTCTGCTTGATTGGTGTTTCTAATATCT
>NW_020769309.1:47548584-47591334 GCF_900518735.1 Pseudonaja textilis
TGCACTCATGCTCTGGTTCAGCCTCTCATTGCTCAAACTTAACACTGGCGACGAGGGTGGGATGGCTACCAGAAGCACCATGCAACCACTGAGTCACTAGCCGCCAATCCGCAGCCCAGAGAGAGCGATCGGCCGGCGATAAGAGAAACGCTGATCCGCAGCCAGAGAGAGCGGTCGGCAAACAAAAAGAGCAAACAAAAAGAGCAAACGCTGATCCGCTGACAGAGAAAGCGGCCAGCAAGCGATAAGAAGCAAACACTGATCCGCAGCCAGAGAGAGCGGTCAGAATCGAAAGTTAGAAGCGTCTGTAGCCGCTTGTTAGCCCAGCTACAGGGAAAGTGAAGCGCTGCGAGCTGCAGCCGCTCAGTATCAGGCGCGAAATTCAAACGGTTGTCATTTGAATTTCAAACCTAAAAGGTACAGCACAGCGCTGTAGCCAGTCACTGACGCCCACACAGGTGCGAATCCAAACACCATCAACGGCTAACAGCCAAACGTGGTTAACCCAGAGAGAAAGAGAGGATTGCAAACAGCCTCTCCTGAGCTGAAATCACTTGCCCACCACGGGCACTAAAACATTGTCTGCTGCCCCAGAGAGATTTTTTCCACAGGTTGTTCAACCGGTCCCAGCACCATGAGTTCCAATCCAGTCTTCCCGGCGTTCAAACCAGACGAGGAGAAGTGGGAATCGTATAAGAACCGCTTTAATCATTATATCGATGCAGTTGGCCTGGCGGATGCGGGAGAGCATCGGAAAAAATCGTATTTCCTAATCTACTGTGGAGCCACCATCTACGATACTGCCGCGGCGCTCGTGGCTCCTCGTGAGTTGAAAAACGTTCCGTGGTCTGAGTTACTTGAAATTCTCACTAACCACTATTCCCCCAGGCCCTCACAGATTGCCAGGAGATTCACCTTCCGTATGAGGAAGCAATCGAGCAAGGAGACCATCAATCAATATATGGCCGCTCTCAGAACAGCAGCACTGCATTGTGGGTTTGGAACCTACCTGGAGGACATGCTCCTCGATCAATTAGTCTGCGGGGTCAAGGACCTCCACCTGCAAAGGCGCCTTCTCGCGAAAAAAGACCTCAACCTCGCACAAGCAGTCGAGGAGGCCTTGGCAGCTGAGCTGGCAACAAACTCAGCCACCGAAATCCAGGGCCCAAGTGCCAAGCTGACATCACTTCCAGTCCACTCCGAGGAGGTGGTAGCAGAGGAAACCATCAGTGATGAAAACGAAGTCCACCGCCTATCCAACGACAGACGGCCGCAGGTAGGAGCCAAACAAGAAAACATCGGTCCACCCAAGCACATCACCCTGTGCCTAGCCTGTGGGGGATCTCATCAGAGGGCCACCTGCAAGTTTAAAGGAGCCACCTGCAATAACTGCCATAAAAGGGGACACATCGCGAGAGTCTGCCAAGCCCCCCAAAGCGCAGCACAAAGGCACCCTCCCTCGCACTCGGGACCACAGAGGCAAGTATTGAACTGTCGCACGCACCACCTTGCCAAGCACACTTGCCACACTGTTAGTAAAATTTCTCTCTCCATTTCCCTAGAAGGTAAACTGTGCCGCATGGAGGTTGACACAGGGTCAGCGCTCTCAATTATCTCGTGGAACACCCTTAAGAGGCTCCAACCAAGCCTATCCACTAGCCGGCTCCAGAGATGCCAGTTTGGCCTGAAGGACTACCAGGGGAAGACCATTCCTGTAATCGGCAGAGGCAAGTTTCTTGTCAGTTTTAAAGCTTTTAAAGGTCACCTACCTCTAGTGGTAGTTAACGGCAATCTACCCACCTTATTGGGGCTCGATTGGTTTCCCCATCTCGGCCTAGGGCTAACAGGAGTCCATGCTGTCTCAACCTCAGACACTGACTCCTTATTCGCTGATTACTCAGATGTATTCAGCGAAGAGCTGGGGTGTTATAACGGTACCCCCATCTCATTCTCAGTTGACCCCCAAGCAGTCCCAATCAGGCTAAAACCGCGTAGGGTCCCATTTGCTATTCGGCCAAAACTAGATGCGGAATTGGATAAACTATTAAAACAAGGGGTCATTGAGCCAACAGATTTCGCCAAGTGGGAGACGCCCATTGTCACACCCCTCAAAAAAGACGGTAGCCTGAGAATTTGCTCGGACTACAAGACGACAATCAATAAATTTGTACAAGTTAGCGCTTATCCTGTGCCCGTCATCCAGCACTTATTACACACATTCAAACCAGGCAGCATTTTTGCTAAATTGGACATGTCTCAAGCATATCAGCAGTTCCCTGTAGATAACCAAACAGCGGAACTCCAGACAATTGTCACTCACAGGGGTGCCTTCCAATGCAAGCGTCTCCAATTTGGCGTAAGTGTTGCCCCTGGTATTTTTCAATCCCTCATGGAGCGGATTTTGCAGGGCCTCCCTGGTGTAGTACCCTACTTCGACGACATCTTAGTCTCGGCCAGGGACAGACCCCAACTCTTCCAAAGAGTTCGAGCTGTGTTAGAGAGGTTCAGACAGCATGGCCTCAAGTTGAAAAAAGAAAAATGTGCCATTGCCACTAGACAGGTGGACTTTCTGGGTTATAAAATTGACGCCTCTGGCATTCACCCCCTGGAGTCCAAGGTTAAGGCAATCCACGAGGCACCCACTCCAACCTCCAAAACTGAACTACAGGCGTTCTTGGGGCTATTGAACTTTTACGCATCCTTTTTGCCCCATAAAGCATCAGTAGCTGAACCCCTACACAGATTACTGGATAAAAAGTCACCATGGCACTGGGGGCACAAAGAAGACCATGCCTTTCACGCCGTCAAATCACTACTCACGTCAGAGGCGGTACTTATTCAATTCGACCCTAACCTCCCTTTAGTACTGGCAGCAGATGCCTCCCCTTTTGGAATTGGGGCGGTACTAAGTCACAGGCTTCCCAATGGCGCCGAGGCTCCCATCGCCTTTTTCTCAAGGACGCTCTCTGCTACGGAGCGCAATTACAGCCAGATCGATAAGGAAGCCCTAGCAGCTGTTGCAGCCGTGAAAAAATTTCACGAATTCCTTTTTGGCCATTTTTTCGAGCTGGTCACGGACCACAAACCCCTCCTGGGCCTACTAGCCGGGGACAAGCAGACCCCTCAAGTCCTCTCCCCTAGGATGACAAGGTGGACTCTCTTCCTAGCAGCCTACTCCTACAGACTTATACACCGCCCGGGTAAAACACTGTCCCACGCTGACGCACTCAGTCGCTGCCCTTTGCCTGCCCCGGCTGAAGACCCTGCTCCTGTCCACGCTATTTTCGAGATCACCCAGTTGGACCTACCCATCACTGCCCTGGACATTGCTGCTAAAACCAAGGCAGACCAAACACTCGCTCAGGTGCTCGACTGGGTGAGGAAAGGGTGGCCGGGTGGCAATGTTGATAACAAATTCACACCTTTTAAGACTCGCATGCAGGAGTTGTCAAGTCTTCAGGGCTGTCTACTATGGGGCACTCGAGTGGTCATCCCGGCCTCACTGCGTACCCGAGTTCTGGAAGCATTGCACGAGGGACATCCTGGCATCGTGAGAATGAAGGCGTTAGCACGCAGCTACGTGTGGTGGCCGGGTCTAGACGAGGACATTGTCAATTGGGTAAGTTCCTGCAGCATTTGCCAGGAATCCCGTCCTGCTCCCCCCATTGCCACCCCTACTAGATGGGAAAGCGCCAGCGCTCCTTGGTCCAGAATTCACATCGACCTGGCCGGCCCTCTGCATGGGAAGATGTTCCTAGTGGTCGTGGATGCCTATTCCAAATGGATTGACGTAGCACAGCTATCCACGACCACCACACTAGCAATCACCAACGTGTTAACACGCCTGTTCGTAACGCACGGGCTACCCGACTCCATTGTCTCCGATAATGGCCCACAGTTCGCATCGACTGAGTTCAGCCGTTTCGCTGCCAACCTGGGTATCCGCCACATTTTCACAGCCCCATTTCATCCTGCCAGTAACGGATTGGCTGAAAGGGCCATCAGGACCACTAAAGAAGCCCTGGCAAGGTTCAACAAGGATGACTGGCACCACAAACTCTCGCGGTTCCTGATGAGCCAGCACTCAACTCCTTGTTCAGTCACCAATAAGTCCCCAGCTGAGCTCCTGATGGGCAGGCGTCTGAGGACTGTATTGGACAGACTACACCCACAGTACTGCCCTGACTCTCCCCTCGCTTCCACCTCGGGGGTTAGACATTTTATCTTACAGGAGCCAGTTTTCGCGAGGAACTTCGCTGGAGACCCCCTGTGGATCCCGGGCGAGATCGTAGCCATCACCGGGCCGCGGTTGTATCGGGTCAGACTGGAGGATGGCCACGTCTGGAGAAGGCACATAGACCAACTGCGTAGACGCCTCAGCACCATCGCCAGCAGGGACCCAGAGGCACAAGACGAGGGGAGGCTTCATCCTCAGCCTCACATCCACATCATGCCCGGCAATCAGTTCACACCTACAGCCGGTTCCGAAAGCCCGAACACAGACAGCGGCGCCCAGACAGTTGACCAGCCCGATCCAGTCTACAGGAGCACACCCCCAGTGATCAACCCTACGAGCCCCGGGCAGGCCCAAACCGAGGGGCACACTGGTGACACTTTGCCGACTCTGCCTTCCCAGGCAGACCCCGGACGGACAGACGATGTTCCAGAGCTACGCCGTTCCGGGCGCCAACATAAACCTCCTGCCTACCTCAAAGACTATGCATGTTCGCATCTGGGGGGAAGGGGTGTTATGTCCTGAGAACTCTAGGAGTTCTCACTCAGGTCCACTCACTTTGTGTGGGCATTCTTCCCCCTTTCCTCATTGGTTGGTTCTCCCCAGCAGCCAGCTATAAAAGCAGGCTGCGGGGTCCAACCAGTTGCTGATTGCTGCGAGCCAGTTCCAGGCGTGGCAAGCACGGTCAGCCCTTTATTGTTATAATAAAGTATTGTTGCACTCATGCTCTGGTTCAGCCTCTCATTGCTCAAACTTAACAGAAAGCATCCAAAGAAACATTTAGTGTTTTTATACAGCTACTATACTAATTAAAGATTCAATATATCAGAAGATAATAGGAACTGAAGAAAGGAATCAGGAATTCCTCTGTGGCACATTCCCTTCAAGACAGCCAATCCAGTGTGGTGGTTAAAGACACTAGATTAAGCACTAGGAGATTTAGGCATGGGAAGTCAGTTGGATCACTTTAGACCTATCGTTCTCAGTCCTAGGAAGAAGTAATGGCAAACTACTTTGGCCAAGATAATTGTGTGAACTTCTCCATGTATTTGACAGGGGAAAAACTGACTTGAACTCATATTCACAAAAAAGGGTATGGGTAGATTTCCAGAATAGCTAATCACACTGACATTGACAAATCTTGAATTCCAGTATCAGAGTGTACTGGAATGTACCTCAGAGTGGTCTGTGTTTGGCTATTGTTTTTGCTGAAAATCTAAAGAAAGGAGAAGGGATACAGGATTATCTAAGGCAAAAAGAAAAAAAATACACAAAGTAGGCTGGGCTAATTTTCAATATTATGTTGTATAATGTGAACCTGGATGTCATGCTGATTTATCTTTAAATATGATAACCCACTACTACCTGGCTGGTATGTGTCAGGTGCAGAACAATTATTGCCAAAGGTTTGAATCCTCTGAAAAATTAGATTTATTGTGTTTACTCCTATTAGCCTTTAATTTTTCCTGCTTTGGTTTTTTCCCAATCATTCTTTAACATTTGATAAGGAAGCGTGTGATAGCAAATAGTAAGAAAAGTGAATTTTATATTATAATTATTTTGTTACAGAATGGAGGCTTCTGTGGAGAATGAATCAGGAAAAGTAAAAAGAACAGGATATTTTTAAGATTATTTTTAAAATAGCTGATCATACTTCTTGCCTCCACTTTAGTAAGATAAAAATGGCTTTTGATTATCTTCAAATTTCCTTACTATGAGTTTCTTTCTTGAGATTTGAGGAAAAAGAAACAACAAGGAAATTTGGTCTCACTTGAATACAGATAAAGGTTGTCACAATCCACCTTGATGCTCATAGCGATGATTGTCTGTAATAGCTTGTTCTCTCACATTTTTAAAAAATGACTGCTGTGTCTGTCTCCATGTGTCTTTAAGAACTATGACCAAGGCTCACTCTTGTAGAGTAAAATATGCTTTTTTCCTGTGTGGTGAATTTACACAATGGTACTTGTGCCGAAAACCTGTTAGGAAAGCAGTGAGAGTATCCTTATCACAAAAATACTTTTCAAATCTCAGGCAAAACAGCTTACCTCCTCTAAGAGGGATGGAAGAACTTCAAATGAGTTTTAGGGACTACGTAAGAACTGAAAGGTGACCATCTGTCTCTAATTGTTTCTCTGCAGCAATACATAAACTTCTCAATAGAAGAAGAAACTATAGATCAGGGCTGAAGATGTTATCTAGTTGGGAAATGAAACATCTGCAAGAAAACAACCAAACTCAGAGAGCACCAAGGACTCCACATTGGAACAATTGGAATTTGATTCAAAGAAAGGGCAAGATACGTCTGTTTACCATGAACACATACTGTATAAAGTGTTGTCAATGTTATAAGATCTAAAAAGATTAATAGAATTAGGATAAATTCTCTATGGGTCACATTGCCATATCACAGACCAATTAGATTTTCCTATTGGCCAGCTAGAGGTTAGAGTCATGTTTTGTCTCAGGTATTGCAATATTGTGGTAAGTAATATTGTTTTGGCTCACACATCCTGAATCTTCAAAATTAAAACTTTTCTCGACAGGACAGGCATAGGATGTGCTTTGTCACACAGCATTTGTCTTAGGTCATATAAGTTGTCCAGTATCAATTCTTACAGTTTAGCTGCACCTCTTTATTCTTAATTTATTCTGTCCATGTTCCACTACACACAATTAATATTTTAAAACATCATGAAAATGTCAAGGCTTAGCAGGAAAGATATAAGGAGTTTGAAGATACCATGGTACTATTTTTGTTGTTGTTTTAAATGGCTCCTGTTTTTTCTGTTTCAATCTATTTATGATTCACTCAGCATGATCAGGAAAATGGCCTTTTTTCTACACCAATGCTAAGTTCAATTTTCCCTCCCCTTTACCATTTGAAAGTGAATTTACAATATACAATAAATGACTAGCAATTGCTGAGTTAGAGATACATCGATGCACATATTAAGTTTATGTCTTTCTCCCTTGCATTTGATCTTTGTAACATGAGTATGCTTATATGATTAAATTAATCTGAGACAAGACAGCGCACAGACTGCTGGGCTGGCTTTAATTTATCAGTAGCTGTATTCTCTGTCCTGTGAGTAGCCATTTAGTATCCATAAATTACCTGGTAGCAATTATCTATAAAAATGTAATACAAGCTGCTTCTTTTTAAAATGCTGTATCTTGAAAGTAATAGAAAATAGATATACGAACACAGCTTTATCTTACTTGACCTGTCTCTTGGGAAAATTATGTCTGCAACTTTTTATTAGGTAGCAAAAATGATAAATATGGCATATAATACCAAAATGATAAATAAAATCAAAGGTAGCCCATTTTATGATGTATGGCTTTTATGTTTCAGAGTATATATGTGTGTTTCAGCTTTTTTGGTGTAGTTGTTAAGGTATGAGGCTAGATCATGACTTCTAGTCCCAGTTTAGTCATCTAATGACTTTGGACCAGTCATACTCTCTCTGTCCTAGGAAGGAGACAGTGGCATACCCCTTCCAAAACCTTGCAGGAAAAAAAAAGTATACACCTGTAGGAACTGGTCCAGATAGTCACCATGAATAGCAGTGCCTCAAAGACTCACACACACTGTGGAAAGTTATTTCTTAGATGCTTAGGAAACAATACTTACATTAAACTAAAGTATCTGTAATTTTACTGGATCTAAATTTTTATGTCTTATAGTCATTTGTTCCCTACTTAGCCTGTGCCTTTCCTTTTACATCCTCAACTTTGTAAAGCATAATATATTTTTTCCTTGATTAGGAATCCCATTCAGAAAGTTTTGTTAAAACAAGAACGACTCTTCAATTTCAGCTTCAGAGTTTAATGTTTAGGTTTGTCAGTTCTGCATCAGTTTATTAGAAAATATTTGCAGTTATCTCTAGTTTTGCTAGCCATTTTGAAGATGTGCACACTACTTGTATATTTTGATTTTTTCTCCCAAGAAAATTAGTTCTTTAGGAAATAATCCCCTCCCTCAATTATATGTATATGCACACACAAACCTAATCTAACACACACAAACCTAATCATCAGGGTAACTAATCACCCTATCCTACTCTGATAGAATAATCACAGTGCTAATCTTACCCCATTGATATGATAATTACTCAGTCATAACAATAATAAGTTCATATTGGCAACACAAACAATTTATTTTAAATGCATGTTGTACCAGAAAATTAAGGAGTTCTGTTTGAATGTAACCAGCACTAAATGTGTGATGTAAATTATGAAGAAAAACATAAACAGATTACAAGAGCTAGGGTAACATTCAATGATTTAAATATTTTTATTTTTTCTACAGGCTGCTGTCATTTACATATGACCATACCTAGGAATTGGATTTCTTTGGTATATGGTAGCTATTAAATTGTAGATAGTAACGCTATGCCAGAAGTCCCAGTGGAGTCACTAATTGAGTTGCTTCTATAATAATGGATAAATGTTGAATATAGCTGGGAATGCTAAAAGAAAAAAAAAATCTACAACCGCCTACTGCCAACCTTCAGAACTAATTTAGGGACTTCAGAACTAATTTAGCATTTATTCAGCTCCTTATGGTACCTTTCCTCCAGGTAACATTGTGGCCCTTTTCTAAATGATGATAGATGCAGGATGCTGTGATATCTAAGTAATGGAATTATTTTCTTTTAAGTTAATTTCCATAGAATCACTACTTTAAAGGTTGCTGTCGAAGGCAACTGGATTGACTTATGCTGCCTACAGGGAGGATGAAGGCATTGGAAGTAATGTAATAGTGTGCTTTGATTCTTCCACCGCACACAGGGATGGTTAGAGTTAGCTGGAATGCTTTGTATACTAGTTTCATTCATGTACTTATTCTGGATACTGAAAAAATCTGGGTGCCCCTGTTTTGTCTGACTTGGATGTCTGTGTTGATCCTCTCAAGACAGCACGAAGAAAATGTAATTATATCCATTTTTTCTTCCTGGGGACCTTCCAGCAGCATCCCTTTCAACTTCATTCCAGCTCTACCCAATTCAATATAAATGTGCCTGTTATCAAGTTTCCACCACCAGGGACTCTAAATGGTGACATGTCCTCTCTATCATTTTATCCTCCCCTGTCCCAAATCTGATTCTGTCCAATCTTTTACTCCACTCAAGTCCTTTGCACCTAAAGTTTCCTGTTTTACAAACTCATTTTTTTTGTTTCTTTCATCTCAGCTCCTCAGAACAATTTTCCCCTTTCTTTTTGAAGTACCCCATATCTGATTTCCTTGTAGTTCCAGTCAATCTGCTATGGAGTTTCTTATTGCTTTGTGTGATCTCTTTTACTCTTAATGATCTTAACTCCAAGAATCTCCTTTCCTATATTTTTACAAATCTGTGGAAGTAAAGTTTTGATACCCAAAGTAATTTTCTTGCATCTCATGTCAACTTTTACTATTCTGCACTGGATTCATTCATTTCCCAAATCGAATACTATTTTCTGCATTACACATGCTTCTGTTATGGAACAAGCATCCACAGTACAGAGTTACTTATTCCATGGGGCCAGGACTGCACATTAAAATGGCAAGATTGATAATAATGGATTTTAAAAGATAAATTTTATCTTTATCTTTAAAGATCATAGTCACTACACTTACAACTAGAATTGTTTGATAATTTGATCAATTATAGAATGCCTTGTATAGTTATTTTGAGAAGGGTATGGGGTGGTAAACCTGGCTTTATACTTTTGCAGATAACTTTGATACATGAAAATTGTTTTTATTTTAATTTCTGAATTGATGACTCAAAAGCTGGCTGATAGCCCAGATTTGATCCTGATCTTCCATATTAGGTAATTAATGAAAATATTTTTAGTTCAGTTTTAATCAACCCATTTTATGCTGATTTTTGTAATATTTATATATCTATATCTACCTACCTATCTCTATATCTACAGTGTGTGTGTGTGCATATATACTAATTTGACTAATAAATAATAATACAAATAATATAAACTATTTCTTAAGAATTGCTTGAATCTGTGTTCTAATGGAATATATTGTTATGTGAATTCTTATGAATAATATATTAATTAATAATGACAACATTATATTCCCCCCTCTCTCACAAAATCAAAGCAGCAAATGCCAGATAGGATTGAAACAGACAGTGTTTTGCAGACTTTATATCTTCAGTTGTATGCTATAGAGATATCACTTTCAGAACCATACAGTTCCTGAAATTTTCCCTTCCAAGATCCAACTTTCTTTCTAATGCCAAGTGTGGATGAGGCTAAAGAAATTGTGTGCTTTATAGAAGCTGAGTTGAGTTCTGTGGGTTTTACAGAGTTGATATTCCCTCATTTCATCCCTTAAAAAAACCCAGTCCAGTTCCCAAGAATGGGGCCATATTATGTCCTGAGTATTCCACCTTCAAAGTACACATTTAAATTATTCTTTCTTTTCAGCCCTATCAGCTGATTCATCTATACCAGAACATATTTCACCACTGAAAAATGCACTTTTCTCCACTTTGCAACTGATGGTTCAGTAACGTTCTTTTTATATGATTCATTAAAAGACAAAATACTACTTTGCAAGCATTGGGGAAAAAAAGATTGCTTCTGGACAGCTTTTATGTATACTGTAAAGACTGAAGACTTATTTACATACTGTGATTGGAGAGAAAGCTGAAGCAATGACCTCTGTTTTTGTCAATGATTTCTGTGAAGTACAGCTTTTGAAAAAAAAATAGCTGACTTTATTACACAGCCAAAATCTCCATTTGACTGAAACCTATTACGAATCTCATAAAACTAGAAATGAAGGATTTTAAATACAAATGTGTAGAGGAGATGAAAGGAATGGCTGCAATTTAACAGCATCAAATATATGGTTAGAAAAGGGCACATTACTTGATTTTTTTTCCGCTTCATCTTTATTTCTGTAAGAAAGCAAAATTAAGAGCTTAAAAATGCCCATTTGAAGCTGGCAGTTCAAGGAAAAGCAAGTTTCAAGAGAAGGACATAGCAGCTTGGCAAGGAAAAAGAACCATGGAAGAAAAAAATAAAATTCATCCCATACAGTGTATGTAATACAACTGATTTTTTTTTTTAAGTAGACACAGGTGGTTTTTGAAATTCCCTCTGTCCATACATGTTGGCCTCACCCTGACTTTATAAACCATTGGCTTCATCCTAATTCATCAGACATAGATTTAATAAATACTACAGTATGCTAAATAGGACCACATCATGATCTAATGATCATTGCTATTTTAAAGTCTGAATTATTATTATTTTTAAACAAATTTTATTAATTTTTGAAATCAATACACAAACAAAACATAGAATATAACAACATAAGAGATCTTTTCTGGAAAAAACAAATAAGGCATCTTATTTAAAAAACAAAATAATTCCAAATTATCATATTTCCATACAAACACAATTTAATATGTATATTTATCTTATCTTCAACTTCATATCTTTTCCCAACTTCTCTTTATTTCTCCCTTGCCTTCTATTCAATTATATTTCTTTTACAAGCGGTTTAATTTCCAGGGTATTTAAGAGTACCTTGTTGTCCCAGTTCAGCCCAAAAAAACTTTCACTTTCTCCAGCTTCCTCCTGCACAAATCTTACCTGTCTGCAGGCTTCTTTGTTGCTTCCATTGCTTTCTTTGCAGGCTTCCATTGCTGACCGCTGCTCCACCACCTTGGGAAAAAGGAGTTTTGCCGGCTGGGGAAGGGGTTTGCGATACCCTCAAGCCCCTGTCCGGATCTCTTCTCTCTTCGGTTGCCTCTACGGGGCAATCATATCCTCCAGAACCAAGTGGATCGGAGGAACTTCGGCGGCGAGCGCAGCAGGAACTGCGCACGATCGCGGATTCCTGCCGCCGCCAAAGTCTTGCAAAACCGGAAGCCCCTTAAAGTCTGAATTATTGTATCTTACCTTAACCACTTGAAATCATGACAATGTTGAGGTACTCCACCACACTGATCCTCAAACTATGACACATGGGATGGATACAGCCTGCCAATGCAAAGTATCTGGCCCGCGGAGTGGTGGGATTCAGCCCTGCCCCTCACTGCACCCCTCACCATTGGCATTATCTTCCAGTGAGCAACCATTCCAGCTGAACTTCTGGTTGGTTATTTCACCAGTTGAACTGCACTTCTGATCACACCACTGCTGCTGAAGGTAAAACAAACGGGTATGGGGGAAGGCCAGCTGACTGAGAGGTAATGATGCCAGTGCAGCCATGTGATCCAGGGCCAGTGGGTGGGCAAGGGAGAGGCTGCTGCTGGTTTGAAAAGCAGTGCTGCTGCCAGCAGAGCAGCCATGTGATCCAGGGCCGGTGGGTGGGCAGGGGAGGGGTTGCTGCCGAGAGGGCAAAAGATTAGCCTGTTTTTGGCATGCAGAAACATTCTGGAGGTAGGGAAGATTAAAAAATGGCCTGTTTTAGCCCATTTTTGGCCTGCAGAGATGTTCTGAAGGAAGGGGAGGCCAAAACCAGCACACACAGATATACTGGAAGGCCAAAAATTAGGCCATTTTAGCCCATTTTAGGCCAAATATGGAGCGTTTTGGATGGTTTTGGCTTGCAGAGATGTTCTGGAGGCGGGGGAAGTGAAAAATGGGGTGCACAGATGCCCCAGGAGGCCAAATACTGGGCTCTTTAGCCTGTTTTTGGCCTGAAGAGACATTCTGGAGGTGGGAGATTTGAAAAATGGGGTACACACAGAGAGAGAGAAAGGATAAGACACACACAGAGAGAGAGAGACTTGTTGATTGTAAGTTCCTTTGTGGTTGAGAAGAATTGCTGCAAAACTGAAGTTCCTGAAGTGAATTGGCAAATCATGCCCCTGGCTGACCCCTCCCCTCCCTGCCCAGTCAGTCCTTATCATGCATGTGCAACATCGTGCACATGCCTGACATCGCTGTGTTCTCCCCTGCCCAGTCATTCCTTTTTTTTCTCCCCTTACAATGATCAACTGTTCCGATGATCAGCTGTGCCGGGATCCTCTTTGCTGTCTTACTGCTTCATCCAGGAGGCTTCCCTGAGGCCCAGGAGGCAAAAGGGGGCACATGGGGGGTGCTGTTCACCCTCCCTGTGCTCCATTTTTTGCCTTCCTGGACCCCAGGGAAGCTTTCTGGAAGCAAAAATCCCCCCCCCAGAAGCTTCCCTGAGGCCCGAGAGGCCCAAAAATGGAGTGCAAGGGAGTGCTGCCTTTTTTGCCTTCCTGGCCCCCCTCCAGGAGGCAAAAATGCTCCTTCCCCCAGGAGGCTTACCTGAAAAATGCCCCCCTGGAGGCAAAAAAAGAGGAGGGGGTTGCTGCAAAAAAGAAGTCACACCCACCCAGTCACATGGACATGCCCACCTAGCCATGCCCACAGAACCGGTTGTTATAAAATTTGAATCCCATCTCTAGTCAAAATCCAGTCCAAAATTCAGAAGGACAAGTTAGGTTTGCCAGCCAGTCCAAGTTTAGAATTTCATGAGCAAAATTCATGAGAAACATTGACACGCCAAGGCACGAAATCAGACAGTTACTTTCTATGGAGAAATATGGATCATACCTGCCTCTTAAATCTGGCAACAACTCATTATCCTAATGTAGATCCCTTTGTTTGGCACAGCATCATTGAATGTCTCAGTGGAGAGTTGTCTCATCATATAACTGATGTAATGGTGGGATTCCACATTTTTTCCTACTGGTTCTATGAGAGCGTTCAAAAAAGAGAAAGCAAAAGAATGAAGATAAAGAAAAATGGTGAATAAGTAAAGGGAAAAAAATAGAAAAGAAAAGGTATAAACATATTGTTTCTGATCTTCTCGACAGTTGATATAAATGAATTTATATTTTACTGCCTCTCTATTTATTTGTCAGCTATTAGAGCTGCAAAATAGGGTTCTTAGTTTTGTACCTTGAGTTTTGGAACTCTTCCCCTTTTAATTCTGAAAAGCCCAATTATTCTATTTGTAATGTAAGACAATTGTGTCCATCTGCTACAAAGGGGTATTATCAAAAGCAATTTATTAATGTCTTTAAATGTTTCCTTAATGAGGATGGCTGTGTAATTGCATGCTATTAGTGTAATTATTTCTTTTTTCAGGCAGGAATATGGCAAGGAAGGTTATTCATATTCCTAAGAATTGATTTATCAAAATGGATGGAGAGCGATCACACTACTTTTCCTCTTTGCACCTTTTTTCTTTCGAACTTCAGCTTGCTCAATGTCTGCAAAATATAGGAGCACACTTTTCTCATGCGTGCAAGGACAAGTAAGCAAACAATCCATGAAAAGTTTTAAAAAGTGATAGAGTCAGATGAAAAGACTTGCAATTATAACCTAATGTAGCCTAGATCTGAAATAAACATGTATCAAAGGTCTATCAATTTCTGGCTTGACTATTGAATTGGACTAGAAGACTTCTGTGGTCACTTCCAGCTCTATTCTGATTGATTGATTTATTGATTGATTTAAATTCCACAACTGGTAACTTAATGTTAAGTGATTGTTGTCAAAGAAGATGTTCTTGTTGAGCAGTTCCCCTAGATTGGTTTTTTTTTGGGTGGGGGCAGACATGCTGGGTGGGCATGGCTAGGTGGTCATGTGAGTGGGTGGGCATGGCTAGGTCATATGACTGGGTGGGTGTGGCCAATTTAACAGTCCATTAAACAATGCACACAAACCTGTAGAATCCCACCCCTGATTTTGACTTCTGTTCAGTGCACTGCTGCTGAAAGAAAAACCTGGCAAGTTTCTTTCCAAAACATTAGTTTGATTTACACTCCTTATATGCACAGCCCTAAATAATTTGCAATACTCAGTTAACAACTATACGTGAGAAAGAGTTTGAAGGCTGAAACAGGACAGTATTATGTAGAAAAAATATTTCCCTCTCTTTGGAATTTGGAAGTCGGTATTTCAATTTTAAAAAAGAGTAATTTTAACTAATAGAGCATGGCTGATCTATTTATAATGGTAACAGTTACTGTATGTTCAGAAGCATTCACACTTTTAACTACCTCCTTAAGATATATTCATCACAAGATCTTTAAATAATGACCAAGAGTACACCATTACTACACAGATAATACTCTTTTTCCATTGGAAAAAATATTGATACACTGTAAATCACATGGAATTAAAACATTCCAATATCATTCCCTTAGCCTTATAATTTTTGTTGGGTATATGGATACACCAACTAGGTTTGGGTGAATAAATATATAAACCTAGGTTTAAGTGTTTGTAGCTTTAAGCACCAAACTGCAATGTAATTAGATAATTAAGGGTGCGGTTGCAAGCTGCAATAAAAGGTAGCAGAGAGTAACGTAACCCTCCCTGGTTTCTGGTTACTGATCTCTGCCCTGGTTCCTGGTTCCTGGTCGCTGGTCTCTCTGCTGCCTGCTGTTTACTCCTGTATGAGACGTCTGCTTGTTGGCTACTGTGCTGGATACCGATTCTATTGAACAAAAGGACTGTTTCCTTGATATCCAGTGAATACTCAGCGTTGTCTTCGAGAGAAAGGTATCGGGATGAGAAGATTTACAAGCAGATAAAGACATTGTACTGACTAGTTAATGGACTAGGTTACTGGATGGATATATTGTGTAAGACATATGGACTGATTGACAATGCTTAAACTCTAAATGAATTAAATAACTATTTAAAACTACAAACAGTGTTTTTGTCTCCAGTGTGTGTATACTCTTGGGCCCAGCCTCTCTCTCATTTGGCTGCCTGGCTTGACTGCTGCTGTGCACTCTGCTTGGGGGTTTGTCCCCAAACACTAACATTGGTTATGGGCCCAGCAGTGAGCACAGTCTAACTAACCAGGATATACCAGTGAGAGTTGGTCTGAGTTGCACATTACTGTAAGCACAAACTGTTTGTTGAATAGTTATTTATCTGAAGAGCAATGGCACAAGTAAATTTGCCAAGTCTGTCCATGATATCCAGACTAGATGGAACAAACTATGTTTCATGGTCAATGAAATGTAGTTTACTTCTACGAAGAGAAGGTTTGTGGGACATAATTACAAACCCACCAGATGTATCTAACTTAGATCCTACTGTTGAAGAGGATGCCAAAAAGATACAAGACTATAAACGTAAGAATGAGCAGGCTTTATGCATCATAGGACTGACTCTCTCTGACCAGCAACTGATTCATATCCGTGGAGAGGAAAATGCTGCAAACTGCTGGGAGAGTCTCAGGAAGATTTATGTTCGAGACAGTGTAGGAGCTCATATCAATCTTACACGGAAGCTGTTTAGAACACATCTTGAGGAGAATGGAGACATGTTAACTCATTTAAACTATATAAAAAGCATTTTTCAAGAATTACAAGAAAAAGAGCTTATATTTAATGAGTTGCAACAAGTATACATCATACTGTCTTCTTTGGATCGAAGCTATGATGATTTTGTGACTGCTTTAGAGGTATTGCCAAAAGACAGTTTATCAGTAACTGAGATTACCGGCAGGCTATTAGAAGAAGCCAGAAGAAGGAGTGAACGTGACCAGCTGAGAGAAGTAAAGCACCCGGAAGAAGAGAATTTATCTTCGACGGCATACACAATTAAAAGGTGTTTTAATTGTGGAGGCAGAGGACATTTGGCAAGATTCTGCAGAAAAGGAAAAAGTCGGAATGTAAAGAAGCCAAAGAAATCTTTTGAACTAGCCACGTTTAGCAACTGTGATGTGAAGAATGATTTATGGGTGGTGGACAGTGGAGCATCCCACTGCATCACGAGAGATAAGACAAAATTTATAAAAATGTCTACAAGCTCTCAGCATATATCACTCGCTAACGGCTGGCACCTCAAGGCCAAGGGTGAAGGTATTGCATATTGTCCATGTTTAAACCAGAATATAAAAATGTTGTATGTACCACAGTTAAAGATGAACTTACTTTCTGTAAGAGTATTAGATAAACTAGGTTATGTAGTTACATTTAAGAATAATGAGTGCATACTGGAAAGAGATAACAAAAGGGTAACTGCTGCTTTAAATGGAGCATTATATGTCTTACATGATAGTAAGAAAGGGGAGGCACAGACTGTATTTAACAATATAAAGCCTCATAATGAATGTATCCATTTATTGCATAGGCGTTTGGGGCATGTAAATTTTAAAATGCTAAAGCGTACAGTAGAGTTATCTGAAGGAATAAGGTTAAAACCCTGTGATAAATATTTGCGTTGTAATGTCTGCTGTGAAGATAAGAGTAAAATATTGCCTGCAAATAGGCTAAATGGTTTCAAAACTAAAGAACCTTTAGAAGTAATATTTGCAGACATTATAGGTCCAAAGAAACCCAGTATGGGGGGTGCTCGATATATACTGAGCATTATGGACCATTACTCTAGATATGGGTTTTGCTACCTAATGAAAAGCAAAACTGAAACATATCAACATTTCTTCAACTGGTTAAAGTTTGCAGAAAGAAAGACTAAACGGCAACTGATAACCTTGGTGACAGATAATGGTACGGAATTTGTTAACAGCAGATTCCAGAATAGATTAAAGGTAGCTGGAATAGAGCACAAGAAATCTGCACCATACAGACCACAACACAACGCATTTATAGAGAGAAGAGGCCAAACACTACAGGCAATGGTTAGAACAATGTTAACTGATTCTGGATTACCTGATTCTGTGTGGGGGGAGGCTGCAATGTGTGCTAATAACATATTGAACAACGTTGTTAACTCAACTACTGGTGAAATACCATTCACCATGTGGCATGGCAGAAAGCCTGATTTGAGTTACCTGCACACATTTGGTGCACCAGCATGGGTGCATATCCCTACACAACTCAGGCGTAAAGGGCAACACAGAGCTAAACAATTTTTCTTCGTTGGTTACGAAGCTAACCATAGGGCATATAGATTTTGGGAGAAAGGCACATCTAAAGTGTTATGTAGTGCCAATGCCCAATTTCTAGAGCACGTAGGATGGGATAAGTTAGAACAGGATAACAATAAAGAAGTGATTATTGAATCCTATAGAAATCCCATTAAGTATCCCTGTAACTTTAAAAATAAAGTAAAGAGGGAAATACAGGAATAAATTGTGCCCATAGAAGAAGAAATAGAACCAATAGCTGAGCAAGATGAGGAACAGGTAGTAACTCAAAAAAGTCCTCATACAAGCCCTGTAATTCCCAGAAGAACTACACGAATATCTAGACCGCCTGATAGATACCAGGCTAATACAGTGTGCCAGGAAAATAGAGTTCCATATACTGTGGATGAGATAAAAATGTATCCTTCTAAAGATAAGGAAAGTTGGTATGCAGCAATGAATAAGGAATTGAAATCCTTGAAGGATATGAAAGTATATGAAAATGCGAGATTACCTGTAGATATAAAACCCATTGGCTGCAAATGGATTTTTAAGATAAAAACTGACAAGGATGGAAATATAATCCATAAGGCAAGATTAGTAGCCCAAGGTTTTAGACAAAGTGCCAATGACTATGATGAGGTATTTGCACCAAGTCTTAAAGCAGCAACTTTAAGGGCAGCTTTAGTGTGGGCAGCAAGCAAGAAATATATAGTTAACCATTTAGATGTGGAAACTGCTTACTTGCATGCTCCACTAAGACATACTGTATATATGAAAAAGCCTAGTGGATTGAAAGGTGAAAATAATAATGATTGTTGGTTGTTAAAAAAAAGCCTCTATGGTCTTAAACAATCGGGCTATGAATGGAACCAGTATATTGTAAAGGAACTGAACAATATAGGGTTTAAAGCTGGTTTAGCCGATCCATGTCTATTTAAAAGGGAGACAAATGGGAAAATATCATTATTATTACTGTTCACTGATGATATTGCCTTGATTACTGAGACTAATGATGAAGCAAATAAAATAATAGCATCATTAGGAAAGAAAATAAAAATCAAGCAATTAGGGGAGATAAAGAGATATCTAGGTTTAAATATAGTGAAAACACAGAAAGGTTATAAGATATCTCAGGAAGATAAGATATCTAAATTGCTAATAGATTATAAGATGGAACTTTGTAAGCCTGCAAAGACTCCAATGAGTCAGGATATTTGCAAAATGGATACTCAAAGTCCCAAGTTTGATAAGGCAATATATCAATCTTTGATTGGTAGCTTATCATACATTAGCAATTGGTCAAGGCCAGATATAGCTTTTAGTATTAATCAACTGGCACGACATAATAATGATCTGCTTCAATGTCATTGGATAGCATTGAAAAGAATCTTAAGATATCTTAAAGGAACATTACACCATGCACTGTATCTAGAACCAAAAGGTGATCTCATACTGAGTGCTTATGCAGATGCTAGTTTTGCATCAGAAAGAGACACAAGAAAGTCGACTTCAGGAACAGCCATAATGCTGGGTAAGACATTAATAGGTTGGAAGTCAATAAGACAACAGCATATAAGTTTGTCTACTATGGAGGCAGAATTCTCCTGTTTATCGCTATTATGTACTGAATTAATTATGTATAAACAAATGATGTATGATATGGGTATAACTGTAAATTATCCTATAATTGTACATGAAGATAATCAGGCAGCAATTCAAATGGCCACAAATATCGCAGTAAAAACTAGAAGCAAGCATACGGATTTAAGGTACCTAAACGTTAGACAATCTGTAAAGAGTAAAATGATACAGCTGGAGTACTGCATGTCGGAGGACAATATAGCTGATAATTTTACTAAAGCCCAAGGTGCCATTAAGCACCTAGAGAGTTGTGAAAAGTATGGGTTTAAATTGTAAGGGTATTATATATTTATATCACCCAAAAAGGGAGAATGTTGGGTATATGGATACACCAACTAGGTTTGGGTGAATAAATATATAAACCTAGGTTTAAGTGTTTGTAGCTTTAAGCACCAAACTGCAATGTAATCAGATAATTAAGGGTGCGGTTGCAAGCTGCAATAAAAGGTAGTAGAGAGTAACGTAACCCTCCCTGGTTTCTGGTTACTGATCTCTGCCCTGGTTCCTGGTTCCTGGTCGCTGGTCTCTCTGCTGCCTGCTGTTTACTCCTGTATGAGACGTCTGCTTGTTGGCTACTGTGCTGGATACCGATTCTATTGAACAAAAGGACTGTTTCCTTGGTGAGCTGATATCCAGTGAATACTCAGCGTTGTCTTCGAGAGAAAGGTATCGGGAGGAGAAGATTTACAAGCAGATAAAGACATTGTACTGACTAGTTAATGGACTAGGTTACTGGATGGATATATTGTGTAAGACATATGGACTGATTGACAATGCTTAAACTCTAAATGAATTAAATAACTATTTAAAACTACAAACAGTGTTTTTGTCTCCAGTGTGTGTATACTCTTGGGCCCAGCCTCTCTCTCATTTGGCTGCCTGGCTTGACTGCTGCTGTGCACTCTGCTTGGGGGTTTGTCCCCAAACACTAACAATTTTGACATTGCAAGACGATTATTTTCAATAGTGCCTAAATGTTATTCATCAAATCAAGCATTGATTGATCTTCTACTTCTCAAAAGCTCAAAATAGAGTTCAGTTATCCTTTTCACCTTTGTACTCAGGCATTAGTACCACCTCGCTGTTAACAAATATATAACAAATATCAAACCTGACTGAACTGATTTTTCTTACTAATATATTGGATTATATGCATAATTTTATCACAGGTTCTATATTATTATTTTGGCTACAATATTTTTATCTTGTTATTCTCTGTTAGCTACTTAGAGTCATGTGTTTGAGGTCAACAGCCATATAGAATGAATATTTTCAGTAATTGAACTTTTACTTAACACACACACATTCCTGACAGATATCAGGATTCAGGTATTTTATTATTTCTTTAGATGTTATTGATATATAATTTTATTATTCTGTCTTTCATAATCCACAACTTTTCCAGCAAGATATTTTGCAAGGGGGTTAGTATGTGAAAAAAGATTTCCATGAAATTCAGTAGAATACTTACTATATTCTAAATGACATATTACAGAGAGTCAAGACCATTATGGCATTGATCATTTTATAAAGCACTTTCTTTCGTCTGGCCTTCTAAACTGTATCAGCATGTCCAGGTACTTGCTGAATAATACTGTAAATTGGAAGGGACTTTTAAACTCATTCAATCTCATTCACTCTCTGCTAAGGTCTGGGATCCCCTACCATAGCATCCCTTATATATGGCCCTCCAACCTCTGTTTGAAAACCTCCAGTGACGGCAAGTCCAGGGTTGTTTACTCCATTGTTGATTATTTCTACTTAGTAGATTTTTTCTGATTTTCAATCAAAACATGTTCTTTTTCTTACACTATTAGTGACCTGGTCTCCACAGCCCATCTTATATGCATTCCTTTGTTATTTTGTACCCAAATGTAGGATCTTGCATTTGTCCCTAGTTTGCACATTTTCATTGTTCCAGCTTGTCAATATGCTCCAAAATCTTGACACTGCCCTTCAAAGTGTTATTCCTCTTATCTTTGAGTCACATAAAAAATTGATAATTGTATTTTAATAGTCATTTATTTCATCCCCTCAACCAAATCATTTATAAATGTATAGAACTGTACATGACCTGGTATGCCCCTTGACACTTTGTGATTTGTATTTGTTGGGCAACTTTGTTCAATCACTCTACAGTGTGCCAGAATAATGGTAGCATAGTTTAGTCATATTTTACCATTCATTCTATTAGAAACTCATAAGAGACTTCCTGGAATGCTTTACTGAAGTTAGGGTATTCCATGTCCATATTCATATGGACAGCTAAACTGATATCTCTATAAAAAAGTTAGATCAAATTGACTTGGAATCATTTATTCTTCATAAATCCATGCTGAGCCTTGCCAAGCAATACATTATTTTATAAAATCTCACATGCTAACCAATTAATATGTTTCAGAGTGTGCCTGATATTGATAACATTCTGACTACTCTGTAACTTCGTAAGTCCTCTTTTTCTTCTTTTTCAAGATAAGAATATCAATGGCTCTTTTTGAGTCCTCTGGCACTATTCTTATCCTGCATTGATTTCTCAAAGGTCAAAAAGAGACTACCATATGATATCTGTAAGATTTTCTAACAGATATTCATTCAACTGGCATTTCTCATTATTGCTATATTTCTGCTTCTATGAAATCTGGTAATCTGATCCATGAGGACATAGTAACTCCAATTGTCCACTATTGAAGTATGGTAGTCATATCCATTAATCAGTTTGGATTTAAATTTCATCCTTCCACTCTCAGAAATAATCTTTAGCACATCTTTAAAAATCAAGATTTGCAAGGCAATTTTTTTTACACAAAACACATGCCTTAACTTTTAAAATACAGAGGCCTTATCAGTTTTAGTTGCCTTTCTCAGAGCATGATGGGGAAATTTTACTTCTAAAATTCATGCGTTAAATTTCAGTCCAATGTTTTTCAATGATTCATAATAAAATCTTCAGAAAGAAGGAAGTCTGTGGAGACCTTAATGTACTCTGAACTTGGTTGTTTGCTTGCAGACATTTTCAGTACACAATTAGATAACATCTTCAGTTGTAGAAGTGAGTGGAGTTTGTTCTCCATTTATTTATATACACTAGCTTGCCCTGTCAGTGTTATTGGTGGTGTAGTTTTCTCCTTGATAGTTCCTTAATTAGACTGTTGTTTACTGCTTGATTGCTAAAGTAATTGCGGTTGAGAAACATTGGAGTAGACTGTACTTTGAGCAGAGGTGGTATTCAGAAGGTTCTGACCAGTTCTGGAGAACAGGTAGTTGAAATTTTGAGTAGTTTGAAGAACTGGCAAATTCCACCTCTGACTGCCCCCACCCCCATATATTCTCCACTCCTGAATCCCACCTGATCAGCTGGGTCTTTGTTTTGTTGCCTTGCACATGAGAATGGAGCTGGAAAGCAGGTTAGTGAAGTGGGAAGGGAATGAAGATTTTTACAGTAACCTTCTCCTGGAGTGGGGTGTGAATGGAGATTTTACAGTATTCTTCCCTTGCTGCACTTGCCAAGCCAAGTGATGCCTGCCAAGCCAAGCTACGCCCATCAAGCCACGCCCACAGAACTAGTAGTAAAAAAAATTTGAATCCTACCACTGACTTTGAAGGCTGGTAATTTTCCAAGGTTTCAGATAGGAGTTTTTCCTGGAAAATACATAATACGGAATAACAGGCTTGAAAGGGATCTTGGATTAATTGTTCTAACTGTCAGGAAATTTGTCCTTAGTGCTAAGTTGCTTCTCTCCTTGATTAATTTCCATCCATTGCTCCTTTGGAAAATAGGTTGAACTCTCCTCTTCTTTGTGGCAGTATCTTAGATACTGGAACACTGCTATCATGTCACCACTAGTCCTTCTTTTCATTAAACTAGACATACCCATTCCAGCAACTGTTCTTTATATTAGCCTCCAGTCCCCTAATCATTTTTGTTACTCTTCTTTGCACTCTTTCTAGAGTCTCAACATCTTTTTTACATTAAGGTGACCAAAACTGGGTGTAATATTCCAAGTGTGGCCTTACCCAGGCATTATAAAGTGGTATTATTAACACTTCACATGATCTTGATTCTAACTGCAGAAGAACTGGTGATCTTCTGCAGGTAAATCATGTTCATTAATCATAATCAATCCCAGACATTAAAAAAGTAATAAAATCATAGGTTTTTTTTAAAGATTCACTTTTAAAATGTTTAAGATTCATTCTTAAATGCTTTTATAAATGAAAACCAGGATATTGAACATTAAACTATAAGCTATAAGGAGTTAAAGTACTTATCATAGCTACCAAAGTGGTGGAGTAATTCTTTTTTTTTTTTGTCTCTGTTTCTGGTCTACACCTGTTTAGATTAAATACTGTCAAAATTGTGTCTCCTAATTGATAAATTTCTTTTCAATGTCCTTGGACCTACATTTTCTGAATATATATATTTATTTATTTACAGTATTTATGTATCCACCCATCTTATATGAGCTATAAGTACTGAAGAAAACAATGAAAAATGACATTAAAAGGCATAGTATACCTTGTGCAAAATGTAGACAGGAGCTTGAAAGTTTTGAAGGCAAATGAACGCAAAATAGAAACCAGAAGGATTTATTGAATTGGATGTGAAGGTGAACTGACTGCAGCATCTGACTTGGCTGTTAAACAATTAAAAAACAATAACCCAGTAAGAGTATATATTCACAGTAATAAATATTCCCCAGAATATGTATGCTAATGAACAACATTTTCCCAAGCATACCTTTACTGAGTCTCAACTCTTAGAGTATTTTCAGAATTGATATAGTTATGATTATTCATATTTCTAATTAAACACACTTTTGTTTCTTGCCTATCAGCTAGTTGAGATTGGTGTAAGACAATGGCATAAAAGGGGGGCTGATTTTGGCAAAGCACTTTTAAAAGAAATAGCACTCTTGAACCAAATTGCATGGTAAAAAGTTAATAATGTTACCCAATGGAGAGGACAGAAAATATAGAGTCTCAATACTGGTACATAATCAAACAAAGTACCAACATATCAGGAAAAAATGGCAGCTACAATGACTTCTGATATCATTGTCTTGCCTTCTGATTTATGTTATTAGGCTTCCAATTTTTTCATATTCCATGAGGTTGAATAAAATCATAATTCTATTTGATTAAATGTGAGAGTTTCTCTAATTTGATAAAAGTATTAAAATACAAGAAGTCTCATTGCATTCAAATACTTCCAACAAGTATATGAAGTATACTTGGTGTGCTTCAAGATTTGAGCTTCATGTCTCATAATTTTTAGTGAGATTACAGTACATGTATTGTTTCATCCTTCTTTTACTCTCCTACTACTCCCCCACCCCTACCTCCTGCCCGGTCTTCCCAGTTTGGTAACTAGCTATTGGTTATTCTAAGGGGGAATATTTTATATCTCTTGAAGAACATTTTTTTTAATTTTTAGGAAGAAAACTTGAAGTTTAACAATATCTAATTAAACTTGCTAAAATATTTGCATGTATAAATGGTGTTGAGCATTTACAGTTTGTCCTAATGAACAGTATAGTAGAATCTTGAGAAAACCAGGTGAAATTCCTGCGAGACAGACATGTTAATTTTAGTTATCACAAATTTTCAATTTCCAAAACATAGGTTAACTTTGGTTTCAATTATGCATTTGTTTGTAAATGTAAGGGGGCGGGAGTCCTCATCAACCTGCATACTTTACTGTACTCATCTTCATGTATATTTCTAATGCAAATCTTTATGCACAGGTTTGTAAGTACTTACAACCTGTACCTATGCATATTTTCTCCTAATTTGAACATATTTTATGTATTTCTTGTATCTTGTACTAGCTAAGATGGCGCCGAAGATGGCTGCCTCAGTGAAATGCTCTCTAATGGTTTCTTTATTCCTTATTATTATCTGCAATTCTCTACAGATTTCATACTCACAAGACCATCTGCTAAGAATTAGGCAATGTTTCCTTAAGAAGCAGCTTTCTGATTCCCCACCCCCACCTGTTTTTGGAAACGCGGAGGAGATTCTAACCAATTCCCCAGTGCTATGGATTACAACAAAGAAAGCAAAGAAGTGACCACGCTGGAAGAGGAGACGAGGTAAATGAGCAGGAATTTTAAACAGACTAAGGAATAGGGGGAAAAATCTCCTCTCCCTTCAATCTTTCTGACTAATTTACACTCACTAGCTAACAAGATGGATGAAATTCAACTCTTAAATAGATGGAATTTTGATTTTCATACTTCAGCTTTTCTTTGTTTTACTGAAACCTGACTTAATCCATAAATTCATGGGGACAACACCATATACATCCCAGGATTTCAGACATTTAGATCAGACAGAATTGAAGAGACATCATGTAAAACAAAGGGTGGAGGATTATGTGTATATATCAGCAACAGCTGGTCTCAGAATATAACTATAATATATAAGTTCTGTGATGAAAACTTAGAGTCTTTACACATCAACTGCAAGCCATTTTACTCTCCACATGAGTTCTCCTCATTTCTCCTAATAGCTGTGTATGTTCCTCCAAAGGCCTGTGTAAACAAGGCATTACAAACTCTTGCTGATCAAATTATGGAGGCTGAAACCAAACACCCAGGTTCCCTTCCCATCATTTTAGGATATTTCAATCAAGCAAATTTAAGGAAAGAGCTCCCAAAATATTTCCAACATGTAAATTGTCCCACCAGAGGCAAAAATACTTTAGACCACTGCTACACAGCAAAAGATGCTTATAGGTCTTTACCACAAGCAGCTGTGGGACACTCTGACCACTGCATGATTCACCTTGTACCTGCCTACAGACAAAGACTTAAAACCATGAAACTAACAATTAAATCAGTGAAGACTTGGTCGGATGAGGCAAAGATGAAACTCTAGGCACTGATTGGAATGTTTTTAAAGATGCTTCTGCAGATCTAGATGAGCTCACAGATACGTAACATCATATGTCAGCTTCTGCAAAGACTTATGTGTACCAACAAGGAACCTGAAAATATATAGTAACAATAAACCTTGGTTCACTGCTAAACTTAAGCAGCTACATCATTCCAAAGAGGAAGCCTATAGAAAAGGTGACAGAATATTATACAACCAGGCCAGAAACATATTAACAAGAGACATCAGAGCAGCAAAAAGAAGCTCTGAAAAGTTAAGGAATCGGTTCTCAACAAGTGAACCAGCAAACATGTGGAAAACTCTTAAAAACATCACTGGCTTCAGCAAACCACCTTCCCAGGCAGGAGGATACCAACAACTAGCAGATGACCTGTATGTGTTTTACTGCAGGTTTGAAAAGAAACTACAGCCACTATCTCCACAGCCCACATCTCAAACACACCAACAGCAGCCAAGCCTCCTACAACTGGCCCCGATCCATTGGGCTCACAACCTCTGGTGAACACAGAAAAAGAAGTGCAAGATCTATTACACAGACTAAAGCCAGGAAAAGCACCAGGACCAGACAAGATAACTCCTTCTTGCTTTAAAGTCTGTGCTGACCAATTGGTCCCCATCTTCACCCGAATCTTCAATAGATCACTAGAGATGTGCTATGTTCCTTCCTGCTTCAAACATTCTATCATCCTCCCAGTGCCAAAGAAGCCCTCCATCAAGGAACTGAATGTCTACAGACCAGTTGCTCTAACATCTGTAGTTATGAAAATCTTTGAAAGGCTTGTGCTGTCTCACTTGAAAACCATCACGGATCCACTGTTAGATCCCATGCAGTTTGCATACCAAGCAAATAGATCAACAGATGATGCTGTTAACATGGCTCTGCATTACATCCTACAACACCTTGAATCTCCCAATACCTACGCAAGGGTCCTCTTTGTAGACTTCAGTTCAGCATTCAATACCATCATTCCAGACACCATTCTAAGTAAATTAAACCAACTGGCGGTACCTGAACACACTTGTAAGTGGATCATAAACTTCCTAACAGACAGGAAACAGCAGGTGAAGCTAGGTGGAATCACATCCAATACCTGTACAATCAGCACAGAGGCCCCCAAGGCTGTGTGCTATCTCCACTTCGCTTCTCCCTATATACCAATGACTGCATCTCAAACGATCCATCTGTTAAAATACTGAAGTTTGCTGATGACACAACAGTGATTGGTCTCATTCAAGACAACAATGAATCTGCATAAAGACAGAAGGTTATAAAAGTTGCCTCATAGTGTAACTGGAACAATTTGGAACTGAACACACTCAAAACTGTAGAAATGGTGGTAGACTTTAGAAGAAACCCTCCCATACTACCACCTCTTACAATACTAGACAACACAGTATCAACAGTAGAGACCTTCAAATTTCTAGGTTCTACTACATCACATGACCTAAAATGGACTCCTAACATCAAAACCATAATCAAAAAAGCACAACAAGGAATGTTCTTTCTGCGCCAACTCAGAAAGCTCAAACTGCCCAAGAAGCTGCTGATACAGTTCTGCAGAGGAATGATTGAGTCTGTCATCTGCACCTCTATAACTGTCTGGTTTGGTTCTGCAACCCAACAGGAAAGATATAGACTTCAGAGGTTAATTAGGATTGCAGAAAAAAACAATTACTACACACCCGCTTTCAATCGAGGACCTGTATATTGCATAAGTCAAAAAGAGGCTGTGAAAATATTTACAGACCCCTCACATCCCAGACATAAACTGTTTCAATTCCTTCCCTCAAAACGATGCTATAGAGCATTGCATACCAGAACAATTAGACACAAGGACAGTTTTTTTCCCTAAAGCCATCACTCTGCTAAACAAATAATTGCCTCAACACTGTTCTACTATTTACAAAGTGTACACTACTATTACTGTTAATCTTCTCATCACTCCTTATCACCCATCCCCTCCCACTTGTGATTGTAGGATTGTAACTTTGTTGCTTGTATCTGTATGATTTATATTGACTGTTTCCTAGTATGATTTGATTGTTGATTGTACTCTATGACTATCATTAAGTGTTGTACGTTATGATTCTTGATTCTTAACAAATCTACCTTTTCTTTATGTATACTGAGAGTATTTACACCAAGACAAATTCCTTGTGTGTCCAATCACACTTGGCCAATAAAGTATTCTATTCTATTCTATTCTATTCTATTCTATTCTATTCTATTCTATTCTATTCTATTCTATTCTATTCTATAAATGCTGATGTAGAAAGTGTCTGCATCTTTAAATAAACCACACATTGTTGTACAAACTTCCATAATTGAGATTAAAGTGCCAGTTTTCAAAAGATTAGACTATTTGGCACAGTGCTTACCCAGACAAACCTTAGTAAGTTAGTACTTCAAAAGTAAGTGTTATCTCTTTTTTTCGTCATATATTTTCTGACAAAAATGGTCATAGTAAGAAATGGCAGGATACTTGTGTTGGAAGAAATATACATCTGATTCAGTTCCAAGCCATGAGAAAGGCACTGGAGACAAAATGGAGGCTGGAGGCTGTTTGCAAAAGAAGGTCAATATATTGATGAACAAAGCCACATGTTTGTAGTTCTGGTGCAGCTGACCACATGGAGTTGAGAGAGAGGGGTATTTATATCTTCTCTTGGGCTTTGTACTTGACCTTCCGTTCCTGTGCAAGAAAATGCATTCTATTAGCTGTTGTCAGACTCCCATGGGGCCATGTATAAATCCACAAGTTTGTCTGAGCTAAGTTTGGTTGAAGTTTGAACTGCTGGGAGTAGTACAACTGAGAGGAATGAAGGGGCTTTGGACAATTCCTATCATGGTTGATGGCTAATCCTACCTTTGTTGGATCTTGGGTGAGGGTATTTGCTTATGAATAGAGCACAGGTGGTATTCAGCAGCTTCTGACCAGTTCTGGAGAACCAGTAGTGGAAATTTTGAGTAGGTTTGGAGAACCAGCAAATACCACCTCTGACTGGAGATTTTACGGTATCCCTCCCTTGCCATGCCCACCAAGCCAGGCCCATAGAACCGGTAGTAAAAAAAAAATGAATCCCACCACTGGAATAGAGCTAGTTATCTCTTTATCTCTTAAGTGCTGACATCTGCTGAGGGCTATTAAGAAAGGTGGGGGCTTTCTCCATTTGTCATCCAGGGAAATATAATATTCTGCCTTTTTAATATTTCTCAAAATATTTCATTCTTCTAGGAGAGGGGTGGGTGCTAACTTTCTATATAGAGCAGAATTAAACTTCCTTGATGTCACAAATATTACCAATGTATTGAACCTTGGATCTTTGAAAATGTTAATTACTCTACTGTCCATGAAAGGCATCTAGACTTTTAAAAAATTGCCTGCCTGCCTGTCTGTCTGTCCTGTCTGTCTGTCTATCATCTCTATCAATTATCATCTATCTCTCTAGTCTAGTCTATCTACTTTCAAGAAACTCAATATTGCTGTTTTTTTCCAGAACATTATTGAAATAATATGCATGTTCATTTTGGAAAAGCAACCATTGATTTTCTCACTTATATACTATATTTAATATACATGCTATGAGTTTGTTCACAAACAATAAAATAGTTATTGATTAAATTTATGCTCCAGTATTTGGTTATATAGGCACCACAAAGATAAAATATTTTTATTTTAGTAAAATATTTAAAAGAAAATGTTAGGTAAACAATAGCAACATAACAATTTTTTAATCACAAAAAATGATAAAACCAGTTTATCATGAGAAATGCACCACAAATTATACTTTAAGAGCCTAGAACTTCTGGTCTGAAGGATAGAAGCAATTTTTATGTATTCTATAAATTGATGAAAAATACTTGCCCTTTCGAGTAAATCTTCAATGGAGAAAAAAACCCAATTTGATTCATGTAGCCTGTCCTAAGTTACTGTATTCTTTTCCACCCTCTTCTAATTTTTAATTAAACTTCACAGAGATGATACTGAGCAATTGCCTCTCTTCAATAGCAATTAGTTATTGACTGTTCATCAAACTGGCTGTGTGGGATCACTATATCTAGAAATATATTGGTTTGAAAGCTCAAAAGTGCTTGGCCCTGTGAGAGCATAATGAAGAATTAGAGGGATCCCACATTAAAAGAAGACTAAATGTTTTGAGATTAATTGGGATCACAACATCCTTAGAACTATATGGAAATAGGCTGAAAAGTCTGCCTCTAGATTTCCTAGCTGAGTTGTCATACAATTATGACACGTTATGAATTTTTTTTTTTGCCCTTATATAACATACTCCATGGCTGAACATAATATAAGTTTTCTTGTGGGGTGGGAGAGTATACTCCATTTTTATCTGTACATAATGATGTTCCTTATGCCCATGAACTTAACTTTCTGTCCGATAAAACTAATTGTTTGGTGTTAATTGTAGATAAAACAACAAATAAATAACACTGTATCTTAAGGTAACTTTAACTATTTGCTGTAGTGTCTAGCACAGGGGTGGGCAAACTACGGCCCACAGGCCACATCCGGCCCATTGGTCATTTTAATACAGCCCACCTCTGAAAAAAAAAATTCCCCTCTGAGAAAAAAAACCGGGACCGGCCAAAAGAGACTCCGCGCTGCGGGCCAAAAAATCGCACACACAACACAGAGCTGGGCAACCGCTTCCCTGGTGGTGGGGCCGAGGCCGCCACCTGGGGAACACCCACTGCTTTCCCTCGCCAGGGCCGGGTGGTGGCATGTTGCCCTGCGCCGTGTGGCCCCCGCCTGGCAGTGCGCTTCTCAGCTGGTCTCCTCCTCCTCGGCCATAGAGAACAAACAGGCAGAGAAGGAGGAGACCAGCCGGCTGTTTGGGAGAAGCTTTCTGCACCAAAAGAGGCAGCTACTAATCTCCGGCTTTGCTCCGCTTCTCCAATGGTCCGGCACCACCCTGTTTTATGTGCTGGCTGCTCGGACTTGCTGGGCCTGACACATAGAAAAGGGCGGCGCCGGATGTTGGAGAAGCAGAGCAGAGCCGGAGATCATTAGCCGCCACTTTCGCAGCACAAGAAGCCTCCCCCAACTGGCCAGCTGCTCTCCTCCTTCTCTGCCTGTTTGTTCTCTATGGCCGAGGAGGAGGAGACCAGCCGGCCGGTTGGGGGAAGCTTTCTGCACCGAAAGAGGCAGCTACTAATCTCTGGCTTCGCTCCGCTTCTCCAATGGTCCGGCACCACCCTGTTCTATGCACCGGCTGCTCAGACTTGCTGGGCCTGACACATAGAACAGAGCATGCTGCAGGCATCTTGTGACAAGCCCCAGGACATGTGGTCACCTGCTGGCTGGCTGGGCCAGGCCGGGCTGGAAGAAGCACGTTCTCCAGCAGGAAGAAAGCGTGCTCCGGGAGGGCGGGTGCCGGGCAGGTGGACGGATGTTCCAGGACCACTTATTGGTCGACTTTAAGAGTGCCCCCATGGAAGAAGCCGAGCAAACGTAGTGGTGGCAGGGGTGACAGGGCATGTGTTTTCCTCCACAAGGAATATGAAGGGAGGCAGACACTGCACCTCTCAGGAAAAAAGTAGGTGCCAAAGCCCTGGCTGTCACCTGGGAGGGGACTGTGGAGGGACCCATCACATGCCCTTGTTGCCCCCGCCGCCTCTACTTTTGTTCTCGTTCTTGGCTTCTTCCATGGGGGCGCTCTTAAAGTCAATCTTTAAGAGCTGGAAGACGTTTTGTTAGATCACCACCAACTCATCTTTCGGAGAGGTGTAGCCCCTGAATACACGAGAAGTCTTGGGCAAAGTTCTCTGACTTTTAAAATGCATCCATGCGATGTTTGCTTCTCTTCATGCTCCTTGTGCATGCTGGGAGCACCTAACTGGAGCAAAAGAGAGCAAAGTTGACTGCTATGAAATGAGCACCTTGGCTTACCCTCTTGCTCCTCACAGTTGCCCTGAGCTGGTGCAGTTCTTTACTTGGGCAGCCAGACGCCCGCAGCAGTGCCCGCAGCAGCAACAGGCAGTTCCTCCCCGGCTCCGCTCAGGTGTCCGGCTGGGGCTGTCAGGAGTTGCTACCGCCAGCGCAGCTCTGCATGGCTCCAGTCCCGTGTTGCCTTGGGAAGGGAAAGGCAAAACCAGGAGCCACTGAGCCTGAGCCTCCGGTGCCACTGCTGCTGTTGCAAAGCACCACTGCCACTCTTCCTTTTTGCCTTTCCCTTCCCAAGGCAACGCGGGATTGGAGCCGCATGGAGCCGTGCCGGCAGTAGCAACTCCTGACTCAGGGGGCCTCCGAGGGGAGGGGAAGGAGGAGAAGAAGTGGGGAGGGGGGGCGATTCCCCAAAAATCTTGTGCTGACCTGGCCCGTCTGTCAAATTTTAAAAGTCAATGAGGCCCCCGAGCCAAAAAGTTTGCCCACCCCTGGTCTAGCAATACATTAAATGTTTTAGTGAATAGTCTTAATGAATTTTAATGAATGAGAATTTAACAAACAAAGCCTCATATTGCTTTTAAAATGGAAGGTTAAGGCTTCTAAAGTCATCGAAGAGTGACTGATACTATCAGCATTACAAACATGTCTGCATTTAGTAGCGATGTAAACCAAGTATAGAGAGCAATTAGCAAGGCAATCAGCAAGGGTAATGAATAACATATGACACTTCAGGTAAATGACTCAGAGAAAGGAAGAAAAGTTTAAATATATAATTGGAGGACACTGCATATTAGGCTACTAAAAGAGCAATTGAGAGTAATAAAATACCGCAGATAAGGGTAAGGGACTGCTAATAGTGTTTCATAATGGCTTTTGGGAGAATTGCATTAAAATGCCAAGCTGATTGCAGTGCCCTAACCAGACAGACAGACAGACATAGACACACTTTGAGTCTGTCTTGAAGGCTCCTGGAAACCACACAAATAAGTCCCTGCAATTTTCTTGGCAACATTTGTTGGAAATAGTTTGCTGTTTCCTTCTTCCTCGGGTTGAGAGAGGGTGATTGGTCCAAAGTCATCCAGCTGGCTTCAAGCCTAAAGCAGGACTAGGGCTCATTTATCATGTTAAGAACCATCTTATATTAATTCACCATTGCATGATTTTTAAGAATTGAGTGAAAGGAAATACTCAGAAATAAGGCCCTACCTTTTTTTCCTTGGAAGGACTTTCAGGGGAACCCTTGGTGCTATCTGAGCTTAGTTGTTTGCTTACAGACAATTCATAATTCATTACCGAACCAAACAACATAATCAATGCAAGTAAGTGTGGGGTTCACTCACTATTTAAAACCGTAGCTTGCCCTTCCAGTTTTGATGAGTGTATGGGTTTTCTCCTTTGTTGTTCATTCATTAGGGTATTATTTTCTGCTTAATTGATTGTCTAGTGTTAATCCGTGTTTATGTGTTGGTTGCTAGAAAGGTGTGTTCTGGATTTTTAGTTTCCTTTTAGTTTTAGCTTTTTTATTATTTATTTTGAATGGTGTGTAAATGTAGTTTTATTTCTTTGTGTCTACTAATGGCTCATTTATCTGAATGCCAAGTTTCCAAGAATTACCTAGCATTTTTGGATTTACCTTGGTCCAGGATGCTCACAGTTTCTCAGTCTGTTTATGTGTTGTGAAATTTTGGAGTTTTCATATTTTTGTATTGCTAATTGATTTTTATGGATGGACTGTTTTAGTTTTAGCCTGCCTGTCCTACAGAGTGGCTGTTGCAGTTCTTATAGTCCCTAGAATTTTTATGTTACAGAAATTATTTGCCATGTCTGAACTGAAAGTAATATGAAATAACTTGGTCTTACAAAAACCAAACATATATCAGTCATTCTGACGAAATACAAGTTTTTTCACTGTGTTGCCTTTTAGTGAGTATATCTCACTACTTTTATCACTACTTATTTAAAAAGATAAGAAAAATCTTAGTTGGATTATTTTTAGTTGAATTACAAAGAAGGGAAGCAGTCAACTCTGCAGAAAAGAGGCAATGGAAGTTTAAACAAACAACTGCCGCTAAAGAAGAAAATGACAATTATAATCCAGATTTCCCCTTAAACTTCACATATAAATAAATCACATATAAATAAAAAAAGCAAAAACACTAAAATATGTGCAGTCTGGGCATCCTAATTTTGAAAGTGTAATGACTGTTAAGAGATTAAGCTGTTTTTATATACTGAATTTAATTTTAGTTTAGTTAGATACTATATAATATTTTTTTCTAACTAATCAAAATGCTTTATGCATTGTAGGCTATTTGTTCTGTAAACAGAAAATAGAGTACCTTTCGCAGCCTGCTGTATGGAGAAGTATAGCCATGTATATTTCAAAACTGATGCTTTTACTTTATTTTTGGAAACAATGGCTATGGAGACAAATCAGAACAAACAAATTATTTTCCTTAATTAGAATTTGAGAACAGACCTCAAACCAACTGAGAGCAGAAAATTAGATTTGCTAAATCCACATCCTTTAATTTTAGCCTGGTTTTCCTCTGATCAGATTATTAAATATATCATGCCAAATAAACATTCTATTCTTTCTATCTTAAATATTAATATGACAAATTTCCCCAGTAAAAGTTTGTTGTTCATTTTTCTCCTATTTGAATGGACATTTTTCTAGGAAGAAAGATCTAATACTGTAAATTGCCATTTGTAATTTGATACAACACTGGCCCACATTTTCTTTTTCAACATGAAATGGGTCTATGGTTAGGATAATATACACATAACTAGCCCATAAACTTGGGCAGATATTTAATTGGCTGCATGCTTTAATGTAAGATTTGATAAAACTCTCTGATGGAGAAACATCTTTCACCTTTTTGTGTGCAAGAAAGCCCCAAGAGGAGGCTGCAAAACAGGTTGTCATATTAGTATTGTGCAACACGCACAAAAGGTTTGCAAGGAACACAGGTAAGAGATAGTATCAAAGCTTAAAGATAAAACATGTGTTTTGTTAAGGCAAATCACACCACCTCTGCTTTGGTGAACAGAATCATCTCCATTGCAATCCCAACCTCTTCATGGGGGGCAAATCAGAGGTCTTGCACCTATTTGCACCTAACCAAGGCTCGAAAATGATTGGGCATCATCATTTTCCTGAAAAAATCCCATGGTATTGCCTTTCCCTGATTGTCATCTGATGAATGAAATATACTGCAAGCTTAGATCTTCCTTAGTTGTACTGATGTTTCTGTTCTGTTCTAACACTAAGGTCAGTCTCAAAATGCATCAACCTATTAGGCTTGTCAAGTTCTAACTTGGAGGCAAGTCAGATGAATGTAATGTCTTGAAATAGATGTAAACTGAGGGAAGGCAGGGTGGGGTTTGGTTATAGCACAGCTATATATATAGTCAACCTTGATTGCATCACATGATGTATCGTGACGTATCACAACGTTTTTGCCTTTGCGGAGTTGGGGTGGGCATGGCCTGCACATGACACATCTGGCCTGTAGGCCACCAGTTCAATACCCCTTGGCTAGAGGTAGACAGTAATTTAACTCAATTATACAAACAGTTTCTTAGTTGTCTTGCATGCACCTACTAGAGCTACAGTACCAGTGGCCCTGCAGTTATGAAGTGTGGATTGCTGCTTAAGACAGAGAAGAAGCTTCTCTTTGAAGACAGAGCATAATATGACAGTATGCATTTCCCCCTGTATAATAAACAGAGTTCACTCCATTAGAATGAAGAAAAAAAGGAAAAATAGGACTCCTCTCTATAAGAGTTATTGATATTGCAGATCACCTATTCAATAACTGGCCTGCACAGAGATTAGTGATTTGTGCTTATTTGTCTGTGTATCTCCTTTGAAATATTATATAGCTCTAAATATATCAGAAATCATCTAGAACTAATATCATCTTTTTCTTTCTTCCTCCACACATTTTTGAAAGCAAGATGTATGTGACACCGAATGCTGCATGTTATGTTCATAACATAACAGCATGAGTATGTTCATCATTGCACCATTATAAAATAATCTTAACTGTTTAATCTGAAAAAGTCCAGTGCTCATCCGCTAATATTTAATAGGACTAAACTAATTTATTGACAGCAATAGAAAGCAAATTAAGCATATAAATTAATTGGGTACATGGATCACCTTGATATGATTCATCAATTTGATTGGGAAAAGGGAAGGTTTGTGCATACTGAATCATTAAATCAATATAAGAGTGTCCTATTTTATAGAAAGGGTGATTCAGTTGAATTGCCTTTGAATTCAGTCTTCAAATTATCTACATAGCACATTAAACAGATGTATGCAGTTCCCCAAAGAAGACTTCCAAAAGGGAAAAAAAAGCTTGTTCAAATATAATGAGCCAGTTAAGGTCTTTAGACCATTTAATAACATTACATAAATATAGCATTACACTTAATAACATTACCTGAATATATATTTAGGGCTATGTAATTTCATTTGTATAAATGAGTGAACTCCTTAATAATGGCAGAGTAATCCAACTTTTTGGTATATGAATTTTAAAAGTCCAATAATAACATTACATAGAAATTGCAAATTTTAGTATGATTTGATTTTCATTGACATAACCACATTTTTAAATAATACAGTATCAGACAAGTGGACATTGTGTTCTTTCAGAAGTACAAGGTTTTGTTAGCATAATTCTATTGTGTATGTTTCTTTCTCTCAAGAAAAAGTAGTAGATGTCCCTTTTCTCTTTTTGTATCCATTTTCTCTTGTTGTTGCTTTTCTTTAATGTTACTTTATTCTTTGAGTATTCTCTGCATTCCTGGAATACTGAATCTTCCTTCTCTTATATTGTATAATATAACATGATAATCCATACTTTGTTTTAATGCATCTTAGTAGAGATGCCCAGAAGTAGGGCTACATGAGCATTATGCTTAGTATTTATTTGATGTAGGATCTTTGTGGGTTGTTTTTTTTTCAATTAACATAGTACCAAGATCACTGAATAAATTCATACAATTTCTATGAGGAAATAATGACAGCTTTCAATGATTTTCTATGTGTTTTTTTCTTTACATAAGAGAACCACTAATTCTGTCCAGACTGATATTAGAAGTCAGGATTTTGCTTTGGGAGTTACAGCAAAATAATTTTTCCCCTGAACCTTCCAGAGATTAGATGAAGGAAAGGGAACAAAAATGCAAGTATTCAGTAAGATGAAATACAGTTCAGGCAGATATGGCTTGCCAGATATTATGTTGAACATGTACATAGTAAATCTTCAAAGTTTTTGTATACTAGGCAGCCTTGGATACTAGGCAGCCTTTTTCATGTTAACTAATTAATAGTGAGCAGGTTTTCTGTATCTTGCATGTCCATACACCGTCTGGAAAACAAAAGAGAGAACACCCTGGAAAGGTTAAAATGTTGCAACAAAATTAATGATACTAATTTGAAGTCTTGCTGTTCTTTAATTATTAATAGCATTAGATTGCTGACCTTCCAAGATCAGTCCTTTGTAAATACATCCAGTCTCTCTGGGCTGAATGGTGCTAGAAGTATTTTCTAATTTAATTAATGAGGAAGGAGAAAAAAGAGATTGTCCTTAGTCAATTCCATTTCCATTTTAACTGCAATTCTCTACTGCAATAATTTCCCTTCTTTTATCGCAGTATTTGTTTGTGTGTGTTTTGGGGCAGAGATTGAAAATAGAAAAGGGAATAGCAGACCAGAGATATTGAAAGAGAGAATTGAATCTTTAGTACCACAGAAATAAATTGGCATTTTTTTCCCTATGCAATGGGCCAAAATACTGGTTTCAGGCTTCAAGATTTCCAGCAGCAATTTCTGCAGAAAAATTGCACTGATGAATATTGACACTATGTAATCATTGTAAATTCTAAAGTTGTTCTAGTGTTGTCATTAGTTTGCTTTTTAAAATTCAGGTTGTCCTTGAATTATGTCTGCAATTGGAACAGAATTTCCATTATTAAGCAACGCAATCATAAAGTGTGACATCACATGACTACATTGCTTAGTGATGGCAATCCCTGCATTCCCCATTGCCATTGAATCATGGATTGCAAAGCAGTACATCCTTAGAACATCTTCCCTGCTTCCTATAGCCAGACAGAGGGAAAGCTGGCAAGAAGTTACAACTTTCAGGTGGCTTACAAATAGGCTGGCAGGCAAGTAAATGGCTGATGTCAGATAGGAGACGGAGTGAGGGAGTGAGCAAGTGGCCAGTGGACAGAGCATGAATACAATAGGAGTTGGGCTAGCTGCTGCCAAATAGGGGAAAGTGAATGAGGTGGAATGGCCAGGGAATGGGCACGATGAAAATGAATCTCCAGGAGGATGTGCAAGGGTGCCCAGAGGTGTCTGACAAGTGTGGTGCAAGTGCAGCAAAAATCAGGGAATATGCAGGGATGGGAGAGGTGCAGTGGAAGCACAATGGAACTTGAGATGCTGGCTGCAAGATGGTGAGGATACATGAGGGTGCATGGATTGCTAAGACAGATACATAAGGGTCTGTGATGGCCATTGAGGTGCAATTTAAATGCAGAGGGACTGGAGGGGGTGGTACATGGGTGATTAAGACATATCAAAGCAACTTATGACTTTCCCTGCTGGCTTCCCCACTGACTTTGCTTATGGGATGCTGGCAGGAATGGTGGCAAATTGTAAATGTAAATCCAAGCTGGTTGCTAAGTTTTCAGATCACAAACGTGTAACTGCAGAAATGCTGAGAACTTCAATAATCAGTCATAACTGCCACTCATTCAGGACTGTTGTAACTTTTAAATGTCACTGAATGGTTGTTCACCAAAGAGTACCTGTTTTAATTTTGTAAGTACTTCTTCCTTAAAGACTATTCATTCAGCAACCATTCAAAGTTATGATGGTGCTGAATATATGTATTTATGGATCATCCTTGACTACATAGTCATGTGATCATCCTTGATAACATAGTCATGTGATCAAAATTTGACAACTTGACAACACCTCTGCCCTTTTGGTTATACTTCATTCCTCTATCTATCCCTGCTGCTCCCTCCCACCCCAAGCTAACTTTCATCATCTTGTTCTTCTCATTGTTAAGGAGGCACACCCAATCAAGGCAGTCAGCTGTCTTTTGCAAGTGGTGCAGTGGTTAGAATGCAAGTTAACTCTGCCCATATACCTGAAGTTCGATCCTGACCAGCTCAAGGATGACTTAGCTTTCCACCCTTCCAAAGTTGGTAAAATGAGGACCCAGATTGTTGAGGGCAATATACTGACACTGTAAACTGCTCAGAGAGTGGTATAAAGCACTATGGAACAGTATATAAGTCTAAGTGTTATAGCTATTGTTATGTATCCTCTATAAGACAAAATGCAAAAATCAATCAATGAAGTACTGATTTTGTTATTTTTATGTCTTTATTAGAAATTAATCACTTCTAAAATGTTGGAAATCTTAGAACCAATCATTTTTACACTAATAACAAATTATTTTGTTGTTACCAGGTAATACAGGAATGACTCTATTTATAACAAATTGATCAAGCTGCTATGTACAGCATGACAGAGAAAGAGAAATTAGACTAATTAAGGGGCATGCATGAGGTGATGGTAAAAAAAAATGGTGGCCATGCATGACCATGTATGGAGTTCAATTGCAAGATCATTATCATGGCTTTTTTGCTTATTAGCTCATAGATAACCCCAGATTGATTGGCTAAAAAAATTTAAATAATTAAAATGGAAATGCTACATATCGTTTGTCTCTGACTAATGTTATGCTCTATTTTCTCATCCATTTTCATCATCATCATCATAAAAAAAAAAACAATTGAAGAATGAATTTTGATGGAAAGTTTTGTTTTACAGGACTGGGATGTCAAGGAGTTTTCTGATACCGATGCTTTGGTTTCTGCTTCGCTGTCAGCAGCTAGTACTGAAGACTCCATGATATTGTTATTGATGAGCTTTGTTATGTTTGCCTTGAAACTGCTTCAGATTGTCCCCAAGTTGAAGGGCGATGATGCCTAAAATAGGAACAGAGCAGCTTCTGTTAAAATCTCTAGATCTAATCAATAAACTTTTACTGCTTACTTTTGTACTGTACAGAATAATGTCTCTTCAAATAGACATGAGGTTCTCCATCTTGCTGAATTCTTGGTAGAAGTTGGCAGCTAAACAGATGATACTGTGCATTACTTTTTTCATTCTAAAGACATTGGAGTGGCACAACCATTATTTAAAAAATATTTCTTGAAGTACTGATAAACCTGTGTTGTATTCCCCCCCTCTTTTTTGGTGATTTTTTTTTCAACTTCCACCCCCAACCCCCATATAATTTCTCTTCTTATGGGGGTTGGGGGTGGAAGTTGAAAAGTTGAAAAGAAAATTCACCCCAAAAGGCGGGCGGGGGGAGATCACAGCAAGATTTTTCAGAAGTGATGGGAGGGATGAGGGAGACTGACTGATGTAGTGTCCCTCAGATGAATTTGTATCCAGGTGGGACTAGAACTCATGGTTTCCTGGTTTCTAGCCAGGTGTCTGAACTACCACATTAAGTGGCTGTTATCTGTGCTCATATAAGCCTTATAATGGGAAACAAAACAAAACTCCAACAATAGTTTCTTCCTGAAATCTTATGAATTTATATTTTACCTTATAAAGCCTCACGAGGAAGGAAACACCTGAAAAGTAAGATAGCTGTTTAAATCATGGAAACAGAGAGTCCAATTCTACCCCCAAACATGATATGATTGTAACCTTTTTTTTTGGCTGCCCTATTCCCATCAAACAAATCTTTATGGTTTCTGGGCACCAAAGATTACCCATTGCTAGCTGAATACAATGTCCAAAAGATATCATGTCTCTTGTATTCCAGAGGGTATAGAACTGAAAATTTAGGACAAGTTGCGAGATCTCACAAAAAACTGAAAATTTAGGACAAGTTGTGAGATCTCACCAAGAGGAATCCAGCTGCCAAACTGCTTCTTCAAAATACTGTGTTTTCAATTTTCAGTATTTGTTATCACAGGAAACACAAGATTCCGCAAAAAGACTCTTGGAATATACTTGGTCTAGAGCCAATGGTGAAATGATGCAACTTCAGGTTGCAATTGATAATTGTATGTCCATTTTTTTCAGTGCCATTGTCACTTTGAACAGCTGTTGAAGAAATGGACATCACCTGAGGACTTCCTGCAAATCATTAAGCTGTTGTTCAGCAATTAGCTACAGTATTATTGAAATATTAGCATTATTAACCTTTGTTCAATTGGATTGACAAATCTGAAGATATAATATCTGCAAATGTTACATATCAAAGTTGTTTTACCACAAGCTGGCAAATAATTCATCTTCATATAATTAATTTGCCATGCTTAAATCTGACATGTAAATTAGCTATTGATTCATATTGCTTATTTTTAAAATTCATTTTAATTTATTTGAAAGATTAAGCATCTTATTTATATTTTTGGATAGAGGCAATAAAGTTCTGCCATAGTGAGAGACAATCCATGCTTTACTATGTTGCTAAGGCTAAATTTGGGCATATTGAACAAAGAGAAGCAAGCATTAGTTATGACATATCTGACAAAATGATATCCTTCTTTAAAAGAGGTTTTTGCAGAAGAGCGAGAAAAATTCTCCCAAAATCTTTGAAGGGATGCTGGGGTATCTGGCTAATGTGAGCAACATCATCATCATCATCATCATCATCATCATCATCATCATCATCATCAAAAACAACAAAAACAACAAAAACAACAACAACTAACTGGAGTTTGACAATGAAGTTCAACAAGGAACAACATTTTCACCATTTACAAAGGAAGTTGTTTTAAACAAATGAAATAGGATCATTTAGACAAGACGTGTTCTTTGCAAAGCATTACTAATGTCTAAAAATTCCTGGATTGAAGGGTTGAATTGAAGTGAATGCTGCAAATATCAGCATCTAGAATACCCTGCCAGACTCCATTGTCATAGCTTCAATCTCAAACTGTCTACCACGGACCTCACCTCATTCTTAAGAGGTCCTTAAAGGGGGCATGCATAGCACACCAGCGTGCCTACCGGCCCTGTCTTACTGTCCCCATTTATCTGTATTTACTGTACTTCCTTTTGTGCTTGTTTATGTTCATATTTATACCTGTTATGTTGTACATGTTTGACAAACTAAATAAATAGATAGATAGATAGATAGATAGATAGATAGATAGATAGATAGATA
>NW_020769309.1:47593546-47636087 GCF_900518735.1 Pseudonaja textilis
ATGTATGTATGTATGTATGTATGTATGTATGTATGTATGTATGTATGGTATTCAGCTCTGTTCGGGTATTTTCCCACATCATTATAGTTATGCTTTTAAAGTTGTAGTGACATTTCAGCAGAATCTCATCTGCCATCATTAGGCTTGTATATTGTGTTCGTCTGTGAGTCAGGCTTTCGAAGCCGTTTCTGTTTTAATTTGGTGCTAGCCTACTGCTGTGTTAGAATGGTTTTTTCTTCATCCTGATTGGTTGGGAAAATACCCGAACACCACATACCAGTAGAAAACACACACCAACCGCTACCTCAATGCCCAATCCCACTACCATCCAGCACAGATAAACTCTGTGGCCAAAACACTAATCTCCAGAACCAAACACCTGGTAGACAAGACACACATAAAGACTGAAGTATGCACCCTGACTAAAGTACTGACAACTAATGGCTTCCACAAAAGCAAAATCACTGGCTTGATCCACAAAAACACACTGAGACATAAAGGAGACCTAGAAGATGAACAGACCTATGGAACGGCTGTCCTGCCCTACATAAGAAATACTACAGACAAAATCAGTAAGATACTACATAGGTATATATGAAGTCCCCTGTGCATCATGCCCTGCCACAAACATTGGACAGACCAATAGAAAAATAAGTACCCGCCTGGATGAACACAAAAATGCAGTAAAAAAGCTGGAACACACTTCCTCACTAGTCCAACACATGAAAGCAAGAGGTCATAGCATCGACTTCAATGGCACCAAAACCCTAGCCACTATAGAAAACCACAGCCACAGAATTATCAGAGAAGCCATAGAGATCGAAAAAAGACCTGAAAGCATGAATAGAAGAGATGATTCCACCAGACTGTCAATTATTTGGAAGCCTGCACTCACAAACAAAAAAATCTCCACAGCACAAGCCAGGCAAACACCTGGCACAAACAGATCCCCCCCGATACCTCCAGCTCAAACACACCCCAACCAGGCACCCAGATGAAACCTAGCTTCCTAATAAATGATAGCCATCCATTTACTCAGAGGTAAGCTGCACTAAAAGCCTCCAATACAGGAAACACAATGTTGCCAGCCAATCAAGACAAAAAAAGCAACAAAACAGACAGAAGATATTAGAAACACCAATCAAGCAGAACACAGCAAATTCCAAGACCAATAAACACAGACCAAGATTCCCAACCAATCAGGATGAAGAAAAAAACATTCTGGCACAGCAGTAGGCTAGCCCCAAATTTAAAACTGAAACAGCTGTGAAAGTCTGACTCACAGACAAATGCAATACAGAAGCCTGATGATGGCAGATGAGATTCTGCCAAAACGTTGCTACAACTTTAAAAGCACAACTATAATGACGTGGGAAAACACCTGAACAAAGCTGAATACCATACATGTAAGTACCCATGAAAACTTAAGAAAATATACATATACTTATACACCTCAACAGCCTACATCCAAAAATACAATTCACCTTGGAAACAGAAGCTAACAATCAACTTCCCTTCGTAGATGTCTTAGTATACAAAAAAATCCAATGGCTCCCTAGGACCCACCATCTACCAGAAGAAAACACATACAAACTGCTATCTACACGCACTCTCACACCACCACCCAGCAGAGATCAGTTCCGTAGCTGAGACACTCATCTCCAGAACCAAATGCTTAGCCGACAAACAACACCAAAAACCAAACTGCACACTCTCACTAATGTACTAACAGCCAATGGATTCCAAAGAAAGAAGATTACCCACCTAATCCAAAAAGAAACCCCAACCAAAATCCAAGACAGAGAACAAGAGAACGGCAAAGCCCTCCTCCCATATATAAAAGGCACTACAGACAAAATCAGCAAGATCCTCCAAAAACACAACATTAAGACAGCATTCTACACAAGCAGAAAAATATCCACTATCCTAAGAAACTCTAAAGACAGAATCGAGTTAGAAAACCAAGGAGTATACAAAATCCCATGCACCGCCTGCCCCAACACATACATCGGATAAACCAACAGAAGAATTAGTGCATGCATTGAAGAACACAAGAACTCAATCAAAAAAGAAGAACTGACCTCTTCCCTGGTCCAGCACCTCAAAGCCACAGGACATGAGATTGACTTTAAAAATACCAGAACTATTGTCAAAACTCAACACTTCAACAACAGAATAATCCGAGAAGCCATAGAGATAGAAAAATGCCCACACAGCATGAATAAATGAGATGATACCTCCCACCTACCTGTCATTTGGAAACCCACCCTCATTAACAAATGAGTACCTAACATGAAGAATGACACCAGACCCACACCCACGAGGGCCACACAAGATGCTACCACCACACTTCCACGTAGAAAGCAAATTCACACCCACACAGATGATGAGACACGACCACCGACCAGAAGCTGTACCGCAGCTGCATTACTACCCGCTTCAAACCCCTACAACCCATACATGAAGCGAACTGATGCCCAACATGAAGATGTGGCACGACCACGAACATGAAGCCAAACAACAGATCACAGCTCACCAGCTCAAATCCCCCGACAACTAAGACTAACCTGAACACAGCCAAGCCCCCACCTGAACAGAACACACCCCCAGCCAATCAGAACATAGCCAACCCCCCAACCAATCAGATCACAGCCAGGCCACCAACCAATGAGAACACAACCCCACCCAATCAGAACACAGCCAAGCCCCCACCCAGTCAAGTCGCACTCCAACTGGCAGTTAAAAGAAAAACAGCTGCAAGCTCACATTACTCCAAGAAGCACAAAGCCGAAGTCGAAACATCGCCAAAATACTTCCAATTTTACGCGGGAGAAAACCCGAATAACCAAAGATCCATATACATATAAACACACACACACACACACACACACACACACACAGAGAGAGAGAGATTCCCAGAGTTCCAAATTCAGTCTCACAAAAATTGTTTATTTTGTACATATTTTATAATACAATTTATTATACATTTCAGATATTTCTAAGGTTTACATAATGTAAGATCTGACAACTTACATGTACATGGCACAGTACCACATGTTTTTCTATTGCTTTTTTCTAGGATTTTCTTGTTTTCTTGTTTTGTTTTCCTAGTCTAGTCTACAGCTCTGGAAGGAACTCATTTAAGTATTAAGCAAGGCTAATTTTATTTAACTTTCTAAATGAGTCAGTGTTAGCTAGGTATTACGATCTGGTGAGGTTTTGTGTAAACTGTCTCAAATGAAGCTCAATTTGTCATACCATTCCTATCAGAATATTTACTTTGAATGTTTCTTCTGAACCTTGAGAATGGACAGCACTTAACATTTTCCTGCCATCTTGTATAGTACAAGAAATCAAATAAATGTACCATCCCTGTCTCCTCTGCTTCTAGCAGTGATGATAATATGATCAGCAAACAACTGAATATCAGAGTGAAGCATACATTGCCTAGTATTCTTGAAATAGGACATGTTTTAATTGGAGTGCTGACCCATTCTCAATCTTTGTGCCCCACCACATATAACCTTTCAATTTATAGCTTTCTGTGGCCTTTTCAGCTCTGAAACACATTACATATGGATTGATCTTTACCTGTATCAAGGACATTCAATGCTCATATAAAATGTCAGGAGAGGGAATTATCTTATTCGGAGAGGAAAGATACAAAACTACCAGTCACAGAATTGTCCTCAAATTTATTTCTCATGAAGCACAGAGAAAGCCTGCAAATCTTTTTTTTCCTCCAATTTCATGTATCAACATTCCTAAAATATCTAATTTTGTATGAAAAATATTAAAATGGATGAGACATTCATTCAGAGCAGACTTCTGTGGTAGTAATAATCAGGTCATTTTCAGTGGGGAATTGTCTATAGTGACTGTGTTTCACCATTCACCATTCCCTGTTCTGAGACAGTTCATTCAAAGGGCTCACAGCATAATTTTATACATACGTATGTACATACATACATATGTACATACATACATACATACATACATACATACATAGGATTTCCTAATGGGAATCATCACACTGTGTAACTTGGAGGGCCAAAATATAACCTAAATATGGATATAAAAGTAACAAACCTGTTGTTTGATCTTAGTTTTCACCTATCACTTTAGTAAAACTAGTAGCTTTTTATTGGCATAGTATTTTCTGCTTCTTCCGTCCCCCTTTGAGATACTGAGCAATGAGAACTTAAAATGTATTGCAGGTTCTAGAATAGCCATATCCATTCTCAAGCCGCAAAAGGAATAGATTGGTGAAATAATGAAGTATGGGAGTGATGAAGTAATACAGATAATAGAACAATAGTAAAATGATCTTCATACTTTTTCAAGTACACTGAAGCAGGGCATATTCAGAGTTGAGTCTGATTCATCCTCTAGTTCTTTTCATGTCTTATTTTCAGATCTTCTTGTGATCTTAGGTGAATAAGTGCATGTTTTATCACTATGAAATTACTATAAATGTGTTCTAAAAAGTTTTCTATGGCATGTTATTTTTTTCAATTTTTCTTATTTTTATTTTGCTGACCATCATGTATTTTCAATTTGGTAGGTTTGGGAGATATTAGTTAAATGTTAAAGTGGCTTAGAGAAATACTTGGATAGAAAAAGTGCTATCACCAGAACTTCTTCTTATATAAATGTTACTTTATATCATACATGGCTTCTTCCTTAAAAATATGCTGAGTATTTTTAAATATTAAAAAAAAAATCACACAAAACTTAGATGTTTCAGTCTCCGATGCATTCAGTTTGGGGCCAGCATAAGCTTTTATTTTCTAACATTTGTTCTTGTTGGTGCTAGTTGACAAATTCCCTTTTTACAGTTAAGCAAAACATTCTGATTTATTAGGATCATGTTCCAAATTACTCTATCATTAATGTGTATGAAAAGAACTGACACATTATCAGAGACGCTTATCTGTATGGATGCAAATATTCAAGATTTTTTAGAGAAAAACCTGAATTCATCAAATTCCAGAATTGGATTTTAATAAATTTTAATATCTGAACATACTTTTAGTTTGTTCAGATTGCTTTGTTATTTTAGTGATATTTATAACAAACCTTAATACCCCTTGTATAGAAAGTGGCAGTGGTGGGCTACAACTGGTTTAACCAGTTTGGTGTGAGTGCACACCAAAATGGGTGTGATTGTTGGACACATGGATAGAGTCAAGTTTTCTTTCTTTCTTTTTTTAAGGATAAACCCAAGTGTTTTCTTTAAAGACCAAACCATATCATTATCCCTATTTTGTATTACACTCTTGATTTTATATGTTTCCTGCCTCAAAATAGTGGGAAAATCTGCTGCCAATTTTTAACCACTATATTCAGAGGAATCTCTGTAGTCTGCAAAAAAAAAAAAGAGGAATTGAATATATTCATCTAGCCCTGGAATCTGTTCCTAGGTTAGAGTGGGTGGATTCATGTTCCTTAAAATTCAAACTCTCCCACAATGCATTTTGTATATAGCAATAGCACTTAGACCTATATCCTCCTTTACAGTGCTTTATAGCCCTCTCTAAGTGGTTTACAGTGTCAGAATATTCCCCCCAACAATCTGGGTTTCCATTTTACTGACCACAGAAGAATTGAAGACTGAGTTAACCTTGAGCCTGTTGAGATTTGAACTGCCAAATTGCAGTCAGCTGACAGTCAGCAGCAGCAGCCTGCAGTATTGCTCTCTAACCACTGTGCCACAGTGGCTCATATGGGCTGCCAAAAAATCTTAATGACCACTACTTGGCAATTAATAGGTAGAGATTTTTATTTCCAGCACTGTTACACTACAATGATCCAGTTTGTTTGTTTTCCAGTAGAAGTCTGGGAATCCGGTTTTGTACACATATCTGCAAAAAGCTTTTGTTTTTAATAAAGTTTTATTGATTTAAAAAAAACAAAATCTTATTTGAGTACAGCATGATTCTGGGTTATCACATTTCCATACAGACACAATTTCATATGCATATTCATCTTATGTACTCAGCTTCATATCTTATTATTCTTTTTCCAACTTCTCACTATTTCTCCTGTTACTTCCCTTAATTTTCTCTTCTGGTTATCTCATTTTCTTCTTATTCAATTGTATTTCTTTTACCTAAATTTCTATATCTTTTTATTCATTGTACTTATACTTTCGTCTGTCTTGTTTACAATTTCATATGCTCTCTTCCAACATTCTTAAGAAGCAAAATTCCCCCTATGATTGCCAATTGAAGTGCAACACAAAAATAATTATTCAAATTCATTCTAATAACTGGTATAAATTTCCTTATAAATCTTTCACATTTCTTTTCAATATTTTATCAATCTTTAGAAACAATTGCAATGTTTGCCTCTCTTCTTTATTATTGCATTAATTATAAATAAACATACCATTACATAACAATACAGTTTTATCTCATAGATTATTTACTTATTTCATTTCTAACTCATTACAGTATTCTACTGTCACAACACTATCTTTTGTACCTTTGCAGAATCCTCACTTTTAACTTAATTTAACCATTGTCTCTGTGTTTTCTAGCTGAGCAAATACCTTTAATCCTAGTGCGTTTCCCCTTTTTTCTTTATTTCCTGTTTTTGTCCCTCATAAGTTCTTTCCCTTTCTATCTTTCTCCCCTTTTTCTCATCCCATTTTTTATACCCTTCTCTCTCTAATTTTCCCTTCTGTAGTTTTCTTTTCTGTTTCTCCTTGCTGTTTTACTTCTTTTTTAGACTATTTTTCTTTTTGGCTGTTCCCTTTGATCTCAAACTTTTAACTCCTTTCCCCCTTTTCCCCCTTATTACCACACTTTGCATTATTTGATCATTGAAAATGGCTTCTTCTTGTCCCGCCCTTCTTCTTGCTCTTGAAGCTTTTCCTTTTGCTTTTCATAGTTCAGGGTCTCCATTTCAAAAAATTCAAATATGAAGCCAAAGGATTTTCCTCCCCTTTCTGCATCTTCTTTCTGTTTTTTAAGACTCATCTTCAGTTCCTCCAGGAGTGATGGCATTTTAAACACTTTTGAACAACCACCCAATTGACTTTAAGTAAAAACAGAAAAAGAAAGAAAAAACCAATGCCAAAAACTTTTTTTTAATCACCAAATAATCCCAGACTATTCCTTCTTGTTTCTTTCCTTTACTTTTCCTTTCTGTGGGTTACTGTCTCTTTTAATAAGATTTCAGTTACAATGTATCCTCGGGAGTCTTTTCAAAGTTTCACTGTTAATCCTCTTTATTTTTCCAGGTGGCACTTCATTTTTCCATTATTCCAAGTCCCACCCATTTGCTTCCACTCTTCTCCTTTTTAGGGCTTTAAAATGACCAAGAAAAAATCTTTATTCTCCCTTTGACACTTAGATTTCAGCTTAAGGTTGCCTATTAGTGTCAAAATAGATTAATATAAATTTCTTTCCATACCATTTGTAATTGTTAATAAAAGGTTTAAAAAAGGGTTTTTAACCTCCTTTTCTCCCTCCTTCACCGCTTAAACATCTTCTTTCAGAAGTATCCCTCTAGGTACTTTTAGATTCAGGGTACCTTGCTTAGATGTTCTCTGTTGTTTAGCCCGGTCTGTCCTACTTTCCTCTTTGTCTTCCTCCTGCTTATCCAGTTGGGTTCTTCTTTAAGGAGGCCATTTCTGACCACCGCTACAACCGCCTTCAGGAAAGGGAGTTTAGACCAGACAAGGAGAGATGCGGCTCCCCTCCACTTGGCTAGCAATTTCCCCCCTCTTCACCACCTCTATGGGGTGGCTTCAGCCCCGAATCCAAAGGATTGGGATGCTAAAGTGGCAAGCACTGAAACTGCACACCTTCACGGAGTTCGGTCTGTCGCTGAAGAGACCCAAACCAGAAGTCCTGCAAAAAGCTTTTTAATAGGTTGAATTTTTGCCTGTCTGAAGTCAGACAGGGTCATCCTTCATTCAGGGTTCATTTTTGTTTTTATTTAGTTTTGCCTCTTAGAAGTTCTAATATGTATCTTCTTGTGTAGATGTTCTAACTTAAGTATATATGCTGTGAGTTGTATACAAGGGAAATTAAAACAACTTGATCATAACTACAGTACTGTTTTGGGTAAGCATACTCATACCTCCGAAAGAGCTTCAGTGAAAATTTGAAAAATAATTGCCTACAGTAGAGAAGGAATCCCTGGCTGATCTTCTGGAATGTGTACTTGTTTCCTTTCTCCTACTCCTGGTAGAAGCCTCTCAATTCTGTATAATTGCTGACTATGTTATGCTGTGGCCTTCACATTGGCACTGTAAGTGTTGTTGAAAAAGTCATAAACACTTCAAAATAAGGCTCTGAATGTGTCTCTACATCTAATTCAATAAACTTTAGTTTTAAATTAATTAACCTTTCCAAGTGGGACTGCATGTATTCCAAAGTTTCTGGGGAAAAATAATCCTTTCCTTTCATTTATTCCATATTTATTTCTCAAAGTGCTGTCTTTTGGGGATGTCACACCAAGGTTAATGGCATACAAAATTAGGAGGAAAGATGACAATACTATTTATACCTCCATATTTATTATAGGCCAAGAGGCCACAGAAGTAGCTCTAGATTGGTCTTCTCCTTGGAACCTCAGCTTGTTTACAGCAATCAGCAAGTGAAGTTTTTCAGAGCATATTATCATTAGTTAACTTGGGCTGACAGTTGTTGTGTTTACTACAGCTTTCCTCTTCAGTGGATGGTATCATCACTTGATATTAGTGATATAGCTTGGGGGGAAAGTATAATCATACTTACATTTGAAAGTCACAGGGTAGTGGAAATACCCTAGGGCCATTATATTAAACTTGTGCATGTATACAGTAGCTGATGAGACAACAACAGTCACTGTAGGCCATTAGTGTTAGCTTTGCCCAGGGCATGATTTATATTAGTCTTGTACCATTGTACCATTAGAAAAAAACTTTTCCCAAACCCAAAGACAAAATAGTAGCAGGAAAAGAAAAAGTTAAAGTTTCTAATACTATCCACTCTAAATTTCCATGTGAAGCCTAGATGATTGCAGAAGGATGTAGCACATTTTATCTATTTACTTCCATTTAGTGGTGTTCTGGATTTTAGCAGTCCTAAATGATTAATCCTTCCCCATCCCATCTGAACTGAAATAAAAATGATCATAACATGTACTATCTACATTAAAAGAGATAAACATTTTTGAACAAAGGAACATTTTACATCATGCCACCACTATTTTCCCAAATATAATCCTATGACAGGTTTAAGCAATAAACAAACACCAGATCACAATTTTAAACTTTGTTAGTGGGATTTGAAACTTCTAAATGATTAATATTACTGAGCAAAGTCTGGTTAATATTACTGAATAGGGCCAAGGATTTAATTTGCTGATTCAAAACAAGTTTTAGATTCCTCTATCTCAACAGAGTATGTATGTTGTCCAGTTTGGTTCTGTTTTATTCTCCCTCCCTTCTTTTCCCCCCCTTTTTCCCTTTTGTTTATATTTCTTCATATATTTGATTGATGTTTCTAGTCTTTCTGTTCATATATTAACAGCAGAAAAAAATATTAAGAAAAGGAATACTGGTGGGGTACTGAAGCCTGACCACCTTATTTTATTCATTACAAATTAAGTTTGCAGCAGTAAAATCAGTGACACTAAGCATGGCTAATATTTATAGCTCTGCTAAAGTAATTATATAACAATAAATTAAGTTTATAGCTGAGCAAATAGCTTTTTATTAAAGCTGGAGAGTGTTGGTATCCTTACATGTTAGACAGAATCCTATAAATCAAGACTTAGGAAGGAGAAGAGAAGCTGTTAAAAACCTTGAGGAGCAGGGAGAGATTTCTAGAGGTTGATTTCCCTTGGCCAAACTCAAGTTATTGTATAATGAGTAGGTGATAGATAATCAGCTACACAGGCATTCTATTGTTAAAATGCAGATTACCTATTTTTCTTAGAGGTGTATTAAATATATTGGAAAGAGCTCTATTTTGAACAAAACAGACATCCATAGTATCAGTTTCTGAGTTACAGCTTGCTTTCTGCAACACATCAGTTCAAGTGAAAATATATTAGGTTACAGTGCTTGAAATATTCCACACATATTTGCATACCTTTGTGTTGACTGTTCTTCAAGGCAGCTAGTACTCACTGCCAAAAAACTTAGCAATGATTTTGTTCATAATAATAAAAAGGGCTTCCCCCCCCCCCCCCCCGTGGTAAACTTCTTGACAAAGAATCTTGGATTTTTCGATGATTTGTGATTGGAAGGAGTTTCTAAAGTTTTGTGTTTTGCAAAATGACTATCGACTTGTCACACTATGTATTTCCTTTTCTGTGAATAGAAAGTATACAAACATCCCATACTATTGTTCTGACCCAGCCTTCACAAGTAGTGATAAGACTTTTGCTCATGAGTAAAACAACTCCCTTTCTATAACAGGGCATTAACAATCTTTTATTTACAGGGATAAACAAAAAATCAAATGTAAATTAATTCCGACAAATCTGGGTTTATCCAAGAAATCTGAATTGCTTGATGTTTACTAGAAACAAAAGGTTGTCTATAACAACTGGCCACTCGCAAACCCCTCTGTTTCTTTCTCAGCCAGGGAGGGGCTGGTTATCATCTGCAACTGTCTCTCCCTGAGAGTTGGCTTACCGCTTTCCTTTGCTCAACTCTCATTTTCTCTCTGCACATATGCACATCTGGGATGGGCGCCATCTCAGCTCAGGCCCCTGTCTCTCCACCCAGGGGAGGACAGAAGGACCAGGCTCTGCCTCTGTCTCTGATTCTGTTTCCTTATCAGAGCTTTCCAAAGGCTCTGAAGCTCATCCTGGATATTCCTCCACCTCCTCCTCATCTGACTCTGCAGCTATCTCTGCTGGTGGCCGATGGGCCACAACAGGTATAAGATGGACTGTTTAAACTGGTACCTTCTGACATTTTCCCCACTCAATAGAAAAGTCTTGTCAAGAATCTTGATCATCCCAGTGCATGAAGCCTGGAGATATGTAGACTCTTCAACCAAGCACATGCTTCTACAAATGTTGAATTTCTGAAGAACACTAGATTGTGCAAAGTGGTTGATTAATTGCTGAATCTAATGGAGCTGTTTAGTGTTGTACTCATCCATGTCCTCTTCCAGGAAACATGCCAACTTTCCAGTTCTTTGTTTCTCCCTCACCTAGCTAAAGTTCTAGAAGCTATTTTTAATTTTTAACTTCTGTTTGTTTGCTTTGCAATTTAGCATGATCCAGCCCTTTTGGCTAGGTTATGGTTTAATGTATTGTGCAAGCCCAGAATTGGGTCAATTCAATAATCCAGGAAAACATTTTGTGTGAATTCAGCCTAAATAGATTATAATTATCAAGACCTCCTGACTTCATTTGGGTTTTTAACCTTTTTGGCTATATTAAGATGAGCACTTATAATTATTGTGCTGTACAACCTGAGGTCTCAAGACCACATGTCTTATTTGAAGCCCCAAAGGTCCTTCCAAAAACCATCTATCAAAAGAGGTAAGTCTGATATTTTTCATAAATATTTCTCATGTGTAAAGATAGTTCATATAATAATTTAGTATTGGTAACTTATGAATGTAAGAGGTTGATGTAGTTGTTAGGTCTTCAGACTAGAGATCAAGATTTGTCAAAATAGCAATAGCACTTAGACTTATATATCTCTTCATAGTGCTTTACAGACTCTCTAAGTGGTTTACAGAGTCAGCATATTACCCCCAACAATCTGGGTCCTCATTTTACCAACCTCAGAAGGACGGAAAGCCTGAGTCAACCTTGAACTGGTTAGGTTCAAACTACTGGCAGTTGGTAGACTTAGCCTGCAGTACTGCCTTCTAATCACTGTGCCACCATGGCTTTGATGCTCCTTTAAACTCCTCAACAAATACTTAAAGTGTTGGTGAATTATCTCATAAAATAAATTTGAACGTAAGTTAGCATATATACTTTGATTGTGCTTTTGATTAGCCTGTTATCAGTTGAATATTCTATTATAGAGAAACAGATTATTGGAAGGAAGTAAAGATTTAATTACTTAAAGATTTAGGTGTTGTTAAATTATATTCTAGTAATTTGAGATCTTTCTATTTGGGATCTACTACCTTGGTTCATTGTCAAAAGATTATTATTCCCTTGAAAAACATTTGTCTGCCAGATGCCAAAGGTTGATTTGATCAAACATACCAATTCTTAACAACTGAATTGGATCTTTTATGATATAAATGAAAAAAAAATAGATAACATGATTCCATGGAACAGGATTCAGTTGCTATTTTATGTAGCAACAATGGCAATACTTTATACTAAATGTATTGCCAACAATGGCAATAAATTTAGTATTTTTACTTTTCCATTAGTTTATTTTTTGTACTGTTATACAAAAATAAATTGTATTTGTATTGTTATTGTCTTATATTTATATATGCATACTTTGGTTGTTGTTGTTTTTTACAATTTCAGATGTAGAAATTCATCCATACAGTATTTATATAAAAACAGTGGAACTCCTGTAAAAGAAAGTACAGTAAAAGAATGTTTTACATAGAAAATAATCTAAGATTTAAATGTCTGTAAGCTTCATTTCAGTGAGTTTGTATCTCACTGGTTTGCAATCTATTAATTCTACTGTTGTGTTGCATAGATAGCCCACTTCTGCCCTTTGCAGCTATATACAGCTGGAGTCAAACATTCTTGCTCAGGGATCATCTTGTAACCAAATCTGTCTCTTTTTCTAATTCATGAGAAAGACTTCCCTAAAGGGAAAGCTTAGAGTTGATTAGTGCTTTCAGGGCAAGACATGCATACCAGAAATTTCTCTGGAAATTTTTGGAAAGGGGAAAAAAAAAAGAAAAGGCGGCTCTTGGGCCACCCAGGGAATCATAGTATTTTGTAATCTTCCATTTCAAAATTGGAAGGATTAAGCCTGTCTCAATGTTGATTTTGTGCTTGTGTTTTTTTTAATATAAATATATATATATAGACCAATAACCTTTGTCTCTCAGAGACCATTCAGAATAGAAACCTGATAATTGCCTATGATTAGCTTTTCAACCACTTTCGAAGATTCCAAGAGTACAGAGATACTTAAGTTTAAAAAAAGAAAGTTTTTACTGCATGTAAATCTTCGCCTGTTGACACCTATAAAAATCTTCACCTGTTGGCAAATGAGATTTGTTTACTTGCTAAAAGTACAGTTTGAACAGGATACTCAGTTCTAGAGCCCATACATCTGAGTAGGATTTTATAGGTTAGACCAGTGTTTCTGAATATCAACAACTGTAAAATGTGTCAACTTCAACTCGAGAATTCTGAGTTGAATAACACACAGCAAAGTGGCTAAAAAACAGGAGGTTAAGCTATTTAAAACAAGATTTTCTTTTAGAGGCACAATTTGTAGTACATATTTGTCTTACATGCAGATTTTATTGTAATCCCTCATTCTACATCCTATCTCCAATTATCCTGTATATTTATCCATTTGCTTTCTCAAGGGATTTATGTTGACTGCCAAATGAGTTTAGGGAATGGGTGGCATAGAAACTAAGTTAACTAACTTTTTAATTAACTAACCAACTAACTAATTTTTAATCCTCATTGTTCACTATCTTGTTTGCATGTAACATTGTTTTCCAGTAAATTTCCTCACTCTACCTGGTCCTAAATGCATCTTGAATGCCCAAGAAATGGGGACAATATCAATGGAAAGAAAGGTGACATAAAGATATGCTGGAAGTGATTTGATTTTACACTGGAAGGTGGTATGGAAGACCTTTATGTCATTACTGGCAATACTTCACAATTTTTATTGTCGTAATGTCAATAAAGTTGTGATCCCCTGTGTTATCTTGTACTGCCTGTGTGGGAAAAGGTATTATTTCACAATGACTGCTTCTCCATGATTGGTGAAGCAGACCCTCCCTAGCATTTAGATGAGGTAAGTGCCAATAACTGTGCTACTGCCTTTTCCATGACTACACATGTCCTGAATATAGAACAGCACTGTATCAGCAGAGATCTGGCCTCATGCTGAACCTGTTAAATATACAAAAGAACAAATTACTTCTTCTAATGTGACTTCTTCTATTTTTTAGGTTCAATTTGTTTTTAAATGCCAGTATTATCTAAATACTAGACTTTTGAGATTCTGTGGGTATTTCCTCTTAAGTCATAATGATCTCTTGGTCTCCCACGGAGTAATCCCTTTTTATGGCTGAAAGCAGAACTCTCTGATCATAATAATTTTGGATCCATTAAGGTAACTGGATTTCCAGTAGATGGAAATAGACTCTTCTCTTTTTTCTTTTTCCTTTTTCTCCTTATTTCTGGCATTTATACAGAATCCTCAATGGACTGAGCTGCTTCACAAAGATAAAAATGTATATTTATGAATAGACTAGCTTCCTACGTCTAAATGATCAGACTTGTTTGACAATGGAGTTTCAAATATCCTTTCATTTCATTTATTTCTCATAATATGCAGGTCATTAGTTCAAATAGCTTTTATCTAACCTTACAGGGCACCCCTTTCAGATTCAAATGCTATTTTATTTTATTAGATTGTGTAACGTTCTAGGTTTGATTCCCAAAAGTGAAGGGTAGGAGCATAGAATCTTTCAAGTTAGTGATCTTTTCCAAAGTTCATGTGGTAATTATGGAGAACAGCTATATGACCCACAGATAAATCAGGACTGCCACTGACGTCTGCAGGACAAGCCAAAGAAAGAAGCAAAAAGAGAACACAAACATGATGTCCAGTGGTGGGATTCAATTTTTTTTTTACTACTGGTTCTGTGGGCAAGGCTTGGTGGGTGTGGAAGGGGAAGGATACTGTAAAATCTCCAGTCAGAAGTGGTATTTGCCAGTTCTCCGAACTACTCAAAATTTCTGCTACCGGATCTCCAGAATTGGTCAGAACCTGTTGAATACCACCTCTGATGATGTCATTGTGCAAGTACTGTGCCTTAAATATATACAGTGGTGTTGTGACTTGGAGGTTTGAACCTGCTCTGTCAGAAGACATAGGCTCGAGTGATGAGGAAGATCTGGCATTGAGGTTTGAGCCTGCTTTGTTGAGTGACACAGACGGGAGTCAGGAGGAAGAGGAAGACTTGGCTCTAAAGTTTGAGCCTGCTTTGCTGGAAGTTTCAGAATTATCTTCCTCCCCAGAATCTTCCTCCCTGATTGTGCCTCAGGTGTTGGCAGATAATCAGGAGAGTGTGCCAGAGTCATTAGCTGAAGATCAAGCCGAGAAATGCTGGTCTGATGCAAGGCAAAGATGCAGGCAGAAACGTGACATACAACGTAAAAGGAAATGTCAAATCAGGGACTGAGAAAAGAGACTGACACACCCCTCAGGGAATATAAGGGGGCGTGTTAGCTCTGAATCCCTGTTCGGGTCAACTTGTTTATTTGAGTTAGCAGTTTGGACAAATTATTCTGTGTGGCGTTCGCCTCTGATTTATGGTTCTGCTCATTATCAGACTTGGCAGGCAGCTTCTGGGAAAACTGCCAAAGACGGATTCAGCCAAAGGAAGTTAACTCTGTCGTTCCTGTTCCTGTCTGTTTGTGTATTTTCCTTTGGAAATTTGGACTCTCACCTCATGGCTACAGGTGAGACAGAACACAGTGGGATGCATTACAAATATATAATGGCAATATTTGCCTGATTATGTCATACACATGACATCATTTTGACATCACTTTGGGTTGCTGCATATACTGCTGGAGGATACTTTTTTTTTCAAGTTTTTATTGGTTTTTAAAAACAAACATAAACAAACAAAACATAAAAACATCAAGCCATCTTCCATATGTATACATACAGTGTGACGGTTGGTTTACAAATTGTTTTGTGCTTCCATTTCATAGTCTTCAATTAAAATTACATTGCATGTAATCTCGTATTTTCAATCAAAAATTAAATACCTTAGTATCATTATTAATCAATCATTTGACTATACTTTTATTCATTCATGTTTTACAAGATAATCATAATTTACTTAGTTTGTTTTATAACAGTTCATATTATCATTCCAAATCTATCCTAAAATCATTTTGTAGATATAATAAGAAAGAAGTACATCTTTATATATTTATTATTTTCTAAAAGTCTACATATTTCATTACTGTGTTTTATTGTCTAACCATTGATAGAAAAGATCCCAAATTTTATAAAATTGTTTATCCTCTTGTTCTCTAATTTCAAATGTCAATCAACTCATTTCAGCACATTCCAATATTTTCTTAATGATTTCCTCCTGTGATGGTGTTTTCTCATTTTTCCAGTTTTTGGCAAATACAATCCTAGCCGCTGTTAATACATTTACAATCAGATATTTTAAGTCTTTACTATATATTTCAGGAAAAATTCCCAATAAAAATATCTCTGGTTTCAAATCTATATTTTTTTTGTCATTTTTTCCAACCACATGTGGATTTTAGTCCAATATTTTTTAGCGTCTGCACAAGTCCACCACATATGGTAATATGAGCCAGGTGTCTGATGACATTTCCAACATTTTTCAGATTTATTCTTGAACATTCTTGCTATTCTTGTCAGGGGAAAATGCCACCTGTAAAATATCTTATACAAATTTTCTTTATATGCTGTTGACATTGCCATTTTATAATTTTGAGACCATTTCTCTAAATCATTTCTCTAAATCAATCCCATATCCAAAATTCTTCCCCCAAGCAATCATAGTTTCTTTAACTTGTTCTTCTTCTAATTTAATTTCTAATAAATATCCATACAATTTTTTAATCACCTTTTCATCAGTACCTGTCAAAATCTTATCTAAATCAGTCAATTTATCATAGAATCCTTCCATTTTAGAATCTTTATCATACCTTGAATGTATTTGCATATATGAAAACCAATTCATCTTTATACCTTGTTCCTCTAGTTTTTGTATAGATTTGAGTTCACCCTTTTCTTTCAATATTTCACCATATCTAACTGTTTGTTCCTTTTTGTATATTATAGGATAAGAAAATGCTTCAATAGTTGATAGCCAGACTGGAATTTTCAAATAACATTGTCTTTTAATCTTCTCCCAGTTTAACCACAGAGACTCCCGTATATAATGTCTTCTAAAATACCCCTGTGTTTTTGTTCCTTTATACCATAAAAAAGCATGCCACCCCAACAACAAATCATGTCCTTCTAAAGTCAACTATCTATTATTTCTTAGTGTTATCCATTCCTTAACCCACATCAGATTTGTAGCTTGATAATACAACTCCCAATTAGGCAAACCAAATCCTCCTCTAATTCTAGCATTTTGCAAAAGTTTTAACTTTATTCTCGCTTTCTTACCTTGCCATATATATTTCAGCACAATTTTATTTAAATCTTCAAAGTAATCTTTTCCAAGCCTAATTGGAATTGTTGGAAACAAATATAAAATTCTGGGTAATATATTCATCTTGATTGTTGAAATTCTCCCTATTTGTGACAGTTGTAAATTTTCACATTTCGCCAGATCTAGCGCTATCCGCTGTTTAAGTTTAATATAATTATTCTCTTTTAGTGTACTACATCTTGCTGTCAAATATATCCCCAAGTACTTGATCTTATTCGTGACCTGAATTTTCAATAGGTCTGCCAGTACTTCCTTTTGTCTTAATAGCATATTCTTTGTCACGATCTTTGTCTTATCTTTATTTTCAAACCAGCCACCTTTCCATATGTCTCTATCTTTTCTATCAATTTTGGTGCTGTTTCTAGAGGGTCTTCTAAGATGAAAACCAGATCATCTGCAAATGCTTGCAGCTTAAATTCTTCCTTTTTGATTTTCATTCCTTTTATATTCTTTTCATCTCTAATATTTCTGTTTAGCACTTCCAAAGTTAACACAAACAACAAAGGTGATCGTGGGCACCCTTGTCTTGTTCCTTTTCTTATATTGATAGAGTCTGTCAGTTCTCCCTCTATCATTACCTTTGCCGTTTGCTTATAGTATATAGCTTCTATTGCTTGAATAAATTTTCTAGCAAAGCCCATCTGTTCCAACAGTAATAACATGGATCGCCAATTCACATTATCAAATGCCTTCTGTGCATCTAGAAATATCAGAGCCATTTGTTTTTCAGGATGTGCCTCATAGTATTCCAAGATTACTCTCATATTATCTTTAAATTGTCTCTTTGGCAGAAATCCATTTTGATCAGGATGAATAAAATTATTTAGATATTTTTTAAGTCTTTCTGCCAATTTTGAAGCAAAGATTTTATAATCTACATTTAGTAGAGAAATAGGTCTATAGTTCTTAATTTGTAATGGATTGGCCTCCTCTTTTGGAATAAGTGTAATATAGGCTTCTGACCATGATCTTTTAATATAGGCTTCTGACCATATCTTCTTCTTTAACATAACTTCATTCATAACTTCTAGCAATGGAAGATTCAACGATTCATGTAATGTTTTGTAAAATTCTGCCTTTCCATTATTTTGCTTCTTGAGTGCTTCAGTTAATTCCAGTTATATTGCTTTCTAACATTGTTTCAATCTCTTTAGGTATCTGAGGTAAATTAGCATTCTGTAAATACTGTTTAACTCTTTCCTCATCAATATTCTTTTGCATATATAGTTTCCCATAGAAGTCTCGAATTATTTCCTTCTTCTCTTTAGTACCATAGCAAACTTGGCCTTGGTCATCTGTTAATTGCAATATTTTCCTTGATTCTTTCTCCTTTCTCAATTTGTATGCTAACCATCTACCTGGTTTGTTTGCATCTTCAAAGTAGTTCTGTTTAGCACCTCTAATTTTCTGTGCTAATTCTTCTTTTTCTATTTGACCCATTTTATGTTTAACTATATCCATTTTTATCTTGGTGTCCTTTTTCTGTGGCATTTTCTGTAGCTCTTTTGCAAGTCTTTTATACTTATCCTCTAAAGCCTTAGAGGCTAATCTTTTCATAGTATTCCTTTTCCTTGTATAATCTATTATCAAGCCTCTAACATATGCCTTCATTGTATCCCATACATTCTGAATTGATGTATCTTCTTTTTTGTTTTCTCTAAAGAAAAAAGCCAATTCTTTCTCCATCCACGGTGTGAAGTCTTTTTCCTTTAAAATAGTATTATTTAATGTCCATCTAGATCTTCTTTTTTGTCCTTTCCATTTAATTGTCATCGGATTGTTATCTGCCAAAGTACTTGTTTCAATATTTATTTCTTGAATGTTAGATATTAATTCTGTTGACATCCATATCATATCTATTCTGGACCATGATAAGTGTCTATTTGAATAGAAGGTGTATTGTTTAGTTTTAGCATTTCTTTCTCTCCATGTATCTTTTAAGTTTATTTCATCTACCATTTTAAAAAAAGATTTAGGGAGAGTCTTTCTGTTTTGCTTTATTGTTTTCTGTGCTGTATAGTCCAATTTATTGATTACAATTCCATTAAAATCTCCCATCATAACTATATTAGCATAGTCCAGTTCAATTATTTTCATATGTAATTTTTTGTAGAATTCTTCTTGTTTGTCATTTGGGGCATAGATTACAATCAGGAGTGTCATTTTGATAATGAATTTAATCCGTTTATATTGATGGAGAGCAACTTCTTCCCCTCCACCATTTATCTACGTCTGCTTAGATTTTTGCCTAGTAATGATTCGGTTCTCTTGTTGTTGTTGTTGAGGAATTTGCTCTTCTCTCCCAGGTTGTGGTTTATCACTTCTTAAAATTGGAGAAAGTCGTTCCTTTTGGGTTCTGTGATGATATCGGTCCTCCTGTGGTCTCCTTTTAGGTTCTTCTTTAGTAGATTGACCATTCGTATCCGTGAGCTGTTGATAAAAATCTTGGGCCTGTTCTATCGGGATTAACCATTTAAATTGGATTCCTTTTTTATTTAAATCATTAGCTCAAAATTTATAATCTTGTCTTATCATCCTCACTTTCTTTGGAATTTGTTTTAAAATCCTAATTTCTCTGCCTTTATATGATATTGTTTCCTCCCTAGACATTTTCAAAATTAAATCCCTCAGACATCTCCTAGAGAAACGAATATGAATTTCTCTTGGACAGTTGTTACGCCTGGCGTAGCTTGTGCTAACCCTATATACTTCATCAAACTCTTTAATTAGATCATCTTTTTCCTTTCCTAGCCATTCAGCCAATATTTCTGCCATCAAATGTTCCAATTCTTCATTTTTTGCTTCAGCCACATTCTGGAACCTTAAATACGCCATTGCTTTGTCCATCTCGAGGTGGACCAGAGAGTCTTCCGTTTCTCTAAGTACATTTTTAAATTCCTCATCCATCCTTTCAAAGTTAGTCTCCATGCGTGTTGTTCTACTCTCTATGTCTTTTATTTTCACTTCGTTTTTCTCCATGGCCTGCTGTAAGGACCCTATCTTACCCTCCACCTTCGATATATCCGCTTTCATTTCAGCCTTCAGTTTCCCCATCTCATCTTTCAGTTCGCTTATATCTGCTCTAGTTTCCTTGTGATTTTTAATCATCATTTCTTGCATTTTAGATATAGCTTCCTGCAAGGATAATATGGAAGTTTGTATGTTAATGTTGGGGACATTAGGCTGCTTTTCCCCTGTTAAAGACTCCTCAATAGTTTTTTGAGTTGTTGGTGGGGTGGATGTCAACGAAGCCGATAGGGTCGGGGTAGCCTTCCTACCTGTTTTTAAGGCCATAGTTGTTGTGGATGTCATCTCTCTAAGTATTTGTTTTTGTTGATGCACAATTTTAGATATATTATCCCAAATCACCATTCAGTATTTGGGTCCTATATTTGAAAGTCTATTCACGTATTTCAATTTAATATCTCACTCCACAGTCTGTTCCCCTATATCATAAATAGATATCTGCAACAGTATTCTAGTCTATGTAATAAGAAAATTGGTCAGCAATAGTACATCAATTAACACTTTAAGGCATTAATCTTAAATGTCTTAAGTAGTCTAAATAATTTATAAATAGTTTATATCAACAGAGTTTATCCCTCTTTACTATTAATACTTACAACAGTAATCTCTTAACTCTATAATAATAATATATCCCCCTCTTCCCCCCCCCAAATAAGTAGAATTATGTAACGTATTTAGGAGATACAATAGGGAGGCAGGGGGCAAAACAATAAGAGAAAGGGTAAGAGGGAGATTACTACAGCTTCAGAAAGTCAACAAACAAAAAGCAAGGAAGTCATCTTAAAGAGAAAATAGTGCCAAATTAGTAATATTAAATAGTACCACGTCATAAAGAAAGCAAGTTGGGTAAGCTAAAAGTCCATCTTCCAGCTAGAGGATTCTTTTCAGCCTTCCAATCAGCAAATGGTGTAATGTGCTGACTAATCTGCAGTCCCAAAACCGTCTTTCCCAGCCTTCTGTTCGCCTCTGCCTTCTTCCTCTTGCTGCTTCTTCTTTCTTTGCTTTCCAGCTTTTAAATCAACATACAAATCTTCCCAAGTCCAATATAATGCTCAGTTTGTCTTCTTCACCGTATTAAATAGATGTAATAGTCATGTTGTGCTCTGATCTGAGGATTCATAAGACTCAATCATTGTCAGTATTCTTTCAGCTCCGTCGCCTCCCTCTTCTCAAATAAAGTCAAAAAGAAAGGTCCAAAAGTCAGATAAAGCCCCTCACCAATTCCGGACCTCCGATCTCCTGGTTTTAGCAATCTCCCTCTTTTCCCAGAGCTTCCCTTTCACAGGGTAAAACTGTGCTTTCCTTTGTGCTTAGGCTTTTCCACTCTCCATTATAATCCTTTCATTTTCCCAACTGCTTTTCTGGCCGCTTTCCGCCCGACTTCTGAGAGGTGCTAATCACAACCAGGAGAGAAGAATTTATGCTGTCATTCTTCTATCATTCTGCTCCCTTCAGTATTCAAAGAATCCAAGTTATAAACCGTTTCTCTGTTCCTGTTACTCTCGACCTCGCAGGCTGTCACTGCTTTGCTTATTCACTCAAGTGGCAGACCGGATTTGAAGCCGCCGTAGAATGACAGCTTACTCTTTTGCGCCGGGCTCGGGAGCTTCCCTCTTCACTGTCGGGGGGTTGCCTTCCCCCTTCTGCAGCTCGAGGTTTGCCGCGTTGACATGAATCTCTCCGGGGTTCGTGTATCCCTGGGGGATCGCTCCTGACGCCAGAAAAGGTGTTCGAAGACTGCAGCAGTCTTCTCCACCTCCGTTCTCCCTGTCCTGCCACCGGAAGTCCAGGAGTGTCTTTGTATTATTGTCCATTATATCCACCATTAGTATTCTTCCGTCATCATCGGTATAAATCAATTTTGCTGGGGTGGTCTCTTTAATAGATAAAACCACTCCTCTTTTCTTACATTGTGTCAAGGAAGTAAATATTTTCCCTAGTTTTGGCTGTATCAACAATTGTTCATATTGTTTTATAATATGTACTTCTTGTAGACAAATTATATCAAATTTTAATTTCTCTAATGATGAAAGGTTTTCCTTCTTTTAACGGCTGAGTTAACTCCATTTATATTAATTGTAATCAGTTTTTTTCTCTTCCATGGTTATATTTTGTAGTTAGGTTTAGCAGCTCTCGTAGATCTTAGTTCACGTTGTTCTTTGGCTTCCATCTTTCCACTTACTGCACCTTCTTTTTCAGTCGCCATTTGGCAGTCCTCTTGGAATTCAATTAGTGAGATTTCTTTTTCTGCCTCTTCCTCTTTCCCTCCAAAAAATTCTGTATAAAATAATTCCGCTTTCTCAATTGAGTCAATTCTATGTCTCTGTTCTTGCCATGTGAACATTAAACCTTCTGGAATCAGCCATCTATAATTCACTTCTTTTTTAAGTAGAATTTTAGTCAGGAATTGGTATTCTCTTCTCATCTCTCTCACTCTTCTGGGTATTTGTTTGAAGACCACAATTTCCTTGTCTTTGTATTTCAATGTTTTCTCTTTTGCCACTTGCAATATTTGCGTTTTAATGGTTTTCTTTGTAAATCTAATGTGAACTTCTCTTGGTAAGCTTCTCATCGCATATCTTGTGAAAACTCGATAAACCTCATCTATTCCATCCATCATCTTCTCTTCAGTTATTTCCAAAGCTTCAGCCAGTATTTCTATCATTATCTCAGCTAAGTTTTGTCCCTTTTTCTTCCTCTACGTTTTGGAATCTAAGATAGAATTCTGATCTATCCATCTCCCATCTCAACATACCACTTTTATCTTGTTCAACATTAATCTATTATCAATATCTCCAATCTTCTTGTCTCTTTGTTTAACTTCTTGTTCAACTTTTGGGAATCTCTCATCATACTTCAACATCATTTGTTGGATGTTCTCTACTTTTTCATCGGTTTTCCCTGTTCTTTGTTCAATGTTCTCTGTTCTTTGTTCAATGTTCTCTGTTCTTTGTTTAATGTTCTCTGTTCTTTGTTCGATGTTCTCTATTCTCTTTTCAATATTCTCTGATCTTGCTTGATTATTTTGAATTCCTTGCATAATCATCTGCAGAGTCACTTTTTCTTGTTCTTTTTCTTCCTTTAACATTGTCTGTATTGAACGCTGTCATCCAGATGGTGGAGAGGAAGAAGTAGAAGTTGAAGAACCAGGAACTGTAAATTTCCTACTCATTTTAAGCAATTCAAAATCTTCAGGTTCTTCTAAACCTTAATCCAATTGTGAAATAACCAATTGTAGTTCGAAATAAAAACAGTAGAAAAAAGAAGCCAAATAGTAATGATAAAAAAATAAGAAGAAGAAAAAAAGGGAGGATAAAATTTCATCAGGTTCTTGTATACCTTAATCCAATCAGTAGTTAGATGAAGAAAAAGTCTTAGGGAAAAAAAAGGAAAAATTCTTCAGGTTCTTCAACACCTTAATCCATTTGAGATGTCTCAAATAGAAAACAGTGCATAAAAATAAACCAGAAAGGTAGATAAAAAACAAAAATACCAGGAAAGGAGGAAAAAAGGCTATTCCCTTTAAAAAAAAGGAAACATTAATACTAAAGCTTTCCCTTTAAAATAAAAAGCAAGCGTAGAGATTGGACTTCCAAAGAAAAAAGAAAAACAAAGACAAGCTCCAACAAAGCCAAAAATCCAAATAGCTATTGCAAAAAAAAAAAAAAGATAAAATGAAATAAAATAAAGCTGGTGAGGAGGGATAACACAACTTAGAAAAAGTAAAAAGAGCACACTGCACTTTGTTTAATTGTCCAAGGCTCTTATTATAACTCTCTTCTCCAAAAACTTATCACCTTTTTTCCCCCTAGGTTTCAACACCAGACTCCAGCTGTTGATAGAAACCCAGAAGAGCACCTGCAACAATACTCTCCCATGCTCTTCCCTCTATCTTATCAAATAGCAATGTCCTTGTAAAAAAGTCTCAGTTCTTTCTTTCTCAGCTTTGTCTGGTCACAGGAGAAATAGAATATTTCCAAGCCTCTAGTTGGCAGTGTTACAAAGTTTCTTTGCTTTCACTTTCCCCCCTCCTTTTCTGAATAGAATATGAGAGTTGATAAAAAGAAAAAAAAAAGATATTTTTTAAAAAATAACTAAAAGGGAGTCTCTAGCCTAAAATGTTACAAAATCAAAAAGGAGAAAAAAAATAGATGGAAAAAAAACCCCAGTCCAGTTTCAAAATATAAGATCATGTATAGAAAATCCAGCAATGAGAAAAAAACATTACTTTGACATTCCTGTTTAAAATTGCTGCTTAATCACTTCTGTCAAAACTTTTACAGATTCTTTCTTTTCCTTAGGGTGTCCTTTCAGGTCTTAGAATAAAGAAAAAGTTCTCACCAAACCAGCACACTCTCTCTTTCTGTTCTCTTTCGTTTCGGAGCTGTCCCAACTTCAGCAGCTTTAATGGATGACTCTTTGCCTCTGGCAAGAAGAGCTTCTCCTGGATCTACCAGGGACTTTGCGGTATCCCTGGGATCGAGAGGATGCACTCTTCACTTTCATTATCTCTTCGGGATGGTTTAGATCCAATAGGACCGTCCAGGAACAAAGATATCGGCAGCGATCTCAGACCTCCAAGATCGCATGCCGTATCGTCGCAATGCCAGCTCCTCCCTCCTGGAGGATACTTTAAGAAGCTCTGAAAAGATTGCACTTTGTGTTCAAAGCACTTTTATGGAATTGAATTTCAGGTGCTTTACAGCTCTTTATATACAATTATGCTTCCTCCCTCCTCCCCCAGAGATATTTTCAGGAAAAAAATTATAACTTTTTATACAAAAAAGTTGGAAAAACAAATTGAGCAAAATAAATGAATCAGTAAAAATAGTCATTAAAATAGTAACCCTGATAATGTCCAATGTTTCTTTTTCAGTATAGATATAGTATAACAGTTATTTCTCAGGGTATCAAGATGGGGTTAAATTGATAAGTAACAGTTGAGATGTCCTGAATATTTCATCTCAGACAAGCATTGCATTGCTTGAAATAAAATAGTTTAAACACATTAAGAAACTAAATAAATAGATTCAATATCTATCTCAGTGAATAGATGTGTTACTTTTTCCCCCACATTGCTAAATTATTCAAAAATCTTTTCTGCTTAGGAAGAAATCTGCAAAACATAATACTCAACCAATATTTCCCCGCAGTTTTTATATTCAATAGATATTCAAGTAGTCCTTGACTTACGACTCCAATTAAGCCCAAAATTTCTGTTGCTAAGTGAGACATTTGTTGTGAATTTTGCCCCATTTTATGACCTTTCTTCCCACAGTTGTTAACTGAATGACTGCACTTGTTAAATTAGTAACATGACTGTTAAGTGAATTTGGATTCCCCATTGATTTGGCTTGTCAGAAGGTTTCAAAAGATGATCACATAACCCGAGGACACTGCATTTATCATACATAGGAGTCAGTGGCAAAACATCTTAATTTTGATCACATGACCATGGGGATGCTGTAATGGTTGTAAGTGCAAAAAACTGTCACAAGTCACTTTTTTTCCAGTGTTTTTACTTCGAATAGTCACTAAATGAACTGTTGTAACTCGAGAACTACCGGTATATATTCTCAAAAATATATTTCATACAGCAGTTGTTTAGTCCAATGCTTTCTACTATTAACATTTTTAAAAATGAAAATGGAAAAAAAAGTGAAAAAAATTAGTCAGACCAAATGTGGTTGTACATATTTTTAAAATGTGTGATGCTCCAAGGAGTCCTGAACTACAATTGTAGTGGCATGTGAGTTTGTCTATGGCATGTCAGTCATCCAGGTCATGGTTGAACAAAGGTGCTTTTTCAAGGGACAACAGGACATTCTTGTTTTTCTTTGAAGACGTTTCACTTCTCCTCTAAAAAGCTTCTTCAGCTTCTTGAATGAGAACAGTAGAATTTTAGAAGTTTCTTGGACGATGTAATCTGCTGTCATGGGTGGGGTGGGGATGATTTTACTATATTAATTTATTTGATTTTAAGAGTTTTATTGTTTTTAAATTGTGTTTTTATATGTTGTAAACCGCCTTGAGTCGCCATGGTGAATAGGTGGCAATACAAATCTAATAAATAGATTTTAAAAAATTAAAAATGAGAAGCAAAACATCTTCAAAAAAACACAAAAAAATCCAGTTGCTTCTTGAAAAAGCAACTTTGGGATGTATGAGTTTGTGTACATGTGTGTGTGAACTGCTGTGGCTGCTGAAAAGGCAACAGGGTTTTTAATAACATAACATGCAGAAAATTATATTTGCACCATTCTTTGATCTTAAATATCTTTAAGAACATGAACATTGACAAGAATGTTCTTGTAAAGTTGCTGTTTACTTCTCAGCTTAGGAAAGTTTCCTAATTAAACATGTTTTTGATCACTGGCATAATTTCCAATAATCTGTGGACCTGAACTTCTTGTGTTCATTTTAAAAGACAATTTTTATCAGTTGAAGACAGTATTTACACTGCAGAAAGATATCATTTTCTCATTCCACAATCAGAGCAAAAATTATACTTGCTCAACATAATTTGGGATTGCATCAAATAATGATTTCCTAAGCACCATTCCTTGCCACCCATTTTAAGTGTTAATCATTCTACAGAGAAGATCCAGAGAGATCATTGTATAGGGAAGACCTAAATGCCTAAATGCTAACACAATGGGATTGTGCTAGTTATTTTTCAGTAGAACCACAAAGCTTTCTAATCTGCAGTATTAAGGAAACAGACTTAATTTTGACTGCAAAGTGTCATAAAAATAAAATCACACTTCTGTAAACACAAATTATTTCTTTCTGTGTTATAATAATGGGATCTTGGTTGATCTCCTAACCTAGAAACTGTCAAAAAGGACCATTTGATTAGTACAGGGGTGGGCGAACTACAGCCCATGGGCCACATCCGGCCCGTTGGTCATTTTAATAAGGCCCGCCTCTGAAAAAAAAAATTCCCCTCTGAAAAAAAAATGGGGGCCGGCCAAAAGAGACCCCGCGCCGTGCGCCATAAAATCGCACACACAACACGGAGCTGGGCAGCTGCTTCCCTGGTGGCGGGGCCAAGGTCGCTGCCCAGGGAACGCCCACTGCTTTCCCTCCACCCGGGCTCCACTCAGGCGTCCGGCTGGGGCTGTCAGGAGTTGCTACCGTGGGTGCAGCTCCACGCGGCTCCAGTCCCATGTTGCCTTGGGAAGGGAAAGGCAAAACCAGGAGCCGCTGAGCCTGAGCCTCCGGTGCCGCTGCTGCTGTTGCAAAGTGCCACTGCGGCTCTTCCTTTTTGCCTTTCCCTTCCCGAGGCAATGCGGGACTGGAGCCGTGCGTAGCTGCGCCGGCAATAGCAACTCCTGACTCAGGGGGCCTCTGAGGGGAGGGGAAGGAGAAGAAGGGGGGAAGGGTGGGGGGGCAATTCCTAAAAAATCTTGTGCTGACCCAGCCCGTCTGTCAAATTTTAAAAGTCAATGAGGCCCCCGAGCCAAAAAGTTTGCCACCCTGGATTAGTACCATGGTTTGATTCTCTGAGCCTGAAAGGTATAAAACACACAACAATGAAAGCATTCATGGTTACATACCAACAAAGTGGAAATAACAGTTAATAAGCAATGATAAAATAATAAACAATCTGACTGTAATTGAGTAAACCTCCTACATCCAGAAATGACCTTCAGAAAGGGGTGTACCAGAGTTTCCTTTGAAGCTTCAGGAACTCCTAATTCTGTATATAGGCACTGACAATCTTGTAGATCAGGGGTGACAAACTCAAGGCCCAGGGGCCAGATCTGGCCTGCTTCGGAATGTATATTCTGTGCAATGTTTTACCAATGGCATAATGCCCTGAGGGTGTAAGGATAAAACACTTCAAAAATTAATCTTAATATAATTATCTGTAAAGCTTTTAGGGCTCTGCAAAGTACTAAAATAATGCTCTGATTTGCCAAAATTTGGATTGAACCCTTCTATTGGCTCATTTTCAAAAGGGTCTTTCAGAGTACTTTAAAGTATGCTGCTATTATTTCTGGATTCCTTGCAGAATTCAATGCAGTCATTTCTATTAAATATATGGAGAATTCTGGGGTAATATTGAAAATATGATGGGCTCTCTATAAAGTCATGAATAGTTAGCAAATCATGGTAACACTTCTGAAAGAGAAAAATGGGGGGTTCCAATGGAACCCCAAATTATATAAGGTTCAATTTTTAATAAGCAAATTAGCAGACCACATTGTAGATAAAGCAAGAAGACAGCAGGCACCTGAAATGCCTTAATAATGTTCAAAACATTCTTAAAGATCTATCTCATCCTGGGCACCCTTTTTCTGAACTATTACCATCTGGCAGATGGTACAGGATAATTAAAACAAGAACATGTAGGTTGAAAAATAGCTTCTATCCCAGGGCAGTAACTATATTGAATTCTACTGTATAGTGCAATATTAATGCAATATTGCATTTTCAATTCAATTGTATAGAATGTGAAGGATGTATGTGTTTTATTTTTATAGTTATAATGTATACTGAAGATGGCATTTAATTTCGTTATATGAGGTGCAATGACAATAAAGTAAACTAACTAAACAAAACTAAATCTACAGCCATATCCAAAGTAATGAAATACTAAAGAGATACATGAAGGTGTTAGCGACAGGAATACAAACTAGCCTTTGAGAATATATTAGGTAGTTGAGAAATCTCTGCGGCCGGGGTTAGGATATGTCTATTCAAAGGCATCCATTTTATGTTGATGAGTAGTCTCATTTAATATACCCTTGACAGTGAGTTTTAACCAGACCCAATAACTAAAGATAATTTTAATCAATGTGTAACAGTAATGACCTTTGAAATTGAAGCTGATTAATTCTAATTATAAAATAGCTAATGAAACAGAAGAGTTCCTTTGCATATGTCAACAAAGAGGATTTGCAATCTTAAGCCACTCCAGACATTGTTCATTGGCTTCCAGTACTGTAATGGTCAATAATTTAGTTTGTACTTTAGTGCAAATGTATTTTGGTATCAAGTTTAAATAAACCCACCTTTGGGGAAAAATTCTATTGCTCTTCATTAAACCTCCACCCTATCTGAGCTGCTTTGAGATAATAAAACAGTGGGTAAGAAGCAATATCATTGGGACAAAAAACATTTACTTGGGGTTTAATGCCTGTGGAGATTCTCAATCATCCAGGTCATAGGTGTCTCAAAGATGTTTTTTTCTTCAAAAGACAATGTATTTCAGCATTTATTTATTTAATTTATATTGCCAGAATGTAAAACCATATTTAAAATAAAAAAACAATAAAAGCTAACAAAAAGAATCAAATAAATTAGTAAAGTACAATAGAACAAAATCTTGAAAGAAAAAAAATCACCCACAACTCCCACTCTCCACCCCAATGACAGCAACTCACACAAACCATTTGATGGATTCCATCCTGCTCTGGGTTCCCCAGGCCCACTGGCAGAACCAGGTCTTCAGAGCCTTCCAGAAGAGTATTAGAGAGGGGGCCATTCTAATCTCTGGGGGAATGATGTTCCAGAGAGAGGGAGCCACCATGGAGAATGAAGATTTTGAATGAGAAATGAAATATTTCTTTCTAATTCCTCAAAGAAAAAAAACCCAGTCCAGTTGCTTTTTGAAGAAAAAAAATCACCTTTGAGACTTGGGTCTAACGGAGTTATTTTCTTCCATGCTATTCCTGCCAGTTCTGTTGGGAACTCACCTCACCTCTCAGCCTTCTGAATATGAACTCTACTCTGATCTTACAATTTACATTCTGTACAATTGAAGCAAATCAATTCTTTTGGCAATGAATAAATGGGTGCCCAGCGCGTGTCCCATTTTTATTGATTTATTGGTGGGGGTGCTTCTATTTTCTGTGTGATTTTCCTATCTTTGTGGCATGAAATTCCAACCTGTTGCTGCTGCCTCTGTCAACTGACTGAAATAAATCCTGCCTGTGCAAGGTAGTCCTTTCCAGAGGGACTAAACCTTTTGGCATGCCTAAAATCCCAATGTTCAGAAGGAGCAGAAAATTTCCATTTTGGGTGGATGACAAAATTTTTAATGTTATCTATCTGAAATTAAGCAAATTAATGTTATCTATTTGTTCCATCACCTCTGTTATTTTCATACCATTCCACCAACAGGGAACCATCTTTGGATATTGAAAATGTTCTCCATTATAAGTAGTAGAATGAAGAACATAAATAAAAAAATGGCTTCTTCCCATTTTAGACCCAAATACTGCAAATCACTATAGTTATTTTTTAAAAAAAATCTCAAAGCAACTTGGATTGAACTAGATTATCCTGTTGTGCCAAATAAAAAACTTAAATTGAATCATGGCCTGTTTGAATATTTAAACATCCGATTGTAATCAAATCTGGGTTGCTTCATATGGATGGATCTAACTGGTTTTTATTTGTGCTTTTTGGCTAATGTAAAGACTTTTATGAGTGAACATCATGTAAACCTATTATTGCTACAATAAAAAAATAATATCTAGAGCTTGGTATGGGCATTCTAATTCTCAAAAATACATGATTTAAACTGTGTAAATTACCAAGTCTGGTGTTCCAGCCAAGTCCTTTCACTTCTTTCCAATATTGGAAAGCAGATGTCTGCAGTTCATAATGTGCCACACATTATGTAGGTTCCAAAGAGATCACAATATCCAGCTCAGGCATACAATACATCACATGGTAACAATGAGCAGTCCTTCTCCAACTGTAGTCACACCGAAAAATCAGCCATGCTTATAATAAGATTAATTGCATTATCTACAATGTGACCTACTGTTGACCTCACCCCTTTCCTAAGAGGCCTGTAGGGGACATACATAAGTGCACCAACGTGCTTACCGTCCCTGTCCTATTTTTTATTTTTATTTTTCTTATATGTATCCATTTCATGTATTCATAACTATGTTTATACTTATACCTATTATCTTGTAACAATTGACAAATCAATCAATCAAAAAAACAAACAAACGAATACTTCTACAAAATGTTGCTTCCATGTGTATTTCAATTTTCACTATCAAGTTTTCAAACCCTGTTATAAGCATATTAGCAATGGTATTTCTAAAAACCTGATCATGTGAGATTTCTAATGAGGTACACTAATGGAATATTCTGCAAACAGTTAGGTTGCCATTCCAATGACTTTTCTGATTACAACATAATTTTGGATCTGTAAGGAGATAACCTTGTATTATTCAAGTGGGTATAAAATTCCAGTTCACAATTTGGTTGGGGGTTTCTCCTCCAGTCTCAGCATTCTGATTGGAGGATCTAATCCCAGTGTGTATTGTTGTTATGTTTTTTGGTCTTTGATTAGTCCTAACCAGACTTGTAAGTGTTATCCAAGCAGAACATAGGAATTTTGCATTGTTTATCAGCCTTTATAAAAGTGTTCTGTATTTTTTTTTCTGTGTGCCTTACTTGGGATCAGACCATCTAGGAAATATTATATGACACATACAGCTATATCAAGATACTAGAATTTCTGACCAAAAACCACAGGTAAGCTGTTGACAGTAAGTTGGGGAAAATGCATAAAATATTTTCTACAAGTTTTTTAGATTTAATATATGAGTGTACATTAAAGAAAAAGATAGAAAACCCTGCAAATCAGCTATCAAAATCATGCAGGAGGTGACAATATCTCTCCTGTAGATTTTCACACTCCTAGACAAGGAAAGAGTGAAAGGACATGTCTCTGCTCATTTTCACAGGATTCAAAACATTTTAGGGAGTTTAAACTAGGATAGACTTAATGCAGTAACACCAGGGGTGGGATACGACAGAGTTAACTACTGGTTCAGGATTTACGCTTCTAAATTGTCATCAGCAGCTGCGTGCAGAGAAGCAGCCTTTGAAACAGCCCTTTTTTCTTGCTTTTCTAACTGCAACTGTGCCTCCTTCAGCAGAAAATAAAGATCAGGTCAGAGCCCGGGTGGGCATGTGGGCAAAAAACATCAGCAGACATAGAACCAGTTCTATGCCTGCTGCTCTTCAGAGCTACCAGTTCTACAGAGGTGGACAGAACCAGTAGAAACCCACCCCTGAGTAACACACATATGTGCCTTATATATGGAAATAGTTATACATATGTAGATTGATCTTATTATGGAATTACAAAATGTGTAATAGCTAAACTCATATCAGGATGAATGGAACATAAAGAGTACAGCTTATTCCATAGTGGTGTGGGTAGACACACACACACACACACATACACACACACACACATACACACACACACACACACACACACACACACAGAGGTCCTAGAAGAATGAAATATATTGAGGAATATTTAAAACAGGCAGGATAAAATATTTCTCCGAAAAGAGAAATAAAAATATCTTAAAGGAGACAGAAACTCAGAGCCCCAGCTCCCTGCCCCTAGCAGATATTTTGTGCCCATTAAGAAAGACTGAATCAGCCTATCTACAAAACAAAAGACCTTCAACTCCAGGGTGAATGGATTAAGACATGAGCCTTTAGGACATAGTAGGATTAACCCACTTAGACACAGAGGTTACTATATTGCACAATCGCCTAAGGGCATTGCATCACCCTCCAAACTTCAACCAAGCTTAGCTCAGACAAACACCTAGGACATGGCACCATGAAAGTCTGATTACAGCCTATAGAATACATGTTCTTGAACAGAAAAAGGAAGCTCAAGTGCAAAGCTCTAGAGAAGGTATAAAAACCTCTCAGCCTCAACTCCATGTGGTCAGCTCCCCCAGAATAACACGTTTGGTTGTTCTGCTTTGTCAATAAATGGACCCTCTTTCCAATAAGCCTCCAGCCTCCATTTTGTCTCCAGTGCCTTTCTCCTGGTTTGGAACTGAATCAGGTGGATATTTCTTCCAACAGCAGCAAGGAGCAATTAACTCCTTGGAATCTTCTAAAGACCAAGTTTTTAAGATCTCAATGTACTTTATGATAAATGCAAAGTTAGTTAGCAAGGATGTGTTAATGGTTTCTAAATGGTACACTGGGAGCATTCAATTCTTGGATCTAAAAGAAAAACTTCAAATTTAGTTATTCAGGATTATGGCAGATCAAGCAAATTCCATTCTTTTTGGGCTTGGTTCCCCCCCCCCCCCCCCGCATGGAGTTGTTTTCATTTAGTAGAGAATCATTGCAAAATGACCTCTCTCATTTCTTCTTTCTTATCTTTATGAGCTTTCTTGCTGTTTGCCAGATACATTAAAGTTTCAGACCTAACCTAGCAACCAAAAGAAGGAACCTATAAAACAAGGGATTCATTGTGTCTGGGAAAAAGATAAGATGGGTGAATGGAAAAAAAATCTATCCTTAATGTTGTGTTTCAAAGAAGTACAGGAAACTGTGAGAAAGGAAAGAGGTGGATTCATATTTTAAAGACTGGATAAAATTAGTAATGGATCACATTTTGTTTCTTGTACATTTACAGCTATATTTGTATTATTATTTTATCTTATACTATAATTCACATTGATTACTTCAGAATTGCTATCAGTCCTTGGTCATTAATATGAATTCAAATTTCTTCTCTACCATAAGCATTAATGAAAGACATTGAAATACCACAAGACAATTAAAGAGCAGGAAGGGATATGTGATATATTCCAAAGACTATTAATTGAAAATATAAGCAGCTAAGATCTATTCTACATATCTGGGCCAACAGCTTGGATGTGCATGATGGGGATTCACATTTATAAGTAGTATTGTGGCAATTGTTCTCTGTAACACGTGCTTACATCTTTGAGCACCTACATCAACTGGAATTCATGATAGGTTGAATACAGACCCTTCACTAGTAGGATTCAATTTTTTTTTACTACTGGTTCTGTGGGTGTGGCTTGGTGGGTGTGGCATGGCTTGATGGGCATGGCAGGGGAAGGTTACTGCAAAATCCCATTCCCTCCCCACCCCACTAACCTGTTTTCCAGCTCTGTTCTCCTGCGCAGGGCAACAAAAGAAGACCCAGACAATCAGCTGTCTCTTGGAAGGCAGAGAATAGATAGGTGCGGGGCCAGTCAGAGGTAGTATTTTCTGATTCTCCAAACTACTCAAAATTTCCTTACCAGTTCTCCAGAACTGCTCAGGACCTGCTGAATACCACCTCTGAGACTCTTGTTGTAAATGAGAGAGATTCTCATGTGTTTGCCTATTGTTGCGGAGATTTGTAAAAAGGTCTTTTTTAAAAAAGAAATTATTTATTTCAACTATTTTTATGGTCGTCCATCTCATGGCAATGACAGTGATGTATTTGTCCCAAGTTTCTTAAATTTATACAACAGGGAGATTACTAAACTGTTGTAAATAGATTTTGAGATTGATGGCAAGAACAACACTTTTGAAAGGATGAAGGAAAGTTCATAATTTCTGATTCAGTTTTTATAGATTCTGGGCCTGAAAAAGATGACCTTACAGCTCTTCTTAGAAATATTCTGGTTTTAGAAGCACCAATTAGCATTCATTCACAGCCTTAGCTATATACTAAAACAAATACTATAGGTTACAAAGGGACTGTAAGGCCCTCCCACATCCAATTACCACAACTTAAATGACTATATTCCAATCATAGCAGTTTTGTTATAGAATGTTATATGTAGGAAGGGTGTTCAACAAATTATGCTTGACAGTATGTGCATACTCTTTATGAGGAGCTTCTGTTGATTTCAGCTGAAATGCTTAATATTGACATTGTAATGCAATGTTTAAGGTTTGGCTTAAACAAGCGGGTCTCTCACATGCACCATCAATATCTATCAACCCAACTAACATAAGTCTATGTGGATAAAATGAGTAATCACGTTGAGGTCATAAAGGGCAGTCAATAATAATAATTTTATGATTTATATATGCTTTAAATGGATGGAAAACCAAAGCTTTGTATGGGCAGCATTGAAAAACATTGAAGAAAAATGTGATAACAACTTGATAGGGGAATGCCTTAAGATGGGAACCATCAAGAAAGAAATGGAAGGTTTAATACTTGCTGCTCAAGAACAAGTACTACAAACTAATGCGATCAAAGTGAAGATTCAAAAATCTACTGACAATCCAAACTGCCAACTTTGCAATGACAGAGTTGAAACTGTTTCGCACTTAAACTGTGAGTGCAGCAAAATCGCATTGATTCGCATTGAATCGCATTGAAAAATCGCATTGATTCGCATTGAATCGCAAAACTGATTGCAAAGCTAGACATGACCGAGTTGCTAAACTAATCCACTGGTCATTATGTAAAAAATATGACTTACTCCAAAAAGTAATAGAAACACAAACTGGAAAAAGTTGTTGCAATGAGAAGGTGAACATCTTGTGAGACCTTTGAATACAGATCGTCATTTAGAACACGCCAGGCTTCACAGTCGTCTCAAACTGAAGTGTACAATTTATTGATATCACTGTACCAGGAGATGCCAGAGTTGAAGAAAAAGAACTCAAAAAAAATCATGAAATATCGCAACCTGGCCATCGATATTACGCGATTATGGATGGAACATATGACACTGATACCCATTGTCATCAGGGCACTTGGCACCATGTCCAAGCATTTTACAAAATACATCAAGAAATTACAGCTTCCTGCATTAACACCAGTGGAACTGCAAAAAAAAAAAAAACCCAAAACCCTGTGGTACTCAGAATATTGTACATTTTAAGAAGATACTTAGTTGATACCCAGGCAGCTGGCAGCAACCCGTATGAACCATAAGTGCCAGCCAGTGATATTTGTGATACAATTGATTGTTATTATGCTACTTTTTCCTTTCTAGCATTTTCCCAAAGTATAGAGTCCACTTTTTTTGTTGATCTGTTGATTGCAACAGGAATTGACTAACTGGTTGGTCACTCAAGCCTGATGTTGTGAACTGAAAGTGTGACTGTCCCAAAGTCACCCAGCTGGCTTTCATGACTAAGTGGAAGTAGATCTCACAGTTTGTATCCTGGTGCCTAAACAATTAGATCAAACTAGATCTTGTTGTCATGTATTAAATTCATACAATCAATTTAAAAGTGTCAGAATCAAAGCAAAACCGGACTCATTTAATACATGTCAGAAGGGGAAAATGCAGATAATAAATACTAATTTTCCATTTGCAATATAAAGTGTCCCAACCCATTCTGTCTAAACAAAACTCAGCAAACCATCAACTGAACAGTAAATCTATCCCTTTTAATAGCTTGCAGAAGTAACTTTCAGATATGCAATGTTGCTCACTGTTTCCTAAGATACACACTAGAGGGCAGTGCAGCTATGGCAATTTTGATGGGGAGAGTTCCACTATTGTTATTACTACTATTATTAAATCTTTCTACTTTTACAAAATATGGGAAGGGGGAAAAGAAACTCAGCACAGATTAAATTTGAATAAAGCTTTAAGAAAGCTTTTTTTAAGGAAAAACCACTTGAAACATACCTGTTAGTTACTTTGTGCTATGAATGATTCTGAGCTATCATAGGGCAAAATGGTACAATTGCACACAATGAATTGTTCACATTTAAAACAAAAAGACTAAATGCTTTCAGTTGGCTTGCTACTTTAAGCTGAAAACTGAAATCATTCAGAAACATTGTGAATTTGACTAGTAAAGCTCACATTTAAATGAAATTATTGCCACATTATACAAAAAAGTGCTTTGAAAAATCTTTATGTAAAGCTAGTAAACATCAATGGTTTCACTATCCAGGAAATTAGTTCCCTAATCCATATATTCACAGAGATACATCTTTACCTTGTGTTTCCTGTATGTTTCTGCCTTTCCTAATCCAGTTTGTTGTCCTACCTAGGAGACTTCTGGGAGTTTTTACGAATGAGAGACAATAAAATTTCTGACCTTGGCCAATCTTCAAAGAACATGCAGAAAGAGAACAACACACACCTAGAGATTCATTATAACTTCATCTCTCTCTTTCTTGGCAGAGCTAAAAAGAATCAATGTATAGACATAAGGCACCAGAAATAAAAACATCCTTTCATTCTTTTTTTTCCTGCAGTGACAAGAGATATATATTCTAGATTGTAGACAGAACTGCCTTGGAGATAAATTGTCTGATTTCAGCATCTCAGCAGTAGATAATAGATTCCCCTCAGAACCACATAATTAAAAAATGACAGTTTTGCAACACTGTGCCAATTCAGCTCCACCAATGCCTGAGGATTCTGGAGACATGGCAGCTCTGCAGAGTTGAACAAAAAAATCTTTAAAAAATAAATACATATATAGCATTATTCAGGGGACAATGCAAGGGTCTTAACAGTAATAATAAAAGCAAAAAATTTTGGGAGGAAGGCTGTGAAAAATTGTAAAATTGTTCTTTGTTGACAATGTGAAAAAGTAAGATAAACCAAAATATCTATTAAACACAACTGAATAAAAAAATAAAACAACAAGCAAAAAGTATAACTGAAGGATGAAAACTCATCTTTTTAGAGTGCCTTCACTGACCAAGTAAAGTAGCATGAGCTTAAAAGCTAATAGAAAAGCTCCTTTTATAAATCTATGCAAAAATATGGAATATGCCCCAGAACGAAAGTGAACACTTTTTTTAAAGAAAGAAAAACATACATCTTACCTGTTTGTTTGTTTGTTTTTCATTACAGCATAGAACATCTCTGACACTTTTATTGTCATATAGAAAAATAATAAAGAGTTGCATTGAATTTTAAACATCAATACATTCATGAAAATGTTAGGAGAGCCACTCTCCCAGATGGACACTTCTGCGTTAGGTTTCCAAAATTTCTTGGTTGGCTTTGACTGTAACAGACTAAAATGACTCTCCCACTGGACTTTTCCAGCCACTTACAATATATATGAAGACATCCTTTGATCAATCATAAAAAATACATACTTACCAATAAAATGCTTTCTGAAAAAAACCTTCTGACTCATTAAGTCCTTGTGATATATGGATTAGGGTCATAAACAATGTACTTTAATTATTGAAGCCAATCATTCTCTGAAACAGTGTAAGTAAGTAAGTAAGTAAGTAAGATATCAAACAGCTGCAGCAAGATCTAATTAAACTGCTTACTTACTTACTTCCACTTTTCATTACTTACCTTAGATATAAATTAAAATGCATCAAATCAAGAGCCAGATTAGAAGAAATATCTTGCTGTTTACATATGTTATTCTTTTCATTCTCCAAAATTAAATGGTATAAAATACAAGTTGAAGTATAATCTAACATATGTGGGAGTCATACTTCATAGGGGCATCAAAAGATAATCAAATAAATAATGTAGTTTGAATCAGGTTCTGGGGTATTATTAGTGTTGTTTTGAACACATAGTATTCCACAAAGGGAAATGAGGGGCAAAGAACAACATATATGTATTGACATGCAGCGCAAACTGCATGGTTTACTTGTGTTATATGTCATGAAGCGTGCACAAAATTATTACAAAGCTTTAGCCTCAAGGATGGGATGCTACCAGTTCTGCCTGGCTCTATAGAACTGGTAAATTTGAAGAGCAGCAGACACAGAACCAGTTCTGTGTCTGCTGCTGTTTGGCCCACCTGCCTGCCCAGACTCTTACCTGACCTTTATTTCCTGCTTTTTCAACTTCAGCTGCTTTGCGCAGCGCAGCTAAGGTTGAAAAAGCAGTAAAAAAGGTGTTTTTCAAATGCTGCGCACCTGTGCACAGTGGTTATCAGCTGTCTGGGTGGCACAGCTTTTGTTGAATTACACATGTGCACAGCATGCATCTGGCATGAGTGTGTGCAAAGCATAATAACTGAACCGGTAGTAACACCGATTGAATCCCACCCATGTTTAGTATCACCATTTGGTTCTGGTTCAGTATGAAAGTTAGAACCTTGATAAGTTAACTAGATCAAGTACCAAACTTTCATCCCAACCATCTCAATTACATCTTTTTCTATTTCATTTAGGAATCAAACTCCTAAGTTTCTAATATTTGATTGCTAAAAGGCTTATTAGTGCCTCAGTGTTTCATGCTGGGCTACTGCTGAATGAAAGTTAGAATTGACTCTGTTCTAGAGTTGACTCAAACACAATGACATATTGAATGGTTTCACCATTTAGACTTTGAATAACTGTTAAATAATCCTCCATAAAATCTCCCATCATGCCATTAGTATACTGTATTTAATTATTGAGTCTTTCATGGATATTCAATTTGCTTGTAATATGATATTTGGTTTCCATAAATATTACATTTAAAAATCAAGGCATAGCAATGAATTCCAGATATTAGCTTCTAAGACATAGTTGTTGGTGCTATGATACCCATGTCAGCATGCTTCTAGATGTAAGTGAAAGATCAGCACTGCATCTGAAGTTCCAATTAATCTGATTTATTACTATTAATGCCTATGCAGAGGAAACTACTCAATTAATAGCAGTATCTCAGTTGCTAGATAAGGGCCAATGGAATTCAAGAAAGACTGACTTTAATCTTCCCCAGGTTCTGTCACTCCTTCTCCTATACTAGGTTTATAAAGTAGAAATTTGTGGTAAAGAATGCCTTAAGGGAGAATCATGTATTCTTATAAATGTCTATTTGGTAATATAAAATGTAAGTATTTTCAGTTACATTTAATGCCAAGAAAATCCACAGTATATTCTGGTTGCTTTTGTAAGAAACAATGATATCAAAATAAGGAAAAGTGAAATATTGTGTTGTTGCAATAAGTTTGTCATGTGAACTGCATCAACCTCTTGGAATTGCAAAGTGAAATTTACAAAGAATATTGTTAAATAAAATGTTATCTGTAGATGCTTCCAAATGATTTCCAAGGATAATGGAAAGAAATTTTTAAAAAATCCATTCTATTGATAAGTGAAGTGTGAAGGAAGTATATTCATCATCTTTAATTAACTGCATTATTATAGCTGAAATAATCAAAATCACGCAGAATAAAATTGTGTCCGACTATATTAGCCATTAATAGATAAATATGAAAATACATGTTATTAAATTAGTAAGTCTCTTTATAATCAAGTGAGAAATCATGAGATTATGATAAAATAATATGAAAAAACCCCTTGATTTCTATCCGATGAAACTATTTCAAATATCTTATTTTATCAAGATGTGTTTCTTATACAACTAAATATGTGAGGACACTGAAACTAATAACATAACAGATTTTCTCTCTAGGGCTAGCTACAAATACTAATGGTTTATACCAAATTGCTTTGTTAGTATCTTGTATCAATCAGGCTGTTGACAAAGTTTGAAAGCTTAGAATTGTAGGGAAGTTGAACACATTTATTAAAAGTTATAGCAACTATTCCATGGAGAAAATCTAGAGGTAAACATAATTCTTCTATTTGCCCAGGAAATAACTTTCAGAATTGTTCAGAACAGCCATATTTATGGTTAAAGGAGAATATAATCAGTGAAGGACTGAAAAAGTAATTTCCTATTCTTTCTGCTCACTCAGAATCTCCAAATATTTAACAAGAAAATTATTCCCCTAGGAAAAAGAAAACAACCAGTGACAAAGAATCCACTTCCCCCCTTTTCTCTCTCCTCAAGGAAGTGGGAATTTTTGGGGAAACCATATGTGCATTCTGAGAGCCTGCTACAGGTCAATTTTTGTCATTTTGTTATCAGTCTTCAAATAACACGTCAAACAAATGAAAATGAAAAAATGTAGCTAAAGTTAATAAAGAAAGTGAAATAGAGAATGAAAAAGAGGATTGATGGAGAAGTGCAAATCAATACAAAAATGGATCAAATGGATCATGAGATAGCAGCTTTCCATTACTGATAGTGAGCTAGACAGTAAGTGAAGAAATGAAATTAAGGATGTATTTTGCTCTTGTTCTGCTTGAAAAGAATTACTAAAGGAGTTGCTGAATTAATGTAAGGAACTTTGAACACCAGACTGCACAACAGAGCAGAATATGTGACCACTGATAGAGCTGTGGCAATCCTCACATTGATAAAGTTACTTAGTTTTTTGTGAATATCCATGTACTAAGGGTGTTTTTTGTGAATATCCATGTACTGAGGATACTAAGGTTTAACTCAACTTGACTCTGAACCTCTGATTTGAATTAATTCATTTGGAAGAAATGATTTGATGCAATAAAAAAACCATGCAGAAAAGCCATTGAATCTGTAAATCAATTCAAAGGAATGTACTCTAATGTGAAGATTCAATTTAAAAGAGTGATTCAGTCAAATCACCTTTGGTAATCCAAATTTGAAGTCACACACTTATAATCACCTGTATATGCACTTCTCAACCATGGCAACTTGAAGATGCGTGGACTTCCCCAAAATTCCCAGAATTCCCCAGCCAGTATCAAGTTGCCAAAGTTGAGAAACACTATGCAAATAAGATGGAATCTACATTTATTTCTCAATGATGACAATGTTATCCACTGAGTTGTGTCCAAATCTTAACAATTCTATGGGCCAGGTCCCTCCACTTCTTCCAATCTTGCATTAATTCTTTGAGTTCTTTTCTATGCTCTGTCTGGTATCAGCTTTGATGTTATCCAACTATTATGTTCTTTGATGGCCTAGCTTCCCTTTACTGCTAACTCTTCCAAACATAATTGCTTTCTCCAGTGAATTCTCCCACGTGACATGGCCAAAATAAATGAGGTGCAATTTTGTGATTTTCCATCCATGCACTCCTGTACTTGCTTGTTGATTATCTTTGCTATTCAAGGAATATGCAGGAGTCTTCTTTAGCACCACAGCTCAAATGAGTCAATTTGCTTTCTGTCTTGCTTTTTTAAGGTCCAGCTTTCATAACCATAGTAGCTCCAGGGAGCACAATAGAGTGGACTAAGATTTTCATATGTCTTGCTAAAAAAAGCCACTTTTCTTCCAATACTTCCAATTCTTTTATTGTCTACATGCATATCCAGAAAAGGACAGTTAAATAGTGCATGCTATATTGTAGCATGATCTGAATTTTTGAATACAGATGAGAATAAGAGGCATGTGAATCAGTCAAGATATCTGACTATTTGATTCAATATTTAAAAGCAACACAATTACTGTGTTCAAGATTCAGTTTGATAAAAAATTCAACCATAGTTTATATATGTGAAATTTCAACGCGCCTATAGTTCTTTCTTTCTTTCTTTCTTTCTTTCTTTCTTTCTTTCTTTCTTTCTTTCTTTCTTTCTTTCTTTCTTTCTTTCTTTCTTTCTT